>LPNX010662401.1:30534-152111 GCA_001517045.1 Pseudotsuga menziesii
GGTTGTTCTTGGTGTTCGGTCCTTTGGAAGTACCCTGTGTACCCTAACAAGAAGAGCATATTAGGCACTTGAATCTGGTTTTATATAAATTGCATGATGAAAAACTCCTAATAAATCTGAAGAAGTGTTTCTTTATGAAGAAAGAATTGGTTTACTTAGGATTTGTAATTTCACAAGAAGGACTAAAGATGGACCCCGAGAAAGTAAAAGCAATTGCAGATTGGCCATCTCCAAGGAATATATTTTAGGTTAGAAGCTTTCATGGGTTGGCAAGTTTTTACATAAATTTCATCAGGAATTTTAGTGGAATATGTGCTCCAATCCTAGACACAATGAAGAAAGAAAAACAGCCATTCAAATGGACTGTTGCAGCAGAGAAAGGTTTTAAATTATTGAAAGAGAAGATCACTGAGAAGCTTGTTTTAGCTCTCCCAGATTTCAGAAAATATTCTCTGTTAGGTGTGATGCTAGTGGATATGCCATTGGAGGAGTGCTGAGTCAAGATGACAAACCAGTTGCATATTTCAGTGAGAAATTGAATGAAGAAAAACAGAAATATTCCACCTATGATAAAGAATTCTATGCAGTACTTCAAGCTCTAAAAAAGTGGAGGCATTACCTTATGCCAAGGGAATTTATCCTGTATTCTGACAATCAGAATTTGCAATTTATAACTAAGCAAGAAAAGTTAAATCAGAAACATGCTAAATGGGTTGAATTTATGTAGAATTTTACTTTTGTTTTAAAGCATATAAGTGGAAATTCTAATAAAGTTGCAGATGCCTTGAGCAGAAGATGGTTAGTTTTGCAGGAAGTCCAAGTGAATGTTCTTGGATTAGAACATTTGAAGGACATGTATGAAGAATATGTTGATTTCAAAGAAGCATATGAAGCTTGTCAGAACCAAGTATTCAGAGATAGAAGCCCATGGATAGACTTCATGATACAGGAAGGACTACTGTTCAAGGGAAACAAGTTGTGCATTCCTAAATGTTCAATGAGGGAGAATTTATTGAAGGAAAAGCATAGTGGAGGACTTGCTGGTCATTTTGGAAATGACAAAACCTATGCCCAATTAAGTAATTTTTACTATTGGCCAGGAATGAGAGCAGATGTACAGAAGTTTGTTGGGAAATGTCAAATTTGTCAGCATGCAAAAGGGAGGCAATAGAATACTGGATTGTATCAGCCATTGCCTATTCCAAAGAAGCCTTGGGATGTTGTAAGTATGGATTTTGTTCTAGGATTGCCAAGAACATAGAGAGGTAATGACTCTATATTTTTTGTGGTTGATAGATTTTCAAATATGGCACACTTTATTCCTTGCACAAAAACTAGTGATGACACTCTCATTGCAAATCTGTTTTTCAAAGAGATAGTAAGACTTCATGGTCTTCCTATGAGTATAGTCTCTAATAGAGATACTAAATTTGTTGAACATTTCTGGAGAACTTTATGGAAGAAGTTGGGAATAGACCTTAATTTTAGCTCAGCTTACCATCCTCAAAAAGATGGACAAACAGAAGTTTGGGTAATATTTTGAGAAGTTTGGTTAGTGAACATCCTAATCAATGGGATCTAGCTTTACCACAGTCTGAGCTTGCATACAATGACTCACCTAATAGAAGTACAGGCCTGAGTCCTTTTAAGAGTGTTTATGGGATAAATCCAAGAGGAGTGTTTGAGCTCAGATACTTGGGAAAGATGGAGAAAAGGAGTGCATATGCAGAGGATTTTGCTGCAAACATGAAATTGTTGCATGAACAAGTTAAAGAACGATTGCAGCAGAATAATCTAAAATATAAACAGAGGGCAAACTTGAAGAGGGGAGGAGTACATTTTGAAGAAGGTGACTTGGTATTGGCATACATGAAGAAAGAACGGTTCCCTGGAGGCACCTATAATAAATTAAAGCTTAAGAAGATTGGACCTTGTCGAATTTTGAGGAAGTTTTCAGCCAATGCTTATGAAATTGAACTTCCAAGTGATATGGGCATATCACCTATCTTCAATGTTGCAGATTTGTATCCTTATCAAGAGGCTAAAACTTCATCAACCAATGAATTGGATACAGGATAGAAAGTGGAATGGAAGAAACAGATCCCTGTTGTACCAAAGTTGGAAATGGAGAAGATCTTGGACACTAGAGTGTTGAAGAAAACTAGAGGACAGGAATACTATGAGTACCTAATCAAGTGGAAGAATCAGCCACTTGAAGATGCCGCCTGGGTGACTGCTGCACTCATACAGAAAAGTGGCAGAACTGTGGAAGAACTCATGAACAGGAGTTCATGAATTTTTTTTCTCACCTGAGAAGTCTAATGCAGGAGCATAAACTCAATAGTGGAGATGAAGAACTTTGATAAGACAAAGAGGGATTTTCTAGAAGAGAGTTGGGTCTCTTCTTTGTAATTTTTGTTTTTAATTAGAATAGGAGTCAAATGGAATAAAAAGAAGGCCTGATCCTTCATTTGTAACAGAAATCAGATAAGGATAGAAGTAGTTGAGTTTTCCAGAATCATAGGAACAAAAAAAAACTGAGTCATGGTTTCATTAGGTTTTCGATCCTGTTTTCATGGATCTTAAAAACTGATTTTTAGTTATGTAATTAAACACTAGTCGTGTGCAAAGGAGATCAGTTTTGAATTTGGCAGAGAGCTGGAATAGTTTGAAAGAGGTTTTCTTCAAAGGAAAGAAAACGTAGATTTCTGGCAGAGGTTATGGAAGCCTGAAAATGTTTTTTGGAAACCTGGCATTCAAAATTGTTTATCATGTGTCTGATTAAGTGTAAAATCATGTTTAAACCGCCAGAAATTACACGTTTTCCATATCTTGGAGTCAACAGTGTAGATCTGTAAGTTCTTATCGGTTATTGGTTTTCACATTGAAATAGTGTTAAATTTATGAGTATGCCACTACAGTTTTATTGAAATTTCTGTGTGTATTTAACGTAACCAACAACTAAACTTACAAACGATTCCTGGTTGATATCTGTGATGAGAACCCAAATGTTCAGAGGCTAATGAAATCTCCATTCCTGTAATCTTTGTCCATTCTAGTGTGAATTGGTTTGAGATTATATATCTTGGATCGATTTTTTTTTCAAATTCATTACGGCAGAGCCACGGAAAATCTTGTGGAGAAAGAATTTTGGAGCTGTAAAGTTGGAGCTACGATTTGAAGAACGATTGGCTGAATTAGTGGCGTCTTCTATTAGTTTAGTGGTTCTATCTTTTGACGAATATAATTAAAAAATAGTGACAGTTTTCAATAGCTCTGCAATAACAATCTTCACACTTCACCCTTGCACCACTTAATATTTTGGACTCAAGTACACTAAGGTAGAATACTCCAAACTCATTGGGTGCACTGATTTAGAATTCGATGGCAACAAAGAGATAGGAGTATCCACTTATGGATACACAATGAGTCTTGGATTAGCATATATTTCTTGGATATCATGCAAACAGTTAGTTCCAGCAGATACAACAACAGAAGAATAATATGTGGTAGTTGCAGAAGAGACAAAGGAAATTGTGTGGATTATGAAGATACTTTAATATTTGCAAGAAGAGTAAGAAAAGTGTACTCCCTTATTGATCAACAACACTTATGCAATCAAGTTGGCCAAGAACCCCATATTCCATGATCAAACCAAACACATCAACACAAAGTTCCATTTGATTCGACATCATGCAAAGTCAAAGACAATTCATTTACGACATTGTTCCACAAATGAGAAAATTGTTGACATATTCACCAAAGCACTTGGACAAGAAAATTTTGAAATATTTGGAACCATGCTTAAACTCATAAAGACCCCTTCAAATTAAGAGGGGTAATGTTGGATACCTAATCCTCATATTATGGTTCCATACATTTATAAATGTTGTAAATATATTCTGAATATGAATAGTCATGTAGGAAGATGAAAAGGTTGGTTGAAATATAAAAGTCAACCACCATATGCAACGTATAAATAAAGGCATTTATCTCAGTAGGATAGCTCAAGTGGTCGAGTGTTGTAAGTTGTGAGCAAAAGGTCTCAAGGTCAAATCCTCGTGTGGCTATACATTGTTATATAAGGACCTCACTTGATGTACCCATCGGGTTAGCTCTGTAATCAGAGTGAATGGGGTGAGGCCCCTTCGGGTGAGACCCCTATGACTTGTTCTCGTGGACATATAAATAAAGGCATTTTCCCAGGAATAAAATGAGTCAAGATTTATTCAATCCTACATTTTTTCAGCATGAACTCTGAAGGGGTATTTTCTTGACTATTATATAATTGGAGATGAAAATGACTAAGCTACTCAAATATAGAGAAGCAGAATGGCTTATGAACAGTAGAGAAATTTGGTTAGAGCTAGGTGATGAGAATAAAAAAGTATTCTGCCACTTTGCTAACCACTGGGAAAATATCAATACTATTTGGGAACTATGTAATTGTAAAGGTCAGAACATTTCGAGATTCAAGAACTTGGTGGATCTATGGGTCTAGTATTTCTCAAATATTTACCACTATCCCAAGAAAATAAATATAGTAGAGGTTCTAAATTTATTTACTTTCTTCCCTTGTTTGGTTTTAGATGAAGAAAATAATATGTTTTTTGAGGAGGTGACTATGCTCAAGTTGATGAGGCTTCTAAATACTTTTCAATAAGGGAAGAGTCTAATTCTAGATGGGTGAATGAAATAATTATTTTTGGGTTTCTTTGACCTACTAGGTATGGACCTATTAAGAGTGGTGGAAGAGTTCAAAGTGTTAGGGAATGTACTACCAAATTTTAACTCTACCTTTATTTACTTAATTTCGAAGGTTGATAATCCTAATAATTATGGTGATTTCATTCCAATATATTTGTGAAATTGTATATATTATGTTTTTTCTAAGATTCTAGAAATTTGTATGAAGTCACCCTTTTCAAAGGCACTTTCGTTGGAGCTATTTGTTTTCCTAGAAGATTGGAATATTGATGATGCAATTGGAGTTGCTCAAGAGAGAATGCATATCATCAAACATAAGAAACCCAGTCCTATGGTTGTAAATATTGATCTTTTAAAGGATTATTATAGAGTGTGTTGGTTATTCCTTTTACCACTCTTAATTCACATAGGGTTCTTACTTAATATGGTTAATTGGATTATGGTATGTGTGACTTATGTTTCTTATATGGTTTTGTTGAATGAAGTTGATCCTTCTTTCTTCATCTCATCTAGAGGACTTCGCCAAGGGTATCCATTATATCCATATTTTTTTTATTAGTTTTTGGAGGTTTGAGTCGATATACTATGATAGCCAACAGGACTCACAAATTAAATTGTATTAAGGTCGGGGAGGACTTCTATTTGTCCCATATTGTTATTTTTTGATGGTGTATTATTGTTTATGATTGGATCCCTATCAACAAGATGGGTATTACAATACATTTTACGACTTTATAGTAAGTACATGGGCATGGTAACAAATATAAAAAAACAAACTCTTTTCTTTTGGGGGATGGAAGAGAGACTCGTCAAGGATATCACAATACTATTTAATTTTAAGATGCAAAATTTCAATGATGGGTTGAAGTACCTTGGCTTCCAACTAAAACCTAATTCATATGGGAAGTTGGATTGGGTATGGTTGATCTATTTTATAGAGAAGAAGAATCATCTTTGTTGTAATCATTGGCTTTCCAAAGGAGGTACATTAACATTAGTGAAATCAATCTTGGAAGTAATGACCATGTATTGGCAACTCATGGTGCATATTCCAAAAGGTTTTTTAGGAAAACTGTGTAAATTAAGTTTCAAATTTAGTGGAAGGTTAGGCTAGTGTTAATTGGAATAGTTGGAAATTGATTACGAAGTTGAAATGGGAAGATGGATAGCACGGGGGATTCACCTTGTTGAGAAATATCTTATCATGTTCATTCATAAAGGGGGGTTTTTAATTGTGAAAAATAAGGTCAATATAGTATAGTTATTGAGGGGTGGGGAATAAGGTATTGGGGGTTTATAGGTATTCAAGGGTATAAAAATGGGTTTCTAATAAAAATAAGGCATATATTGTAAAAATAGGGTTTTTTTAATCAGAAATATGTATTGCTAAGGGGGTTCAACAAAAGGATTTTGTAAGCAATTATCAATATGTAGTGAAATTAGGGGTATTCTTTAATATCCCGTGAACGAAGGCGCTATGACATGGTTTCACTAAGTGAAGATCCCATAGGGACTTATAATATTCATGTTTTTTTCATCTCTTTGGTTGGAAAATTTGTGTGGAACACAATTACTGAGGATAGTCTTTGGAATAGGTTGATGGTTCAAAAGTATATGGCTCCCGATTCAATTTTGACTTAGATTAGGAAGGAATATAAAACTTGGAAAATAGTTCTTTATACTACAAGGCCTTGTTTTCTTCTTCCAGTATTACCGATGGGTATTTTTCTTGGAAACTAAATGATGGTGAGAATATTAGTGTCAGAATCCTGAATTTTCACAAAAATTTAAAATTTTTAATGTAACATAAAATGTCTAAAGTCGCAGTTTAATAACTACTAGCGGCTAGCGGAAAAATGAAACAGTTAACAATATGTAGTGATTAACTTCAACACATAAAAACTAATACCATTTAATTTTGATATTTTATCTAAATGACCTGCCTTCAGTTACTCCTAGCTGTACTGATGATTTGCTTTTGTCAAGTAGGTGAGAAGCTATGTTCTAAACTGGGGCTTACTTAGCAATTGCTAACTCAACTGGATTGCTGGTTCTTACAGGTTCAACAGGCAAATTTTTGAACCATTAGGAGTTTGTTTTTGCGTTAAACCAAGAAGTACTTCTTTAGCATAATAAAAATGCTAGAGCATAATTTGATTAATAGAAAGCAAGGCTATGATGAGGTAAAGTACTTCTTTTGTTGTTTCTGAATCTATGACAGTATATTAAGTTAGTCGTAAACACCATTGTCCATAATATACTAGTGCATTTTGGCAGCATGAGTTCTACTTAAGTTTTCTTTTTTTTATATTATATGCCTAGTTACTCACAAGTTTTACTGATGAGCATAGGGCTCATGATTTAATATAGAAACACTTTGACTGAAGCATGAACTTACTGTTATTACTATGTCTAATGTTCAATGTGCTGCTTTATAGGCTTGAGTATAAATTCTAATATCTTCAAAGAATAAGTTCACAATTGATCACATAGGTCTACTTTTAATTCAGCTCTAGTAGTGAATATTATCAGCCTGTTTATTTAAAAATAGTTATAACTGTCTACTTGCACTCCTAGTCCTCAAGCTATAATTTCGATTTCCTAAGTTTCACCATGTCACAAGTATTGTAGTAAAATTTACATAACCATATCACTTAATAAAATTACTATGTGATTTTACCTTTAACCCTAGATAGCCCTACTGCATTGTAATTACTAAGTGTAGTCTAAAATATATTGGATTGATTTATTAAGAGTTTGGTTCTTTATGGAAACCAAAAGAACACTAACTTCCAAGAAGTCTTCCAACCATAATATTGTCGACTTTAAGCATTTGTAAGAGTTATGCTAATGTAGAAATACTACCTAACATTTACTTATATAAAGTTGAACTAAAGATAATGACCTTACCAGTTTTGATTTTACATAACACTAGCTCTAGACATAGCATTATGCTTTTAATACAAGGTATGTATGGAGATTCATTAGGAGTGCTATTGACTAAAGGTCAAAGGAATAACTCCAATATTGATCTCCATATATATATACTTTTACAAAAGATAGGTCTTAATGTTATCAAATGCAAATGATAACAATGTACACTTACGCTTTCACAATTGAATGATTATAGTGTTATCGAAAAGCAATGATAAGAAATGATTTATTCTAAAACCATACTATTTGCTATAATGAATATATGATTTCACCGAAAGGCTGATTACAATGTTATCCTCCATGACAAAGATACGATACCAAAACATTATCATTAGTTATAATATAAATGATTGGTAAATAATTTGTGCTCACCTAACAGTGTAGGTTAACTATATGGATTGACCCACTTTTGATTAAAAATCTCTATGGGCACGTGGACGAGTCTCCACCATGCACTGGTAAATTTAAAAATTGGCATGGAAACCCTATCCTCTTCATTATTCTTTGAGGGTTTGGCTCTGCGCTATTGGGTTTCTTCGCTGCCATGAGAGGCTCGCTGGTTCACATTTGACAACTCTGTTTGGGGTGTAGCGTAGTGATGTAATGTTTAAGCAAGAATTAAGGAATTCACAGCTTGTTTCTTGGTTTCTTTTTTAGAGTACTGTAATGCCGTGAGAGTGGGTTTTACTCTGTCAGTATCTTCGAGTTCTGTCCATGGCGTTACCTTTCCTTTGCTCGTGACTTCCTCCATCATCGATGAGAGTCTGGAATGTGAATCTTGATGCCTTTGTCACAGGTTAGCACGAGGGTTTCCTTTTCTTCAAGGTGCAGTTTCTCAAGCTGGTTCAATCTTCTCCTCGGCTCCAGACTTCATACTTACAGGTAAAAAAATTTACCCTGCTATTATTATTAATTTTCAATTACTATTTTTAGTATAAGGAATACAACATCTATCTCAAGATTTCGGTCTTGTTTTGCAGGTTACAGTTACGACTTCGAGCTTGAAAGAAACATCCCCAGCACTGGTCATCTCCATGGCCATAACAAGTAATCCCCGATTTGTCATGGCTTCTCCCTGCTTGTAAAGGTTATTGGAAAGGAGTTACAGTTTGAAAAGAATCATGGCTTCGGTTCCTCCAATGTTTAGATGCTTAGTTTATGTTATTACTTAGTTTTGTTGTTAAAACCCTTGTGTGATGTTGGGTAGCTCCAACTCTTTTAGCCGTGACTTATATGTAGTTTTTCTTGTTTTGTAAAAATTAATACAGCCTTA
This sequence comes from Pseudotsuga menziesii, assembly GCA_001517045.1. Taxonomy (NCBI): domain Eukaryota; kingdom Viridiplantae; phylum Streptophyta; class Pinopsida; order Pinales; family Pinaceae; genus Pseudotsuga; species Pseudotsuga menziesii. Next base: position 39,449 of record LPNX010662401.1, read on the forward strand.
CGGCTAGATAATATCATACTCTGATTTTTGAGATATAAGGGTTTTCCTGCACTCATGGTTTTAAAATGACTCATGTTTTGATTACTCTGTTTTATTTTTAAATGATAATACTGTAAGATAGATTCTTCTTCTTCGACTATCCGTGAAGTAAATCTACTGTTAAAGATATCTTTTATAATTAATTAGTGTTAATATGAAGACTGTGGAACAGTCATAATGTAAATTTATAAGTTTTATATTATCAATTCAGAAAATAATGGATAGGGTTTAATGGTAATGAAACCCTTATGTAACTGTATTCATAAATAAATTATTATTTGAGCACTGTTTCCTATTTGCTTCAGTTTCGCTATTACAGGTACAATGTTGTTTCATTAATTTGTTAATGAAGTTTTCAATTAAGTAGGTTTATAAATATATTGTAAAGTATTAAAGATAAGACTGAAATCAGTCTAATGCTTAGTTAAAGTTTTCTTATTATCTTAAATCTTAGTTAGTAATATAGCTGGATGTAGATTAACTTTTACTTAAATAGTTATTTCGAAAGGGTTTCGACCCTTAGCTTTTCACAGGTAATACCCTATCTATTTTTTATTATTTTCAAAAACATGAATGTATATAAGTCTTAGTTATTTCGTTTATTACTTATAAATACATTTATTTTCTTTATAATATAGAATTATTTAGAGCTCTATAGACAAAATATTATTAACCCTGAACTCTGTTTATTTTACATAAATAAGGGTTTATAAGGGAAACCCTAATATGGTTTTTAATAATAATAGTTTAAGATTAAGTTAATATCTTCCAGAACTGTTTAGTTATCAACTTGTAAACATAATTTCTGGAATAATAGTTATTATTTTCTGTAAACATATATTTCTAAACAGTATACTAACACAGTGGTACTAAAGTATATTACTATTTCTTTCACCTGTATTTTCATCTAAATAGTCTAAATCAAATAGTAATAAGAATAAACTATAACAATGCTTATCATTGTACTGTAAACATTGAAATAAATTCTATTTTCATTTACATACAGATGCAAAATTTCACATTTACTACTCTCATTCCATTACAAGGATTATTTCATTTACCTTAAACAAACTAATTGTGCTAGAGTACGGCCTGTAACCAGGTGTGGAAAAACACAGCTTAGAATTCAAATCCTTTCTATTTCATTATTTTCCTAAATCATTTTCATTTTTATTAACAGTCTAATAAGAATACTAAATCAACAATTTACCAACTCAGAACTAATTGCATTCATGTAACATCTAAACTAAGATTTATTTAACTAAGACAGTAAAATAAATAACATAGAACCTATTGAGGACAAGATGACAATAGCTTTAGGAGGCCATTCCTCCCTACCAACTCTTGGAGAGCACTCAAACAATGCTTCCTCAAGTCCCCCCAGCATGTTCCTGGTCTTCTTGGCTGAGAACTGGTGGAGAACGCAAACAGTAAAACCCTCTATCAACTGACTAGTTCAATACCTCTATAAAACACTCTGCTCTCGGCAGTATGATATTCAGCTTAAAAACTGCAACTAGATCAATCAACAGTTATCCCCTCAAACACTTTCCAATTTCCCTTCCATTGAATTTCTCTGAAGTACATTCATTCACCCTGAATGATCACTTCTCTAGAATGAGTAGCCTCAGCTCTCTTCAATGGGAATTTTTATAAAGATTGCCTAGGTCTTTTTGGGTCAGTTTTCATTAATTCAGCCACCTGCTCTGATTCCACTTTCTTGGGGAATCATGACCACAAATGTAGGGAGGTTGCCACCTGCAACAGTTGGAAGTGGTTTGAGGATGCTGCCACATTTCACTTTGCTCTCCACCCAGTCTCCTCCACCAATTTGACTAGTAAACACTCTTTTAACAGCTCTCCTAAGCTGTTGTCTTCTCCTTTATTTATTTATAAATAAAATATTCAGAATTTACATTAAATATCCTTGACCCCACTGGGTCATCAATTACAACTTAGCATAAAATTTAACATATTGTTCCTCAAATAATATAAAATTGTTTTTGCAAAATTGGGGCATTTGACATACACACCCCCTTAAATTGTAACATCGTCCTCGATGTTATTTATTCCTCATCCTCAGAATTCCCCTGGAACAGAATTGGATATGCATCCCACATATGACTTTCCAATTCCCAGGTGGCTTCCTTTGGACTAAGGTGCTTCCATTGCACCTTCACCTGACTAATGGTGTGGTTCTGAAGTGTGATCTCCCTCCGCTCGAGGATACAGTCCAGTTCCACCAGAAAATCTCCTTCTGGTTCCACCTATACATCATTCTAGTTAACAACATGAGTAGCATCATGAACATATTTCTTTAATACGAAAATGTGAAAAACATTATGAACTCTTAAATTCGGTGGTAATGCTAACTGATAAGCTACCAGTCCAATCCTGGACAGTATTTCAAAAGGACCATAGTAACGAGGTGCTAGTTTTGCACAACTACCCAACCTCATAGAGCTCTTTTTGGGTCTCACCTTGATGAACACATGTTCACCTACCTGAATCCCTTTTGGAGTTCTTTTAAGGTCTGCTTGACTTTTCTGTCGATCTTGCGCAATTTTCATATTACCTTGTACCTGCTTTACAATTTCTTCCATTTCTTTCAATAATTCAGGACCTAATACTAACCTGTCCACCGGATTACTCCAAGAGATAGGAGTGTTACACTTCCTTCCATACAAGATTTCGAAAGGGATAAATCTGGCTGAAGCTTGGTAATTATTATTATAAGCAAATTCCACTAGGTGCAAATAATCCTCCCATTTACCTAGTTGATCCTTTACATACATTCTTAGTAAATCTTCCAGTACTTGGTTTACTCTTTCGATCTATCCATCGGTTTGAGGATGGAACGAAGTACTAAAATTTAGTGTAGTATTTAATCCTTTAAACAGATATTTCCAAAAGTTATCTGTAAATTTAGAGTCTCGTTCGAAGATTATAACTTTCGGTATCCCATGCAGTCGAAAAATTTGCTTTAAAAAGATATCGGCTATGTTTGCAGCTTTATACATAGTTTTTACAAGTATAAAATGGGCTGCTTTAATCAATTTATCAACTACTACAATTATTGAATCATTTAAATTTTGATTTTTAGGTAGTCCAGTCACAAAATCAAGACTAATTATCTCCCATTTCCAGATAGGAATGGGCAATGGTTGAAGTAATCCAGCTGGATGTTGATGTTCAGTTTTTACTTGCTGACATTCAAAACATCTAGCGATATATTCTGGCGGTTCAGTCTTCATGTTTGGCCAAAAATATTATTTTCTTAACATAGTTATAGTCTTTTGATAACCTGGATGGCCTGAGTATGGAGTTTTATGGATTTCATATAAAATTAATAACTTAACTGGTACATTAGGTACATATATTCTGTCTTTATACAGTAAAAATCTTTTTTCATTCAAGTTGTACCCTTTACTTAAACTTCTGTTGGGTTTTCTTTCATTTTTGCTTGTGATTTTTGGTAAATTTCATCTTGTTCTATTCCTGCTTTAAGATATTCTTCCAGATCTATTGTATAAGTGTTGATAACTGTTGTAAATTTCAGCCTTGCATTTCTACCTAATGCATCAACAACTTCATTTTCTTTCGCTTTAATGTGCTGAATTTTGAAATCATACTCACTTAGAAAAACTAGCCACCTAGCTTGTCTAGCATTTAGGTTAGGTTGATCTAATAGATATTTCCGTCCTTTATTATCTGTCATTAGAATAAATTTTCTTCCAATTAAATGATGACGTTGCATCTTTAGAGCATGTATGACAGCAGCTAATTCCAAATCATAAGTTGCATAATTATTTTCATGAATTTTTAATTTCCTAGACTCATAAGTGATAACATGCCCTTCTTGAGTCAATACTCTGCCTAAACCATCATTGTAGGCGTCCGTACACACTACAAAATCTTTATTTGGATCAGCTATTCTTAAAATAGGTGCACTGGTTAATAAAGTTTTTAACTTTTTAAAACTATCCTCGCACAATTGATTCCAATCAAATTTATTTCCCTTCTTCTACAAAGAGGTTATCGGATTTGTAATTTTCGAAAACCCTTCAATGAACCTCCGGTAATTCCCATGAAAGATCAAACATCAGTTACATCTTTAGGAACTGGCCAATCTTCAATCGCTTTTATCTTTTCGGGATCCACCGAAATTCCTTCCTTAGTGACCACATGACCTAAGTACTAGATTTTATCTTTAAAGAAGTCACATTTACTAAACTTTGCAAAGAGTTGATGATCTCGTAACTCCTGCAAAACAATTTTTAAATGTTCCTTATGTTCTTCTTTAGATTTTGAATAGATTAGGATGTCGTCGATAAACATGATCACAAACTTGTCCAGATATTTATGCATTACATTATTCATTAGACACATAAAAATAGCTGGAGCATTAGTTATACCGAATGGCATGACGACAAACTCGTAATGGCCATATCGAGTCCTAAAAGTTGTTTTAAGGATGTCCTCATCTTTAATTCTAACTTGGTGATACCCCGACCTTAAATCAATTTTTGAAAACACAGTGGCTTTGTGTAGTTGATCAAATAGATCATCTATGCGAGGCAACGAGTATCTATTTTTAATAGTCATCTTATTCAACTGACGGTAATCTATGCAAAGTCGTAGAGCTTCATCATTTTTCTTAACGAAGATGACAGGTGCCCCCCAGGGAGACACACTGGGTCGAATATACTTTTTGTCAATAAGTTGTTTTAATTGTGATTTAAGTTCATTAAGTTCAAGTATGTTCATCCGATAAGGGGTCTTTGAGCTAGGTACTGCACCAGATACCAGCTCAATGGTAAAATCTAGTTCCCTTTTCGAAGGCAGTCCCGAAATTTCTTCCGGAAATACATCTGCATACTCTTTTAAAACTGGTATATCCTCCAACTTTAATTTATCTATATTATTTAGATTTTTCTCATTAGTTACTGTTATTGCATAAGCCTTACAACCTTTCCTAACAACTCTCTTAAGTTGTAGAGCAGAAATCTACCTTACAGTTGTTTTTCTAAGGATTCCCTTTATGCTTATTGGTTTTCCATCTTTATTTATACCAGTAAAGGTTTTATCATAACAGTTTAAGATCACCCTATGTTGCTCTAACCAATCCATACCGATTAGTATGTCATAAGAACCCAGAGGTAGTACATTAAGCTTCACAAAAGTCTCAAATTGATCCATAAATACTGCATAGTTCTTTACAAAACAAGTTACCTTCCTTTTTGCACCAGTGGCTAACTGAACCAACCAAGAACTTTCAAACTTATCAACAGGCAGCTTACATTTTTCTACCAATTTAGGAGAAATATAACTTAGACTAACTCCTGGATCAATTAAAATAGCTATGGGTGTTTGGTTTATCTTACCTTCTACTTCCACCATGGAAGTTTGATAGTCTACTTGTCGATTCTCCAGGGTTGCATTGATCCTGGGCATAATCCTCGCTAAATCTCTAATAGTCATCTCCTGCTGTAATGTATGGATATTACTAACAATATTTTTCCGATTAGGACAGACTGAGGCATAATGTGGGCCATTACACTACCAGCACTTTATGGGTTCTTTTCGTTCAAAATTTTTCATGTAATTACCATGATTATTAGTAGACTCTTTACTCTTTTGATTGTTCTGATTGTTTGGTGAATTAGTCTTATTCCCTTGGAAATTCTTAATACGAAAATTTCTAGCCTTATTATTTTTAGAATTCCGATTGGGCACAAACTCCTTCTTCTTTTGATCATAATTATTATTCTTTTTGGCCTTCCAGTTGGCCATACTCTCATTTTTTCTATTATTTTCATAACAGAAATTGGCTTTCATCATAGCTTCTTCCAGAATTTTTGGATTGTCATACTCAATCCTATCCTTTATGTGATAAGTTAGACAGCTAAGAAACTGTTGTACCTTTGGTTTTTCATCTACAAGGTATGGCACATACCTAAGCAGACTTAAAAACATACTGTTCAAATCTTTCATAGTCATTGTACCTAGTTTAAGCTCATAGAATTCTTTATCTCTTTCTTCATAGTACTGTTCAGATAAAAATTTCTTTTTAAATTACTTCTTGAAGGTACTCCAGTTTATGTTCTTCTCTTTTATTCCTTTCACTCTCTTTAAATCTTGCCACCATATATCAGCATTCCCTGAAAGATTATAGATAGTCATTCTAGACTTTAATTGGTTAGAATAGTTGTAAATCTGGAAGTACTTCTTCATCCCAGATAACCAAGATTCTGCTTCCTCCCCCTTTTCAATTTCCCCATTAAAGGTTGACGGTTTGATCTTTTTAAACTCTACAGAAATTTCTTCATATGGTTTATATTTTCTCTTTCTAGTATAGTGGTTATCCTCACTACTATCACTAGTAGAATGAAAATTACGTTGATCACCAAACACTTCGGAAGATGAACTGCTTTCATTTTTATCCTGTTTAATCTTTTTATACTTATGTTGGTAACTTATATCTTTTAAATCAGCTCTTTTACCCCTTCCCTCAATTTGAAATATTTCTATTAGGATCTAATTCAGCTCCTCCTGATCTCTCAGAATCCTCTCATTTTATTTTTTAACAGATTCCATTTTAGATTTTAATTCTTTTACTGTTTGTAAAAGTTCTGAGGAATTAGTGGTTATGTCTTCTGGTATAGGTTCTCTTTGTAAGTTTTCTTGTTCAGTAAAGGGAGATTCCTCTTCAGCATATTCCTTCAGTCTTTCCATACCTGTTGTTAAACTCAAAAACAAATTTCTCTATTGAATAACATTAAAAGAAAACAACATCAGCAAAATGATTTAATACACTGTTTCATATAAGAAAGTTGAGCTTCATCAAGGCCTAGTGTTTGAACCTTGAGCTCTGATACCACATGTCAGAACCCCGAATTTTCACAAAACTTTAAAATTTTTAATGTAACATAAAATGTCTAAAGTTGCAGTTTAATAACTACTAGCGGCTAGCGGAAAAATGAAATAGTTAACAATATGTAGTGATTAACTTCAACACATAAAAACTAATACCATTTAATTTTGATATTTCATGTAAATTACCTACCTTCAATTACTCCTAGCTGTACTAATGATTTGTTTTTGTCAAGTAGGCGAGAAGCTATGTTCTAAACTGGGGCTTACTTAGCAATTGCTAACTCAACTGGATTTCTAGTTCTTACAGGTTCAGCAGGTAAATTTTTGAACCAATAGGAGTTTGTTTTTGCGTTAAATCAAGAAGTACTTCTTTAGAATAATAAAAATGCTAGAGCATAATTTGATTAATAGAAAGCAAGGCTCCGATGAGGTAAAGTACTTATTTTGTTGTTTTTGAATCTATGACAGTATATTAAGTTAGTCGTAAAGACCATTGTCCGTAACATACTAGTGCCTTTTACCAGCATGAGTTCTACTTAAGTTTTCTTTTTTTTTATATTATATACCCAGTTACTCATAAGTTTTACTGATGAGCATAAAGCTCATGATTTAATATAGAAACACTTTGACTGAAGCATGAACTTACTACTATTACTATGTCTAATGTTCAATGTGCTACTTTATAAGCTTGAGTATAAATTCTAAGATCTTCAAAGAATAAGTTTACAATTGATCACATAGGTCTACTTTTAATTCAGCTCTAGTGGTGAATATTATCATCCTGTTTATTTTAAAACAGTTATAATTGTCTACTTGCACTACTAGTCCTCAAGCTATAATTTCGATTTCTTAAGTTTCACCATGTCACAAGTATTGTAGTAAAATTTACATTACCATATCACTTAATAAAATTACTAAGTGATTTTACCTTTAACCCTAGATAGCCCTACTACCTTGTAATTACTAAGTGTAGTCTAAAATATATTGGATTGATTTATTAAGAGTTTGGTTCTTTATGGAAACCAAAAGGACACTAACTTTCAAGTAGCCTTCCAACCATAATATTGTCCACTTTAAGCATTTGTAAGAGTTATGCTAGTGTAGAAATACTACCTAACATTTACTTATATAAAGTTGAACTAAAGATAACCTTACCAGTTTTGATTTTACATAACACTAACTCTAGACATAGCATTATGCTTTTAATACAAGGTCTGTATAAAGATTCATTAGGAGTGCTATTGACTAAAGGTAAAAGGCATAACTCCAATATTGATCTCCATATATATATACTTTTACAAAAGATAGGTCTTAATGTTATCAAATGAAAATGATAACAATGTACACTTACGCTTTCACAATTGAATGATTATAGTGTTATCGAAAAGCAATGATAAGAAATGATTTATTATAAAACCATACTATTTGCTGTAATGAATATATGATTTCATCGAAAGGCTGATTACAATGTTATCCTCCATGACAAAGATACGATACCAAAACATTATCATTAGTTATAATATAAATGATTGGTAAATCATTTGTGCTGACCCGACAGTGCAAGTTAACTATATGGATTGACCCACTTTTGATTAAAAATCTCTATGGGCACGTGGACGAGTCTCCACCATGCACTGTTCAATTTAAAAACTTTCATGGAAACCCTATTCTCTTCATTATTCTTTGAGGGTTTGGCTCTGCGCTGTTGGGTTTCTTCGCGGCCATGAGAGGCTCGCTGGTTCACATTTGATAGCTACGTTTGGGGTGTAGCATAGTGCTGTAATGTTTAAGCAAGAGTTAAGGAATTCATAGTTTTTTTCTTGGTTTCTTTTTTAAAGTGTTGTAACGCCATGAGAGTGGGTTTTACTCTGTTAGTAGCTTCAAGTTCTGTCCATGGCATTACCTTGCCTTTGCTCGTGACTTCCTCCATCGTTGGTGAGAATCTGGAATGTGAACCTCGCTGCCTCTGTCACAGGTTAGCACGAGGGTTTCCTTTTCTTCAACGTGCAGTTTCTCAAGCTGGTTTAGTCTTCTCCTCGGCTCCAGACTTCATACTTACAGGTAAAAGTTTTTACCTTGCTATTATTATTAATTTTTAGTTACTGTTTTCAGTATAAGGAATACAACATCTAACTCAAGCTTTCGGTCTTGTTTTGCAAGTTGCAGTTATGGCTTCGAGCTTGAAAGAAACCTCCCTAGCACTGGTTATCTCCATGGCCATAACAGGTAAGCCCCAATTTGTCGTGGCTTCTCCTTGCTTGCAAAGGTTATTGGAAAGGAGTTACAGTTTGAAAAGAAGCATGGCTTCGGTTCCTCCAATGTTTATATGCTTAGTTTATGTTATTTGTTGGTCTCTTATTTTGACTATTCAGCATCATATTTCTAGTTTCAAGTCACATGAGATTAAGTACTAGTCAGCCTTATTTAGTGTTGTTTTGTACATGATTATGCCTTTTTGGGAGATCAACATTGCTAGGATTTGGTAAGTGATTTTTAATTACTTATTCATTACTTTGCCTTGTTTTATGCATATAATAGGGCCTTTAAGTTTCATTTAATGATAGGTCAAGTAATAAGTCTTTGTTCTTTTCTATGCAGGGCTCTTTTGCTACCCGACTCAACGCTTGTCTCAGCGCTCCAAGGAAGATTTATGTTAGCTGAACCAGTGATTTGGGGGATTCGGTCCACAGTAGAGATGTTTTTCTTGGATTCACATCACCTTCCAGATGCTTATGAATATTATCCAGTGTTGTTCTGAGGATGTCATTTGCTCAAAGTGGCATTCCCGTCCTTGATCAGGAACCCGATTTTAGGCTCAATTTCTGAACAATCGGTTGAGAATTGCTCAAAACGGTTCGAAACCCACTTCACAAATAGCCCCATTTACCCCTTATTATGGGCATTTTTCAGAATTTCTGAACGAATGTGGAGAAATCATTTCTGGAACAGACGTGGTTTTGCCCGATTTGGTGTTGGCCGTTTTCTAGGTAGTTGCACGAATTTCAGATATTTGGAATGGATCTTGTCCATCTGTTCATGTATAAATAAAGCCTGAGAAGGAGATACACAGCTGAGAAGTCTTTAAAAATCTATTTTATCAATAGATCCAGTGTTTATCTTCTTTAAAGCTGTGATTTAAAACTGGAAGGCGTTGAGGGCAGGGCCCCCTTCAACACCGATCCTTTATATTTAAGCGTTGTGTGTTTTGCAGTAAGTAGAGTAATGTTTTTATCATTTGAAACTGTTTTTATGGAATGCTAATGGTTTCTGTTCATTGGTGAGTTGAAGTGGAACTTATATTTGCAGAGTATTAATTGACATCATTTGTATTCAATCTAGCCTGTAAGAATCGATTCAGGAGTGGCTTTGGTTTAAACTGTTTTTGGTTTTCAGCGTGGATTGCTTATTGATGGTTATGATTATTGTTCAGGGTTATGGTATTTACAAACCGTGTGATGAATTTGATTTAGGTTTGTTGTAGAATCTATTTCATGAAGGATTAAAAGTAGACTGGTTTTCACATTTCCTTTATTGCCAGCGTTATAGTGATTACTGAATGGCTACAAGATTGGTTTAGAATCCTTTTGTTTGCAGGACTGCAGGATATCTTTATTTGTGTTGTGTGGATTTGAATAGCATTTGCAGTATTTTGTGAAGTTAGCAAAGGATTTGAAGACTTTAGTCTACAGAGTATCTAGGGTTTGTCAAGCAGCCTTTTGGATTGGTTATGTAAGGATTGAAGTATGCTTTTGTTCATTTTATGAGCTGTAACAAACTTCAAACAAAGAATTACAGTCCACTAAGTATTTGACAGCGTTGTTTTTATGGTATGAAAACAGGTTTTGCAAGATAGGTAAATGAACTTGAGTGTGTAGTTTTGAATAATTTCAAGACACTTTAATATGCATAGAGTGTAGGTAGAATATGCTTGACACCACCAGCAAGCTAGATTTCATTTTGTTAACTGTTTATGAGTAACATAGGATTAAAGAAGAGACATACTTTGTTTCCATAGTTGCTTGAGAGTGACAGTTGTTTGCATAAACGTAGACATTAGATTCTGTAGGGTTAATAGTGGAGTTTTCAGATTAACTGAATATATTCATTCTAAAACTAGGCTTTTATTTATTAAGTTCTTTTATTTGTAGAATAGATCATCATTAATGTAGCTGAGTGTAGACTGTTCATTGTTTTAAAAGATTGTTGTAGTTTAGTATTGTTTTGGAAGATTTCTATAGGCTACTGTAGGTTAAATTGAGTTTGACAGTAAGATAGTGGTCAGTAAATTGATTTTCTTTTCTCTAAGAACAGATCTAGTAATCCTTAGCATTTGATCTTTCAATACAGTAATAGCTTCATCTATTTCATTTTCGTTTGAAAGTAGACTAGAATTTCTTTAAGTTGCTATCAGCATGAGCATTGAAACTACCTTGCCCGCACATATAGTGTAGCAGCTCGAAGTTTACGCACCCTGGTTGACAATAAATTCAAGGTAAATTAACTAGTGATAATTTTACCCAACATTATTACTTAGTTTTGTTGTTAAAACCCTTGCGTGATGCTGGGTAGCTCCGGCTCTTTTAGTCGTGACTTGTATGTAGTTTTTCTTGGTTTGTAAAAATGAATACAACCTTATAGCTAGATAATATCATACTCTGATTTTTGAGATATAAGGCTTTTCCTGTACTCATGGTTTTAAAATGACTCCTATTTTGATTACTCTGTTTTATTTTTAAATGATAATACTCTAAGATACATTCTTCTTCTTCAACTGTCTGTGAATTAAATCTACTGTTAAAGATATCTTTTATAATTAATTAGTGTTAATATGAAGACTGTGGATTAGTCATAATGTAAATTTATAAGTTTTATATTATCAGTCTGGAATATAATGGATAAGGTTTAATGGTAATGAAACCCTTATGTAACTGTATTCGTAAATAAATTATTATTTGAGCACTATTTCTTGTTTGCTTCAGTTTCGCTATTACAGGTACAATGTTGTTTCATTAATTTGTTAATGAAGTATTTCAATTAAATAGGTTTATAAATATATTGTAAAGTCTTAAAGATAAGACTGAAATCAGTCACTAATGCTTAGTTAAAGTTTTCTTATTATCTTAATTCTCAGTTAGTAATATAACTCAATGTAGATTAACTTTTACTTGAATAGTTATTTCGAAAGGGTTTCGACCCTTAGCTTTTCACAGGTAATACCCTGTCTAGTTTTTATTATTTTTAAAAACATGAATGTATATAAGTCTTAGTTATTTCGTTTATTACTTATAAATACATTTATTTTCTTTATAATTTAGAATTATTTAGAGCTCTGTAGATAAAAGATTATTAACCCTGAACTCTGTTTATTTTACATAAATAAGGGTTTATAAGAGAAACCCTAATCTGGTTTTTAATAATAATAGTTTAAGATTAAGTTAATATCTTCCAAAACTGTTTAGTTATCAACTTGTAAACATAATTTCTGGAATAATAGTTATTATTTTCTATAAACATATATTTCTAAACAGTATACTAATACTGTGGTACTAAAGTATATTACTATTTCTTTCACCTATATTTTCATCTAAATAATCTAAATTAAACAGTAATAAGAATAAACTATAACACTGCTTATCATTGTACTATAAACATTGAAATAAATTATATTTTCATTTACATAAAGATGCAGAATTTCACATTTACTATTCTCATTCCATTACAAGGATTATTTCATTTACCTTAAACAAACTAGCTATGGTAGAGTACGGCTTGTAACCAGGTGTGGAAAAACACAGCTTAGAATTTAAATCCTTTCTATTTCATTATTTTCCTAAATCATTTCATTTCTATTAACAATCTAATAAGAATACTAACTCAACAATTTACCAACTCATAACTAATTGCATTCATGTAACATCTAAACTAAGATTTATTTAACTAAGATAGTAAAATAAATAACATAGAACCTGTTGAGGACAAGATGACAACAACTTTAGGAGGTCGTTCATCCCTACCAACTCCTGGAGAGCGCTCAAACAACGCTTCCTCAAGAGCCTCGAGCCTATTCCTGGTCTTCTTGGCTGAGAACTGGTGGAGAATGCAAACAGTAGAACCCTCTGTCAACTGATTAGTTCAATAACTCAGTAAAACACTCTGCTCTCAGCAGTATGATCTTCAGCTTAAAAGTTGCAACTAGATCAATCAGCAGTTATCCCCTCAAACACTTTCCAATTTCCCTTCCATTGAATTTCTCTGAAGTACATTCATTCACCCTGAATGATCGCTTCTCTAGAATGAGCAGCCTCATCTCTCTTCAATGGGAATTTTTATAAAGATTGCCTACGTTTTTTTGGGTCAGTTTTCATTAATTGAGCCAACTGCTCTAATTCCACTTTCTTGGGGAATCATGACCACAAATGTAGGGAGGTTGCCACCTGCAACAGTTGGAAGTGGTTTGAGGATGCTGCCACATGTCAGTTTGCTCTCCACCCAGTCTCCTCCACCAATTTGACCAATAAACACTATTTTAACAGCTCTCCTAAGATGTTGTCTCCTCCTTTATTTATTTATAAATAAAATATTCAGAATTTACATTAAATATCCTTGACCCCACTCGGTCATCAATTACAACTTAGTATAAAATTTAACATATTGTTCCTCAAATAATATAAAATTGTTTTTTGCAAAATTGGGGCATGTGACAGTTAGAGTGGAGGTTGATACAATAATGGGATGTGGAAATCAAATTTTACTTTCATCCCCACTTTCCCAACACTTACATGGACATCCAACTAGGACAAACATTTGGTCTCAAGGGTGGAAATTGAGATATCCCTAGTCTATCCTTGTTAATTATTTTTTTTAAGAATGACATTTAAATCTTTTATTTAATTTTTTGTAATTGAACATGAGGAGAATGGTTTTCCATAACTATTATGGAAAAGACATGTGTAATTAAAATACAAATTGTTTTTATTTCCTAATATAATTCCAAATGGGGATCCACGAGGAAATATGGTTGTGTTATCATTGGGAGAAGTGGGGGGGGCTTCCAAGAATTGGCTAGTGGAAAGACCAAATGTCACAAGAGGAAATATCACTTGTGAACATCAAAAAATACCAAGCGACATAACTACTGTATTGTGAGCCATGTCCCATGTATCTAGGGAATGGATGATCATGATAGGAAAGGGATAGCCTAGAGGACCCATGACTTGACTACCAAAGGGGGATGAACTTGGTAGTTGGTAGGATGCTGTCAAAAGGTGAAAAGAGTAAGAATATGGCATGTTGTTCCTATCACACAAGAGTTGTATTAGGCATGTGTAGTAGTGAAACTGAATGCGCACTGAGGAAATAAGGAAAGGTGATTTAGTTACATGAATTTAATCGTCTTATCTTAATTATAACACAATTGAATCGGGGTGGTAATTACAGGAGACCAACATTATCTATTGGAAAGGTCTATAGTTGGGTGGATCGTGACTCACCTAGTTGCTTTGCCAATACAATCACGATATATTTAAGATAATGTATTTTACGATTATTCTGATTTATTACTTCTGCTCTTAAGATCTAATAAGAAGTAGGTATTTTTACTATTAATCTTTAGTCATAGAAGAAAGTAGGTATGCTTACTGTTATTGTTTAGTCAGGTAAAAAGTAGCTATTTTCACTGTTAATTCTTTGCCATGGAATAAAGTAGGTATGCTTATTGTTATTTTTTAGTTACACAAGAAAGTAGATATTTTTACCATTATTACTTAGTCATGTAAAAAAATGTACTTGGAAAAATGTTTTTAAAGAAGAAAAGGATTGAGTTGGTCAACTTTGTTTGTGAAGAGATTATAGTTATAGATCCCACTTATTTATATATATTTATATATATATAAGGCTAGAACGAATAAGAACATTATTAATGTCATATATATAAGGCTAGAACGAATAATAACATTATTAATGTCACAAAAAAAGATTTGTAGCAGTTATAATTGCAATCTACATAATAAGGTATATTAAAACATTTGTGTATATATTTGAATCCTTATTTTATGTATAAATCTAGAAATATGTTTATAGAAAACTCGATACATGAAACTTGATAACCAAAATACTTGGTTGATCAATTGTAAATATCGCATGAAAACAAACCAATCCATTTAGTAAATGCATTTTGACTTATTTAAATAGAAGTTATTGTACTCGCATATTGATTCCTAGAAACAAGAAAAAAAAATTATAAATGGATCATTCATGATTACCAATATGATGGGATCAGAGTTAACAACTAGATATAAGTCCATAGTTTTGTACTTACAATGTGAATTAATATTACCATAAACTAATGTAGATTCTTGTACGAATGAGAAATAAACATGTAACTAAAAGTATAAACCCTATACATATCCAATTTTAGTTTTAATTATTAACAACATAAAAAAAGGAATATTTGAAAATGTTCTAGTACAACATTTACATAAATACGGTTAGGGTATCGAAACCTTGAATGGTCCTCTTATTAGGAGGCATAACAAGAACCCAAAAATGGGTCATGACAATGGGATTAAGAATATCTATGACAATTGATCCCTTCGTCATAACAAAAGAACCTTCAAAATTCAAGAATTATACCAATAGGAAAACCATATGGAAAATTAATTAGAGCATAGGAGTACTTGAATCCACCCAATGATGATGTAGGTGTTGAGTATTTAACCCAAAATATCAATATGTCATGTAGGAAAATAGAAATGACTGAGTTGGGTTCAAAATGCAAGGGAAACAAAAACTTATAAATTATAATCTCGTCGAATAGTAGAAAGCACTTACTTGTAAGATAAAATCGTGGGAATGTGGAGAATTATCCATATCTCCATAATTTATAACCCTTGCATTATATGTATTATAAGTCATAAGCAAATAAAAAATGGGAAAAAAATAGGTATAATAATAATAGATAAACATTAAATAATTAACTTTTACTACCAGCACATGTAAATGTTAGAGGAGGAAAACCCTCGACAAAACTATTATTGCCACTTCTAATAATTTATTAGGATTATCCTTGAGAGTAGGTTAATTTGAAGTAGCAACAAATCAATCTAATATTTACCTTGCTCCTAGTTCAGAGAGACTCGACCAACACGGGAGAAACATCCATTATCATGCCTACTAGCAATGTTGTTGTCAAGAATCAACATTCTAATCTAACTTAGGAGGATTTGAAGGAGATAATAGTAAAATAGCAAGGTGATTACCTTCTTTTAGTTTGAAAAAATCTGAGTAATCCTCCTCTGTAATCCCCCCTTTCTTCCCTCCCTGAAAAGTTCAAGCTCACGGAGTTCGGCCTCTAGCTGACAAGGTCGAATGAAAACAAAGCTTAATCATGAAGAACATACAAGAGATATTCCTATATTAATGTGAGACTCTCCATTAAATACCTTCATATGTAAGAGGACATATGTATCCCTACCATGACTTAGCAATGTAACACAATAGATCACCACAAATCCACCATTAATTATCATGAATATATTGGTTAAAATGGAAATGGTTTATTACACATGGAAGCTCGATAATTAAGGTAAAGGTATTCCTCATCGAGTCCATGATCATTATTTTTTCAAGTCAATTTTAATGACCATAAGACCTTTCAACTTAACCCTGGACAATATTAAAGCATCAGGTCATATTTCATGTATTCATATTTTATGATCATAGGTAAAATTTCCATGTAATCATATAATTTTTTTTGTCTATCTAGGTGTATGTATCACGACCCCAAGGACCCCTCCCTTACAATATCAAGAGCTTGTAATAATAAAGAGTATAATTCCCCTCAAACACATATGCAAGGTTACTACTTTACATCCTGATTAATGTGAAAAGAAATCATTACTTTTTAAATCATGAATTGACAATGCAAATTTCTCACACCTTAGATGACGATATAATGTTCTAAATAAAACCCTCAAGAATAAACTTCAAAATATAGGACCAATTTAACAAAATTTTGATTTAGCATCACCAAGACTATTTGTTATGAGAAAAAGTGTTAAACAAACACATAGATATGAGGTTGGGTTTGCCCTTAGATAGACCTGCTAAAATATCTCTTGTAATGAAAATATAAAATAATTTAGCTTAATCAATGCATGAGAACAAAACTTAGAACATAAAATTTGATCAAGGTAATTTATGACATAATTAAAGTAAATAACTTCGAATCAAAATTCTACACCTTACAGTTGGGAGTATTAGATATTGTTTTGGGGGTCAAATGGTTACAAACGTTGGGAACCTATTCAACTAATCACCAAAAACACTTCATTAAGTTCAAATCGCGGGGACAAAAGTATAAACTATATGGTTTCCAATCGCCTCAGAGGAAAGTATCCTCATCTCAGCACATGGAAAAAATCATTCTAAAAGGAGCATTAGCTTATGATCCAATGTCATAAAATGTAAGTTCAATACCTAGAACAAGATGAGTCCAAATAAGAATAAATACAAGATTTACTCTATAAACACAAAAAAAATATTTCATAACCTATAAGGATTATTAATTAATCCTCCCTTGACCACCATAGTCTATTTTTATTTCCCTAGCTGAGGAGGTCATTTCCACTTCACTAGTCCATGAGTGACTCACCTGGGGGCCACATAACACTCAATATGTCTGTATCCATGATTTTAGGGTCTCTAGGGACCAGTCCCTATAGTTTAGGAACCTACTCTTAGTGCCACCAACAGTCTCCTGTAGTTGACCCTAGTTGGTGTTCAGTTATGTTATTATTCCCATTAGTTAAATCACTCTCAGTCATCCTTGCTCCACTTTGTATGATTTGAGGAAGGTAGGACACCTTTGATCACCTAAATTAGTTAGTTAACCGGTTGTGAACTGATTCAGTGATCTGGAGTTGCATCAGTGAGCTCTAGTGGTGATTTTCCCACACCGAGTTAGATCTATATTTTGTCCAGATTGGTAGATTTGAATCCTATCTTAGGCATTCGAATTCTCCTATTTGTAACACCATTGTATTGATGCATGGGGGACTCACTTGGGGGCCACCTACAACTCAATGTGCATGTATGCATGAGTTTAGGAGCTCCTAAGACCAATCCCTATCATTTAGGAACTTATTATGAGTGCCACCAACAGTCTCTAGCAATTTACCCTCGTTAGCGTTTAGTTATGTTAAGTTATGCTCTGATTCACATCAGTTAGTTCACTCTCATTCATCCTAGTGCTAGTTTACATGATTTAAGGGAGGTACGGTGTATTTTCTCACCTACCTACATCAATTAACTGATTGTGAACTGATTCAGTGATCCGGAGCTACATTAGTGAGCTCTACTGGTGATTTTCCCACACTAGGTTAGCTTCGGAGTCAGTCCAGATTGGTAGATTCGAATGCTATCTTAGGCATTCAAATTTTCATATTTGTAACACCATTGTATTGCATACAGTATACTAATTAATGAATGTAATTTATTCTTCCAATTATTGGTCTCATGTGCATTTAATTTGCCATGAATTATTGATAAGAGTTTATTGTATTACTGCTCTCTCTTCTGCTATCTTCTTTCACATTTGATTCATTCAGGGCTGACGATCCAGCTTCCCAAAATTGAACATGGTATCAAAATAGGTATCTAGGCTAGCAAGACACCAGCTTTAGTTTAAACCCCAAATATTTTATCCCATCATCGAGTTCAAATGGTTGAAATGGAATAAATCCATGATTGTAATTATATCATCAACTACAACACCTTCTCTAACAAAATATGGTTTGCTAACTTTTATTTTCATGCTTGTGTCAAGACGTAAAATTCCAAGATGGATGACGGCTCCTCTATATCTTGGATAGAGCCATAACAGAAAATTAAAATATCATCAATGAATAAGGCATGTGTAATCCAACAAATTCCTCCAACATCAATTCCTTTTAGGCCCCTTTCTTTTTTCTTCTAAATTTCCCTACTAATCCTATCTACAACAATGAAGAATAATAATGGAGCAAGCAGGAAACCTTGCCTTATTCCATGAGAGGGTCTGAAAAAAATTGAATTTGAGTTGTTAACAAGAACAGAAAAAGAGATGGATGTACTACATGCCATAACCCATCTTATGAATGGAATGTTAAACCCCATTTAAGAAAACACCATCCTTAGAAAACTCCATATGACCCTATCATAGGCCTTTGATAGGTCAATTTTTATAACTATTGCTTTAAGAAGCGTTGTTTTAATGGAATGAAGATATTCCTGCACAATCCCAATTGCATCATGAATTTATCTACCAAGTAGGAAACTGAATTGTTCTGAGTTACTACTACAACTAGAAAAGGCTTGATTATTTTTAAAATGATTTTAGCCACAATCTTATAGATAGTATTGCTCAAGGATATAGGGAAAAAATGTTCAAAATATATTAGATTGTCATTTTTTGGAACAAGGGTTATAAAATAAGAATTAAACGTAGCTACAATTTTCCTTTACATATGGATTCTCCCACCACCCTTAATATCTTGAGCAAGGACATTATATAAACCAATGAAAAATTCAACAAAAATCCCATCGGGCCCTAGAATTTTTCCTTTTTTAATATTATGTAAAACCTTCTCCAATTTGGCTTTAGAAACTTCCTCCATTAATATATTATTATCATGTTCATTTGCAATACTAGGGAACATTTGAGCAATTTTTAATTCTTCCACCAAAGAGTCATTTCCTTCATATTTAAATATACTGTTAAAGTACTAAATTCCTGCATAATCAATATATTCAAAATTATTTACCTCCCTTCCCTCATCATCTTTAATATTCCATATGGCGTTGCAATTGCTCCTATGAGAAGTGAAATTATGAAAAAAAATTGTGTTCTCATCTCCCTTGGCCAACCACAACACTCTACTTTTTAATCTCTATTCAACTTCCTTAAATTCCAAATTTTCCCTTCGCTTCTTTTCCATGATCAGCACCTCTAATTTTGTCTCCTTGGATAGGAACCCCATATTGTCTGTACAGTTCCACTCTACCAAATGAACCTCAATTTCATTGAGATCATTGTATTTTTTATTCCTCATTTTTATAGGCTTTATAGGCCAATCCTTCGAGATCTCTTTTTCTCTTTTGATATTATTTAAAAATTGAATATAAGCAGACCTAGGAAAAGAAGCATCGAAAGGAGACCAGGTGGTTTTAAGGGATTTGACAAATTCATTATCATTCATCCACAACAAACTAAGCTTAAAAGGAGGAGGATGTTTAGAATTTTGTACCCACAATTTCCAAAATTATTGGAAGATGATATGAATCTCCACCACCTCCAACCCATTTTTTGAATCTAACAGTTAATTCCACCAATCCTTCGCTAACCAGAAAGTGATCAAGGAACTTACAATTCTATCCTACCCCAAGTCAATTTCATAATTGATGGTTCGATGTCTAGAAGTCTATCATACTCCAACTTCCTTATGAAATAGTATGAAAAACTATCTTTTTGTGTCATCGGCACACAAATTCTTGAACATCCTTAGGAGAAATTCAAATCATCCCCCATAATAGTGTATTTGTTATTCAATAATTATTTTCAAACCAGATTATCCCAAAATAATTTCATGTTCGAATACAGTCCATATATGTTGATGAAAAGAAATTTTCTCCACAACTCTTTCGAATGCAACTCCATTCCCAAGACAACATTTGCTGCCAAAGAATTTGAGAGATATAAATTTTGAATATTCCAACCTGTGATTAAGCCTCCTAACCGACCTTTTGCATTTGTGAAACAAAACTCCCAACCTGTAAGAACTTTCTTTAACTCCTTGACTATTTTCTCCCCTTTGTGCATAATTTATTGTAGAAATAAAACATCGGGATTAAGCTTATCTATCATATGCCTAACTGCTAACCTTTTAGAGGACTTAGCCAAACCTCTATTGTTAAATGAAACAAATATCATTAAATAACCTTGTACAAGGAGTTTGCGACTCTAAACGCCCCTTAAATGGATTTTTTTCTTGTTTCTACCTCCCTAGAAGCTCAGTGTTATGCCTTATAAAGAAGGGATTTCCTTTCCCTAAAGGTTTTAGCTTCAATGGATCTCACCCTAACCCTCCTGGACCAGCCCTAGGGCAAACCTTATGAGATTCTAGCTTAAGTTTGTAATCATCCATCGAGCAAAATTTAGATGGGATAGTATATAAACAAAAATCTCTTAATGTATTTGATCATAATTAGATCTCTTCAGGGTATCCAGTCTAGAGGAGTCATAGATATATTTTAAGATCCAAGACTCGAAATTACATGGATAACCAATACTTAGAGGAATGAAATCCTTTATATGTGTAAGATTTTTCATGAGAACTAATTCCTCCTCAAATGAAGCTCTTCTTCCAGTGAGAACTGGATGCTTCCATATCCTACCAATCCCACTGAAGATTTTATTTTTGGCTCCCTCGTGTATTTGGACACAACATCATATTTTTGAACACTTGAGTGAACCAAGTTCTATGATTTCTTAAATCCATCTTTATACTTCTGAATTGAACAATCTTTTGGTAAATAATTCCTTATTGTCTCATAATCTTTCACATCCCATCCTTTATTTTTTAAAAGTAAAGCACAAATCCTCGCTAGATGGACATATAAGTGGCATATATTAAATTTAAAAGAAACGCCTTGGTAATATAGAGGTTGAGAATGTGGGTGATTATCTTTATGTAAAATTATAGTTTCCACTAACCCTTCCCTTAAGCCCAGGGTTACCAGAATCCTAACCATGCTCATTCTTCCTTAAGAAGGATAAGAGTAGTCTGACTCCACAAAAGCCACCAACATGTTCTTGGTGGCCTTAAAAATATCAGGGGACCAAAATTCAAAAGGAATATTGGGTAATTTATTCCATGTTGGAATTAGATCATTCCTTTCTGTCTCTATATCAAAAAGTAGAGTCCATCTTTTCAGGAAAAGAGCACAATATTATTAGATGTGAGAATATTATTATATTTGAAATTTTATATTTCTTTAATGAACTCCATCTTTATGATTTGCACAATAACATTTTCATTAAGAAACAAGTTGGAGTTATGATTGATCTAGAAATTTGATCAACTTTTTAGTGATTAGGTTGATTAATTTTATTTATAATAGGGAAAAACCTTTTAATAAATCTCTAATATATATGAGACTTAAATATTAAAGAACAACAAATTTACGTATTCTTTTGATTTATTAAAACATATTCTTAACATTAAATTAAGAATTTCATGTTGTACAACTTATTTTAAAACAACTAGGGAGGCAAGTGTCGAGGGGGGGTTATTTTTGGCCCCAAAGTAAATGTTGTTTCAAGTTTTGCTTGTGGCTGCCTATGAAGAAGTATTAATAATCAAGCAAAACGATATGCTCTATATCTAGTATTGAAAACAACAATAAATTTAGGAATATGATCACTAATGGTGATAGCAGAATCTATGCTTAGCATTTCCAAAACTAGACATCAACAGGACATTATGGATCATTTAGTAGGTAGATTTCACAACTGCATTCTTGGTCTTCTTTAGAAAATTCCAAATTTCTAATTATATCATGTGTGGAGAGAACATAATGCTATTGCAGACAAATTAGGTAACGAAACCTCACAATTTCCTTGTGAGGGTTAAAAAAAGGGGGGGCAATCTATATCATGTTGGATCCCATAGATAATATATTGCAAGTGATGAAGTCCTCAAATATCAAGATTCATGTCTTATCAACATTAACTCCATTAAATAACGTCAATTCGAAATTATGGTCTCTTCAATGCACCTGACCATGTGGAGCTCAGTAAGTAATTAGGTTTCTGAATATTCACGTGTAGGTATGGCTAGGACATTTGGGATTTCACCCTGGGTGTTTGAAGGAAGACAACTTTGTTGGGAGGTTTCATTATGTTCAAGGGAGTATCAACTTCAATACTCTGTGAGCCAGGACAGGTCCTTCCATCCAATCAACTATATTGGAAGATGTAGGCCTTGTGAGGATTTCAACTCTGGAATGGTGTTGTGGATTGCAAAGAATGTCCATACCATCTCCTATGCACAAAGAGATAGGCTTCCTGGATTAAAAAGTGTCAGCGGTGAGGTTTATCTAGAAGGTATGGGCTATTGAGGTCCAAATTGGTTTGGTTCTACACTTTCTTTTATCTAGAAGGTATGGGCTATTGAGGTCTGGTAGGACACAATATTTTTTCTCTTTACTTTGGGGATCCTTCCCTTTTGTGTTGGATGGGTTGAGAGGAAATTTCTCTCTGTCAGAAATACATAGTTGTTGGGAAGAAGAACCCAGTTTATTTTCCAGTTGGGCTGGTAGAAACCTTGATCATTCAAGGGAGATTTAGGTCTGGGTGGATCATTTTGTCAATCTTGGTGGTGGTGTTTGTAATCTGATTCTTTTGCTTGGCAGTTGTAGTGGTCGATTTTGT
The DNA here is from genome assembly GCA_001517045.1 of Pseudotsuga menziesii. Lineage (NCBI taxonomy): Eukaryota > Viridiplantae > Streptophyta > Pinopsida > Pinales > Pinaceae > Pseudotsuga > Pseudotsuga menziesii. Next base: position 62,832 of record LPNX010662401.1, read on the forward strand.
ATAGGAATTGGTTGTAGTGAAGTGATTTGGGAGTATTGCACTATGATAGTGGAGTTTGAAAAAATATAGATGATCTACAAAAAGAATTAGTGATATACAATCTAGTATCCATGATATATTTCATCAATTGAGGTGGATGAAAGATTAATGGAAAGATTAATACTTGTTTTTCATCGGTTAACTGCACACACTCCTATTCTAGATGGTTGTCTAGATGAAATAGCACAAAATTCTCAACAAATTTCAAACTTTACTTCTAGGATGGATGTCTATCTTTATGATCTAGACGGAACTTTTCATGATTGTGATTCACAAGTGCAAGCAATTTCAAAGACTTTAGCCAAGCATAAAGACCTTATTGGTGGGAAAAATTCTATGACTGATGAAAATTCAGAAAACATGAATGTTGATGGGAACTCGATTTTGCAATTGGTTCATGTTGATGTAAGTATATCTAGTTCAGAGGAGAGAGTTGGAATTTCTGAAGATAATCAATGTAATCAAACTATAGATAGTGAAGAAGTAGAGGAAAACTCTCATGATACCCAGGATGAGGATGCTTAGGATACCAAGGGAGAGGATAAAGATGATGATGTTGTAATTCAATAATAATATGAAGAAGAAGACACTTATGATGTCCAAGTTTTAGACAGTGATACTAGCATTTAGTCTATCATTTTATGAAGTTTTTTATAGGTTGCTTTTAAGACAATTTGTAAGAATCTATAGCAGCTTAGGGACTTTTGTTTTTTTACAGAATTTTACTCTCTCATGGATGATTGTAATTAAGATATTTTATGTTTATAACATTGTTCAAGAGTCTCCGAATATATTTTTTGAGTTATGTATTATTCTACTAAAGTTTTTTCTGTTTTTTATAAATACAATCTTAATTGTTTTCGTGGAAAAAAATTATTTTAAAACAATTCAAACACAATCAATAATTAATTTTTTTTTATTAAAAACAATGTTATTTTATATATTTGGTTAAAAATGTTTTAAGACAATTAATATGCCATCCTCCTTTATAATGTGACTATCATAGTTGTTCATTAGGAGTGAGGGTTTCGAGGGCGAAGTGAGGATTCATATATTTCAATGGCACAGAGTTTTAAATGATAAGATCAATGTAGAATGTTTGTAGCTACTTTGTGGAGCCCCCTCATTGATTTTATCTTGGGTCCTTCTTTACACTTGGCTGCATTTCTCATTTTTTCAATATTTCATTGATTTCGTCAAGCTTACTTTGCCACCAAACACATGGCCCATGGTGGGGGCAATTGTCCTCTTGAGACATGTCTTGTCCAAAAATAAGTCAGAAAGGGTTTTGGACCTAGTATTGTTGATCCCTCCCCTAAAAATCCTGGAGCCTTTTAAGATTTGGCATAAGAGGAAACATCATGTGGCTCAAAAGATAATTCTCACAACAGGGTTTTGGATTATAGTAAGTTTCTTCCAAATCCAGGAAATGGATATTTCCAGAGGCATTATAAGAGTTCAGGGAAGAGTTTAGCAGGGGAATTTGAAATATCGAAGGCTTGCAGAACTAGCAAACTCAGACATCATAGTACATGGAAATGCATTCATAGGAAGGTTGCAAATAAAAACCTTGCACTTGGAGAGTACGTTGTCATGAGAGAAGTTGAGACTTTAACAAAGCTCATCATTATATGAAATTTTTCAAAGGAGAATATGTGTATGGTTACATATAAAAAAATGGTTGCATTCCAACTGGTTCAAAAAAATTAGGTTATCTCCCGCATTTGCTCATTTTGGAAAAAGGGTGGTTAATATTGGTCTTAAGGTCTCCAAAGGATGCCTCTTTGGTTTGGTAGGGTTGTGTATGTGCGGATCTGTCCCCTTTCATATGAAGCAATGGAGCCCTCTTTTTGATGCACGAAGGGAGAAGACTTATAGACATGCCATGTGGGTAAAATTACCTAGACTTCCAACAAAGATTTTGTCATCTAAGGTTTTCAAGAGTATAGGGGAATCTATTGGGAGCCTCATTTCTGCAGATTGCAATCTCAAGGATATGAGCATTATGTCCGCTATTCACATTTTGGTGGAATTGGACTTGAGAGAATGGTTGTTTGTTGATATTATCATCTTTGTGGGTATTTCTTTTCATATATATTCTCTCAACTATATTGGAATTCCATTTCAATGAAAAGGGTGCCATGAGCGCACACATTTGGTATGTCAATTTTCTTTCCCTTATAGGATTTTTTGTGGAAATATTTATAGAGGCATGATTCGTTAGCTTTTCACGGACTAAGAGACCCATCTATTCAAAGGGAGAATCACAATTCTAGTCAAGTGTAGAATGGTTTCCTGTGTTGATTGTACAACATCAGGAGTCATTCTCCATACTTGTGAGTCGTATCAAGTCCTATGTATCCTCATCTAGTTGAGGTGGTGATGTTGTATTGTAAATCTTGTGAGTAATATCAAGCTGAGTCTTGTCATTAATATCAATAATAGACTTGTGAGTAATATCAAGTCTGTGAACTTGTGTGTAATATCAATTTTGTCTTGTGAGTAATATCAAGAAAGTAGACGATTCTAAATATACTCTCCAAGGAGGTTAGATGGATTTCCTCGAGCTCATAGTCTAATTTCAGCTATAACTTGCTCATATGCATTTCTTGATGGTTTTATTTCATGGAGCTAGCAAGGGGAGGGGTCGCAAACCCCTCCCAAGTTATCCCAAGAATTCATGGTGGAGATCCAACCGAACAGTCGGCATCATCACCACCCATTACTATTCAAATTGGATCGAAAGAAATTCTAATTTTCAAGGGTCACCAGGGCCTGGATTCTCCATGCAAATCACCGATAAAGATCCAGGAAAAAGCACAGTCCAGCACCAAATCTTGCATTGCTAGAACTAAGAATCGGCCTTTCCTTTATCTCCCTGCTAAAAGGATCAATGCTCGTTCACAAAATATGAAATATCATGCGCTCATAGGAAAATTCATGGGATTATGTCCAACTAAAGATCCTTGTGTGGTTGGATTGCAGCTAAATGGAAACTGAAGGCTCACTTTGATTTACAACTTGGATCCAAAGGTTTTTTTACCGTCATTTTTCATGATCTTGATGATAAATCAATAATTGAAGAAGGTGGTCCTTACTTCTTCAATTCTATTGGTATTTGCCTTCACAATTGGATGGAAATATTCAGCCCAGAAAAGAGGACTTCTCATGGGAGCCAGTCTGGATCGATATGTTCTCTCTCCTGCAAGAATAATAGGACGACGAGACCCTTAAAGAAATTGGAAACACTCTGGGAATCTATGTCAGATCGAATGATCAGACTAAAATGAACAAATTCACCTCCTACACCAGGATATGCATTTATATGCACATTGTAAACGCTCTTTCAGGTGCAATCTGTCTCTCTCATGAGGATTCGCGCTGCCTACAACATCTCGACTATGAGCATGTTCCTTTTCGCTGTTGAAAATGCCATGAGCATGGACACCTCTTCAAAGGCTATCTGCTCAATAGAACCAAGAAGAACAACCCCAAGAATGGGGAGCCATATGAAAAAGGATTCAAGAAAATGGAAAAAAAACATTATCAACAGAAAGCTGGGCCAGAAAATCAAGAGGATCTTCCTAGAACTAGTAACAGCTTCGAAGCCCTGAACAATCAAGTTGAAACTTCATCTGAAGCAAAACATATGGAAACCAACACCAACAATTCCAAGTATCAAGACCACATGCCTTTGTAGTCATATGTGCACTTAATGGAATCAAAAACTCTTCCAGCTCAGGTTGATCCTAGCGATATAGAAACAAAACCTAGGGCGATGTCTTCATTAGATCCTCAAGAATCACCTGCACATGTTCACGCTCAGGAATTCATGGATGAAGAATTAAAAGCTCAAGAACTAGGGGAGCTTGATCTCGGAAGTACGTTGGATGCTTGCACTCAAAAAGCATTTGATTCCATTCCTACATGACAAATACAACTTCTTTAGGAAGCTCCTGTCAAAGACAAAGGGCAGAATAAGCTTGGGGTCTATCACCTGTCGCAAGAAGATAAAAAAAAATGCCCTAAGGAGAATTGGAAAAGAGGCCGTAAAACTGACTTGCAGCAATTAAATAGACTTGGCATTGCACTCATAGAGTCAAGCCAGTATGCTCAACTAATGGAATTCTTCTCCTCTGCTTCCTAGGTATCCTTGGAAGCTCATCTCCTGGAACGGCTATGGCCTCAATGTAACTTCCAAGAAACCAAATGTTTGAGTGAATATCTTGCGAAGTTATTTACCAGATTTTGGAAAGCCAGTCAGAACATGGCCATTGATGCTAAAGGATCCTCAGGAGGTATCGTCATCATTTGGAATCCTATGTAGGTATCTCTTAGTCACTTTTCCTCCACTGCTCATTCTTTATCTTCTATCGTTCATATCCTTGTCACCACTATTAAAGCCCATCTCCTCAACACTTATGGGCCGCAAACTCCCATCTTCAATACTCATTTTATCCACTATCTTGACTGGTTTGTGCGTTCTCACTCCAACTCCCCCATTATTATTGGAGGAGACTTCAATATGATCCTCATTCTGGAGGAAAAGAAAGGGGGAATATGATCCCTCTCCAAGGCCGATCAGGCCTTCAAATATTTTGTGTCTAATAATGCCCTTATTGATCTCCTTTCATCCTCTGGATTTTTCACCTGGAATAATAAGAGAGGAGGTATGCACCACATTTCCAAACGTCTAGACCGATTCCTTATCTATAATAATACCCTTTCTCTTGGGGGAATCCTGGGCTCAGACGTCCTTCCCACAGGTGGCTCTGACCACTGGCCCATCTCCCTTTCCTGGCACATTCTAGGTACTTCCCTCTTTCACTCTTTTCGTTTTGAAAAAAATTGCCTTAAGCATCTAGACTTCAATAGTACTATGGAAGAATGGTGACCAGCATCCAAGTCACAGGAAGTTCTAAAATGTCCATCTTGCATCAGAAGCTTCAGATTCTTAGGTCTAACCTTCGAACATGGAATAAATGTACTTTTGGAAACATTTACAAAGACAAACAAGCCATTCAGCATGACCTATAAACTATGCAGCATAGCATCATGGATATTGGGTACACAGCTGAAATTAAAACTAAATAAAATGATCTACTACTTTGCCTCAATCAATGTTGTGAACAGGAAGAATTTTTTGGCAACAGAAATTCAGAGTCGACTAGCTTAAAGAGGGGTAAATAAATACCACCTTCTTTCACCATTCCACTCTCTAGTACAGAATGAGAAACAAGATCATAAGACTCAAAACTGATGACAACTCCATCTTGGAAGAGCACGTGGACTTGGAAAAATAACTTATGGGATTCTATAAAAACATGCTCACTGAACCTGATAATAAGAAATAAGAAGCCATCCATCAGGTCCTAATACATATCCCTTCTCTATTCACTAAGGAGCACAATGCTTCACTTATGAAACCCATCTCAATGTAGGAACTGGAGACAATAGTAAAACAAATGGTGGAAGGAAAAGCCCTGGGTCCGAGCGGTTTTACCATCAATTTCTTCCATAATTGTTCAGATATGCTCAAAGATAAAGTTCTGGAAGTTGTTGAAGAATCAAGGAAGAAATAGTGGGTTCTCCCCGCCCTCAATTTACTCTCATTCCCAAGGAGGTCGGAGCTGATCATCCTGGTAAGTTCCTCACTATATCTATGTGTAATGTTACTTATAAAATTATCTCCAAAATGGTAGCCAATCGCCTCAAACCTCTACTTCCCTTAGTCATTTCCCCTTATCAATATAGCCATGTGGAGGGCTGTCAAATTCTTGATGGCATTATTTTAGCACATGAAATAACTCACTCCTTGAAAAACTCCAAAACCCTGGGGATGCTTCTCAAGCTAGATTTATCCAAATATTTTGACAAATTGAGTTGGGTTTTCATTGAAAGAACTCTTCTTGATTTTGGATTTTGTCTAACCTAGACTAATTGGGTCATGAATTTAATCTATTTTGTGTTCTAACCTATTCTAGTCAATGGAAATCCCTTGTCCACCTTCACCCCCCCTTGTGGGGTAAGACAAGGAGATCCACTTTCTCCCTTTCTTTTCATTTTAATGTCTAAAGGCTTGGGAAGAATGCTCAAATCAGCCTTACTCTCTAATTCTTGAGGTCGTATCTCGATCCATGGAGCTCCTTGTAATGTTTATCAACAATTTGTGGATGACAACCTCCTTTTTGGCCATCCTTCGGTTCAGGAAGCTCGTACTTTGAAGTCCATTTTGACTACCTTCTCTAAAGCTTCAAGCACCTTCATCAATCTGGCTAAGTCTCAAATTTTCTTCTATAACACCAGTATCATCAATCACCACAATATTTCCCCCATTCTTAATATTCATGTGGCTACTCTACCTTCTAAATATCTTAGAGCTATGCTCTTTGATTCAGCTATCAAGTACACTTCTTGGCAAGAACTTTTGAATAAACTGGAGTCATGCATATCTTCCTAGACATTATGTTCCCTTAATCTTCCAATTCGTCTTGTCCTCCTCAAATATTTTTTACAATCCATGCATCTATCTTTTTAGGTACTTTCAGCTCCCAAGTGGGTACTCAAGCATATCAAAAAACTCTAAAATAAATTTATTTGGTACAGTAATAATAACAGACAAATATGGTCACTTGTAAGCTGGAAACGAGTCTGTCTCCCTAAGCTTGAAGGAGGGCTTGGGATTCGAGATCCAGAAATCAATAACCAAGTATTATCGACCAAGCTCTAGTGGAAATGGATAACGCAAAATCATTCTCCCTAGGCATAACTTTGGAACTATAAGTATCATAGAGATTGCACCTCTGATACTCTTGTAAGATTTGACCTGGATCCTCAAGGTTCCTCGATCTAGAAAGAATCTAACACCCAGCGTACTCTAATACAACAACACAACTTTTGGAAAATTCGGGATGAAATCAATGCTCTCCTATGGCGTGACTCTTGGGAACAACTCCCTAGCCTTAGCAGTCTTTTTTTGCAGGAATATATTCAATTATATGCTCAGCAAAATCTCAACACGCTTGTAAATGACCTTTGGACGGGGGATACCTCATCTCCTTTTCGACAATGGAAAACTCCCAAGAACTAGAGAACTAGACTTGAGTCTGAGCACTTAGAGACCATTTGGTAGGAATTTCAGCAAAGACGGATTTGTATCAAGCATGGCGCTGGCATCCTAAAATGGGGTTACAAACCCTCAGGAACTTTCACAGAGAAGGAAGTGTACTCTCTTTTCGTTTCTCATCAGAGGGAGCCTTCTCTCATTAATTGGAGGAAAATCTAGAATCCTAAGATATGGCCCAAAATCTCTACTTTTCTTTGGTTATTGTCCCATATATGCATTCTTACATGGGCCAATATTCTCAAAATAGGATTCTCTAGACCTTCATGGTGTGTTATCTGCAATAGGCACTCTGAATCCATTGATCATCTTTTGGATTCCTATGCTTTTGTTAGCAAGTTATGGGATAAGGTAGCCGAAAAAATTTGTCATTCCCGGTGGGTAACAGATAACATTATGAAAACTCTTCAGCAATGGGATGTCAACCCCTTTCAAAGATCCATTCTCAATCTTCTTTGAGAACTCATCTCTGGCTTCCTTGCTTGGAACATCTGGAAAGAAAGGAATCGTTGCATTTTCTTGGACAAACATCTCACTTTAGAGGCGATATGGGATATATTCACCAAAAACCTTCAGGAAACTCTCTCTGCAAGGCTCTGGACTCTAAGTGATTTCTCAGTCTCTCCCCTTGAGAAAATACGGCTAGATAATTGGAGTTTTCATCTCTCCACCCCTGCAGGGCCCTCCAGCTCCAGGTCTATTATTGCTCACCAAGGGTGTCCTAAAACTCAATTTTGATGGAGCGTTAAAAGGAAACCCTAGTCTTTCCGAGTTTGGAGGCACTATTAGAAATCACACTGGAAAGATCCTTAACATCGATCATGGGAATATAGGTCACAACACCAATAATGCGGTTGAGCTAGAGGGTCTCATCGCTAGAATTGAAATTTCCATTGAAGGAAACTTTTTTCATCTAATTGTGGAAGGCAACTCTCATATTGTCCTTGATATGGCGTCCAAGCTAATGCATGGAACTCAAATCTACAAAATATCTCCCAGTTGGCATTTAAAGCACAGTCTCTCGCACCTAGGCCTCCTTCTCTCGAACAATCGAGAAATCTGTTTTCACCATGTGAAATGCTCTGCTAATTTAGTAGAGGATTGTTTGGAAAATGAAATAGTCCTCCAATCCTCTCCATTGACGAAGGGAGGCTTGAGAAGCTTCACCAACTTAAGTGTTTTCAACAAGTGCAAACTTCTGGCCAACAAAGATTCCGATACCCCGGACGCGGGTGATGAAAGCCTAGTTGGAAATAATGGAACGAATAGGGCTACCATGGCAAAACCACAATCAAACAGCCATCTCATCCCATCGCCACCTACCTCGCACTTACTATGCATTGATGAAGTGGGTCTAGTTTTCGAGGAAGGACAGGTTAGTCATCATATGTGTTTAAATTATGGGATCATTGTTGATATAGCCGTCATGTCTGTTATTAATAAAAGCGCCTCCACTTCTCCAACAAACCCCATAGTGGAAGACACGCGTCAATACAGGAATAAAGTTCCTAAGCACTAAAATGCCATGATGGTTGGCACAGCTCATCACCTTCGTCCCCCTCCACTCCCTCTGATACGGCATTAATTGGTCTCTCTTGACGATGCTCTGTCAACACATATCTTCTACAATGGAGGACACCGGCACTTACCAGCCGAGGCAGAATTTGACCCTGTGGTCACTTTACCTGATGGCCGCAGGACGTTTCGGCTCTGTTAGGGACGGGAAGGGGTACTGCAATATTTACTCCCATTTAATAGATGATACGCCTTATAATGATATTATCATGGCCATGAATCCTTCGTTCACATTCCATCGGTCTCCTCCTCTGCCAAGCACTTTGGTCTTGATATTGGTTATTCTCCTTCTCTTTTGGTTCGGCTTGTTCCTATATGGTGTCATCTATGTGCATTCTTGTTCTTCCCAGTTTCTATTGAGAGAGTCGTCCTATCCTCCATTGTTGGTATTTGTTCTACATCTGAACCATTACACCATGTCTCAACAGTGTGGTACACCCCACCGAGCTAGCAGTGGATGCGGTCGTGTGCAACGGGGGGTGCACCTATTATGAGTGGATGGATATGCTAATGAGATTTCTCCATCGTTCCATAATCTTATCGACAACTACGAAACCCGGTTGGTCAATGAAAACCTTGCTCATGGAAATGGTGGTGGTATCCCAAACCATTACTGGATTGTTAAAAACATGATGGGTTCACTAATGGAAGAAATGATTGGCACTTGGAATCATACTCACAGTTATGTTCTACAGGATAAATCCAAAATTTTGGAATTAGACACTATTATTACTCACAAAGATGCTATGATTGCATGGAAAAAGTTATCTATGGGAATCGGCTCCATGGGATATGGGGGTAGCGGCAACGTTTCGATGACTCTGTCATGTTCAATGAACATCGGTTGGGTTCTTGCCACGCCACAATGAACAATGGTCCCTTTTTCAATACCGTCCACCATTGCTCATCATCCTAAACGGGTATGTGAGCCTAATTCTTCTCTCTGCAAAACGGCTCCCCTCTCGGTTAAGCTCAATGAACAATCTATGGACGAGGAACTCTATGGACCTTGTCCAATTCTTGAGGAGACCCAGGAGATGCAAGACCCTGTTATTACTACCAGTGATGCTCTGCAGTGAGCTTGGTTCTCTTCACGTTTTTCTCTATACTGATTACTTTATGTTGGGCCCATAAATGACCCTTTTTTTACCACATTTAGCTCCCCCTTTTTGCCTTATCCTACTCCATTATATGCACCAAATAGATGCTTTCTTTCACTTGACTTGTCAATCCATACATGTATGGTTAATTATTGTCTTATCTTATTAATACTTATGATTGTTGTAATCATGGCTCTATATCTTGGATTATGCTAACATATGGTGATTTTATAAAGATAGTTCGAGATGTAAAGGATACAGGTGTAGCAGGCTGAACGAGTCAAGAGAGAGATGGACATTCCTTGTTGAGTTGATCGCTACCGGTTCCATCTTTGTACAAAGGACGTGGTCAAAGGTTACTATTACACGCAAGTTGTACAAGGGTGGCTGTAGAAGACTCAGATGCAACAACATGATGCTGCTCGAGGGTAGATGCAACTGACGAATCATCTTCTAGATTGATCATGTTATATCATTGTTGGCTCGAGTAACAGACTTCCTATATTTTATGCTTCTATCTTTCCCATAGCTATAACAGCATATCATAAATGGGGCATCCTGAAGATCAGATATCTTCATGGCTGCCCGATATCAGTGGGTAGAAGTTACGATTGTGAATGTATAAATATTGGAAACTATTTCGAGCCAGGGGTTGGAATTTAATTGATCTTATTGTATAAGCTGTGATAGAGATTATATCTTTATTTCATCATTTAATACAAGGAGCGAGATTCTTCTGATCTCGGCGTTTAACTTGTGTTAATTTTCAACGTCTCTGTTCGAAGGCTGGGCCCGCCTTCCTACAGAGATTGTCAATTTAATTAGGTATATGTTTCTTTTATCGTGTGGTGTGGATGTTACAGTAGATTCATTCTTTTATAACAGCTACAAAAGTAATGATTTATTGTGTGTTTCTTCAATTGATTAGTAATTGTAATCCCTGTGAGCTGCAGCAGAGTGGTATGACAGTCGACTGTGTAGACTAATTTTCTTTATACATTTGCGTAATAGCTGTAATAGCTAAGCTCGTCCCTAGTCTCTTTCAATTGATGTCTTTCTTGAGTTTTGATAATTAAGTCCATTTGTAGTTATAATTATTGAATTTCAATTTCTGCATTTCTGAATTCTAGATCAAGTTGGATTAAGATAGTTATAATGGATCTTCAGATGGCTTGGTAATTTAGGATTTAACTTTCTACAAAAGTAAATCTAGATGTTCATTTTTGAATCTCTTATTTATAGATTAAGGTTGTAAGAAGGTATTTGTGGTTTTGCATTCTTAAGAAGGTAAATTAGATTAAGTTAATCATGGGAAGAGTTGGGTTGAACAAGAACGTAGGATAATTTATTTATAGCATCAGCTACTTAGTGTTTAATCATATACAGTGCAAATTACCTTTGGAATAAAAGCCTTCTATGGGTTGACAATTTATATTGAACATTCTGTATGTTGGCTTTAATTAACTTGCATATAAAGTGCCCAAAATTTTGGCGTCGTTGTCGGGGAGGTAATTATTAAACACCATAGTAGTTGTATCCAGTAGTTACATCTATTCATCTTTCTTCAGTTGTTTTTTAGTTTGCATGTTTTGGGTTGCATGAATACACCAAGGGTATAGCGTGACATTCTCACAACCCCCGGAACTCCCCAGAATACTAACATTGTAGGTGGTCAAGGTTGTGGACAAAATCCAGCCTTGGGAAGAAGGACATTCATTGGCAATCTGGTTGCTAGAACCAATTCCCTAACTGGAGCTCGTCATCAGGGGTCCCCCATTAGAATAAGCCCAATTATTCCCAGGGTGGGAGCATCAGCTTCCACAGTGGAGAACACGGGAGAAGTTACGACACCCTCAGGTGTGCCTGTGGAGGAAGACGGAGTTAGTACTGTGAGATCGACTGACCGAGATTTGATATATCTTATTAATAGAAAGGTTGTGACAAAAGAGGAGTGGACACATTTCCATCAAAAATTAAACGATCAGTGGAGGCCAGAAGAGGATAGAGCAGAAGAAGACATGAACAACATACACAATCCAGAAGACCACGAATAAGCAATGGGAGAAAATCATCATCAGGAGGGTAATTCCCTGCCTCAGGGGACGGTTGCCACACTCTAGTTCCCAATTCAACAACCAGAGGGGATAGCCCCAATGAAAATTATATCGCCATCAATGTTGCCTCATTTTTATGCAAAAGTGAAAAAGGATCCTGATGAATTTCTTTTTGAGTTTAACATCCTCTATCGCAGCTATGATTTCACCTCCAGTGAGCAGAAGTTGAAACTTTTCCCCGCTACTCTGAAGGTCAATGCGTTACATTGGTTCATGAACTTGGGTGGGAGAACTGTCCCCACCTGGGACCGAATGAAACAGGTGTTCCTAGAAAAATATCAGGAGTACTGCAATACCAAAGGTAAGGGAGAAGAACTATTTAAAATGGTACAAAGGGACGATGAAATCATGGAATATTTTGTTGAAAGGATTTTTTATAATGTGTAGAGAGCTGGACAGACTAATATCGGGTTAGATGCTCAAGATAATCTTACTTCGTGGGATTAGGGATGACTGCCTAGACATGTTGAACCTGTCAGGAAAGGGGGATATCTCAAAGGAATCCTTTGAAAACATTGTTGAACTATGCAAGAGGTATTCCAGAGGATCTTCTAGGAATAACAAACGGGACAAATGGGATAAATTAGAACGAGATGTCTTCGACAGAACACAGAAGTCATCTAATGGAGGAGCCACACAGGCAGAAATAGGCAATCTCCTCGAGAATTTCAAGAAGAGGGTGTTGTTACACAAGAACCAACATCCCCAAAAATTGTTTCAGAAGCACCTATACAAGTTGAGGGTGTTGTAGGAGAATATCAAGGATAGGATGTTGTTACACAACAACCGGCATCCCTAGAAATTGTTTCAAAGGCACCTATACAAGTTGAGGGTGCTATAGGAGAATTTCAAGGAGAAGATGTTGTTACGCAGGAACCAGCACCCCCAGAAGTTATTGCAGAAGTACCCATGCAGGCAGTGCAGAATGTTCAAGATGGAGCATCAGATGGCAAGGTATGGACTCAACTTTCACAAAATTTTGTCAATCTGGATTCTAATAATGAAGATCATGCTGAAGATGAAGTGATCCAAAGGCTGATCAAAGAGCTCTCACTCCTAAGAATAGAAGTCAGGAAGTGGAAGTTTCAGGTGGAGAGGTATCAAGAAGGAATGGTTCCCCTTGCTAAACATAGGAAGACCATCATGGAATTGAAGGAAAGATGGGCAGAAGAACTAATGTTCCAGAAATTTTTCTAGGAAAAGATACAGAAGGAACTAAAGGAGCTGAAAAATTTCAAATCCATGCAGGTGGGAAAATACCAACTGTACACTCTCTCCTAGGAACTGTTAGGTACCAGAGCACCATCCTCCAATTACCCTGTGTTCTTATTTGAACAGTTCATTTGGTTTAAACTAAAGAATGTAAAGGAAGGGAGACCTTATGAAATAGTAACCTCAGCTAAATTTATGGAAACATTTATGGAAAATGATTTTGTTGAGCAGAACTTGCTCTGTGAACTTTATTTACATGATATGTCTTGTCCCTTGGACTGCTATTTGAATCTTGCCCCTTTCTTAGGTGATGTTCAGCTGAAGGATTTTGCCTCCTTTGTTAACAATCATGTTCAGTGGGAAAGATCCTTCCAAACTTTTTCTCATAATGAGTCCCACTCTAACCTTTGGGTTCGATGTGAACCTCAATTCCCTCATCTTCTCCTTGCTATGCAGCAGCGTAGGCTTACATGTCCCATCCAAACTCAGCAGATGGTGGAACTGCAAGAAAAGGTTGTCTCTACCTTTGTCAGCCAGATTTCCAAGCATCAGCAATTGGCTTTGGAAGGAAACCAACATAGATGGTAGGTTGCCTATTCAACATTGAGGAATAGAGATCCCTATTGTTACAGGAATTTTAAACATGCACTTTCCAAGGTTGAGGGATATGTGGGATGTATGAAGGAATATGGAGTTAAACGGCTGGGACTCAAATTCAAATTTCCTCTCATCTGGTGGCCCCTTTCTTTGTTAATGAAGGATGTGCAATTTATTTGGAATGATGCATGCCAGACAGTGTTTGTTAAACTTAAGGAGAAGTTGTCTACAGCTCCCATTGGGCCCTACCTTTTCACATTCCTTCAGATGCCTCTGACACGACCACTGGAGCAGTATTAGGGCAACAGGATGGTCAAGCACCTTATGCAGACAATTACATTAGAAAAAAATTGGCCCCTGCTAAACTTAATTATACTGTTACAGAGAAGGATTTTTTAACCAATGTCTACTCCATTAACAAATTTAGACACTACATCACCGGATATCCCACCTTTGTGCACATTGACCACTCAGCCATCAAGTATCTAATGAATAAACCTGTTACAAATGCTAGGGTAACTAGATGGTTGTTATTGTTACAGGAAATTGATATTACTATTATAGACAAGCCTGGAAAAGAAAAAGTTGTCGCTGATTTCTTATCTCGTTTTACTAACAGTGATGATAATCTCCTGTTGAGGACTCTTTTCCAGATGAACATTTATTCGGAGTTTCAGCTTATTCCCCTTGGTATGCAGATGTCGCGAACTACTTGGCTACAAGGAAGCTTATGGCACATTTGTCAAAAAAAGAGAAGAGGAAAATTATTCAACAAAGTGTAAGGTATTGCTGGATAGGTCGTCCTCTCTTCTACACAAGTCATGATCTTAAGATCAGAAGATATGTAAGAGAAGATGAAATCTTCCATATTCTAAAGGTCTGCCATGACGAGCCATGTGGGGGACATTTTGCAGATAGGAGGACAGGTCATAAGGTATTGAGAATGGGCTACTATTGGCCAACAATTTTTAGGGATGCAAAAAAATATCTCCAGTCTTGTGACAGCTGCTAGAGGATGGGCCAACCTAACAGATTGGATCAAATGCCTCTTCAACCACAATTGGTGGTTGAACCTTTTGACAGATGGGCCTTAGATTTTTTTTGGCCCTATCAACCCTCATTCCAGGAAGAAAGCCCACATCTTAGTTTGTACCAATCACATGACAAAATGGGTAGAAGCTGTGGCTTTGGTGAAATACAATGACCGGGCTGTAATCGATTTCCTGTATAGTGAAATATTTACTCATTTTGGAGTACCCAAGGAAGTGGTAATAGATGGAGGATCTCAGTTTGTGTCACATAAATTTGAAGCTTTGCTACAGAAGTACCATATTCAACACCGGATAGCTTCACCATACCATCCCGAGGCCAATGGCTAGGTGGAAAGCACTAACAAAGTTATTGAATTACCAAAACAATCAGGAGCCATTGTAGAGACTGGGTTGATAGACTTCCGGAAGCATTGTGGCCATATTGCACTACTTGGTGCAATACTACAGGTTTCTCTCCTTATGACTTGGTGTATGGAAAAAGTGTTGTCTTCCCCATTGAATTCAAAATCAAGACCTTGAAGACAACTATGGAGGTAAATTTAGATTTGACTAAAGCTCAGAGGAGTAGATTGAATCAATTGAATGAACTTGATGAGAAACGTTTAGCTGTTGTGGATTAGACAGTATTAATTCAGCAACAGAGAACCAACTGGCACCATCGATTCATCAAAAAGAAAGTATTCTGCGAAGGAGACTGGGCATTATTATACGATTCAAGATTCAAAAGGGATTTAAAAGGCAGGTTACATATAAGATAGTTGTGCCCATATCTGGTAGATAGAGTATTTGACAATGGTACAGTCCGCCTGGTTACCATTGAGGAGAATTGTGCGCCATTATTTGCTAATGGTCACAGGATGCGACTGTACCACAAGCCCATTTCGAAGGATGCATTCACTTCACAGATTGCAGCTGATCCGGAATACCAATTAGAACAAGGGCAGGAATCTTTCTCTGCCCCTGTCAATCTTTAGACAATTGTTGTGATTCTTACACAAATTTTTGTACATAAATAAATTGATGTTTTTTTATTTATTATTTTTCCTTTGCACTTGATCCGTTTTTTTTTCTAGAACATGTGCAAGGATGTACCTGAGGAGCAATGGTCATGATTGGCCCTAACGACCGTGAGCGGCCTTTTGCAACTTCCTGCTTCAGAAAGAAACTCCTTGAAGAAAAAAAAACAATGAACAGTCAGTCGTAGCTCCAATTCTTATGAAAAATTGCCTTTTTCCCGTTTCGCGCAGCTGCAACACCGTAAAACGCTGCCTATTTTTTGTTTATCCGCAGCTGCAACACCGTAAAAATTGCCTATTTTTTTCATTCCGTGCAGCTGCAACACCGTAAAACCCTTCCTATTTTTCGTTTATCCGCAGCTGCAACACCATAAAACTTTGCCTATTTTTTCATTCTGTGTAGCTGCAACACCATAAAACCCTCCCTATTTTTCGTTTATCCGCAACTGCAACACCATAAAACTTTACCTATTTTTTCGTTTTGCGCAGCTGCAAGACCGTAAAACCCTGCCTATTTTCTGTTTATTTACAGCTGCAACACCGTAAAACTTTGTATATTTTTCTGTTCCATGCAGCTCCAACACCGTAAAATAACACCCTTTTCCCATTCCGCACAGCTGCAACTCCGTAAAATATTGACCATTTTTCGTCCTGCGCAGCTGCGACTCCATTTAAATTTTGCCCATTTTTACCTTTTCCGATGGTTGCGACTCTGCTGACTAGCTAATTTTTCTATGGCTCACGACTGCAACTCCTCTCATATTGGCAGATCCTTCTACAATTTTGTGGTCGCGACTCCTCCAGATCTGGCTAGAATTCCCGCTGCCGGTAATTCCGACTTACTTCAGAACTTTCATTATGTTTTCGTTAGGATTGACAAGATGGTCTTTGTTCTGCCGGGAGAAAATATCATGACAGCACACCTGCAATAATGTTTAAATTTAAATGGCTGCATTTCACACGCTTTATTACTCTCGAAGGTCACGAGTCATAGCATATTTACAAAGGTATGGTTCTGATTATCTACTTGATTAAGTGTTAACTAGATTTGACAGAATTAATCACGCCTACCTTTTTATGCCCATCATTACACTCGTATACCATTAACTGCTGTCCACTCGCATGAATTAATGGCTATTTACATTTATCCTATAACCGTCACCCTTTCCTAACTTGGGACAAATTTTACCAAGAATTTCATGCTCATGACTGTCTCAACTTTCTGAATTTACCCAAATCCAATCTCAATTGTTCACGCATACTCTATGCTTTAACCTCCATTGTCCGGACCTGCAATTTGTTGGGTTGATAAAGAATTCAAAATGAAAATGAACATGCGTATCCCAGCTCGGCATGAACCTTCAAATATGTGAGAACTGAGAAGAAATGCTGAAGTTTTCACTATTTTTGAAGTTGCGGCCTGGACTGAATTTTTTCAACGCCTGAATGGGTTCCATTGAGAGACAGCTCTAGAATTTGCTTTAAATCTTACAGAAACCCACTCAAAGGTTAGGGGGTTACATATAGAAGTCTCTGAAGCGATAGTGGGTGAATTCATCGACCTTCCTCAAGTAGGAAGAGCCTGGTTTTGTCGAAGAACTCCCAATGTTTCCGCAGTACAGTATTTTCTGATGGAGGGGGAACAAATTCGTTCATCAAGGAGAGGGGTAGCGTTAAAATCACTGTCTCGGCCATGGGATAAAGTAGCAGTCTTCCTCAAAAAGTATATCATTTGTGAAGGTAGGTATTAAACTGTCTATTATTCTAAATTTCCTCTACTGTCTCATTTATGCCATAGGGCCTTACTTAATATTCCTTTTTATCTATTCAAAGACCTACACCATATGGAGGGGTTTGTCTGAATAGTAAAGCATCCAAAATCCTCCCTTACCCATCACGGCCTAATCAAATTAATAATCTTAAGGGCCTTAGTTCAAAGGAACCAAACCTAGTAACAATTCACATGTCAAATTCAAATAAACCAGGAACCCACCCTTTTTGCTGGCGTTCCAATAGAAGAGGAAGTGGAAGTACCTGTACTCTTGGAGGTTGTTCAAATCCAAGAGGAGCATGCAAATGTACAGTTGGGGGGAGATGAGGATCAACAAGAGGACTAGAGTCCCTCCAATTTAGTTGGCGGGGGAGATGAGAATGGATCGGATGATCAGTCAGATGACCAAGCCGAGGAATTGGAGGAAAATATAAGAGAAAACCCTATGGAGAGATTAAATAATGTGGGAGCTCCGGCAACAGAGGTTAAATCTGTAGCAGCATTAGATGTTGCGATAGCTAAAGCCAAGGCTATTAGAGCCATGATAATAGAAGAAAATGCATAGGTATTGACCATTGAATCTTCCCCTGAATAGGGGGGCGACTCTAATTGGAGAAGAGAAGGAGGATGATGAGATAGGAGACTTCCCTTCCACATCAGCTATGAATATGGAGATTCCTACACCTTGAAATAAAAGAAGAAGATCAAAGGAGGAGGTGTAGGCACCACTACTGATAAGAATAAAAAGTACCAGGTCAGTTACAGTAGCTGAAACAGCACGAGCAAGATGGGAAACCCTAGAAGCACATATTGAATTCCCCATTCTGAGACCCAAAGCAAATGATGCCCCACAAGAACTCGTTACAAAGGAACCTCGATTCGAGGGACTTTTACATGAAAATGGTATACTGAAGGAAGAAGTACAGATGCTTCAGAGAGAACTAGACAACTGGAAGGAGGCATTCAGGAAGCAGGTAGAAAGGAAACTGCACACATTCGTTCAAGTTGCAAACCAATTGGAGGGATCACCTCCTGTTGAAGATGGTGAGGAGGAAGAGAGAGTGGTATGCCCTATGTGTGGGTATATCTTTAACCAGTCAGGCTACAAATTCATAGTTCATGCTTTTCTGACACAACATCCTGTACCAGCAGTTGTGGAAGAACAAGGACAAGAAGCACCTAAGGTGGAAGTGAGGGATGTAGAAGAAACAAAAGTGCTCCTAGGACAATCTGATGGGAAGGACAATGAAGTTCCCCAAGAGCAACCTCACCAAATGGAAGCAGTAGACAAACACGATGTTGATACACAAGAACCAACATCCTCAAACATTTTTGTTGAAGTTAGCACACAAATTAGGGAAGATGAACCAAAGATTGAAAATATTCATCATCTTAACAAGGAAGTCTACGTTGTGACTCCTGAACCATCTCGAGGCACAGAAATAATAGAGATAGAACCTTAGCAGTAGGATAATGATGAATTTGACTAGGATGTTGTCACATAAGAACCAACATCTTCAGAAATTTTTGTTGAGACTCTCATGCAACAAGAAGAAATTAACCCCGAGATGGACATAATTCTTGATCTGGATCTAGGAGAGGATGAACAAATGTAATCACAGTCCTCGGGGGATACTGAAATTATCAAAGAACAGCTTCATATTGCAGAGGACATGGAAGTAACTCAATAACAACCCCAACAGAATGAAGAAATAGAAGAGCAGGGCTCTGATACACAAGAACCAATAGCCTTGCATCTCCCTGTCAAAGCTACAATTGAAAATCAGGCAGATGTGGAGATTGAAATTCAGGAAGAGGCTATCACACAAGAACCAACACCTTCACAATTGGTTGTTGAGGTTGCTGGAGGATAATTTCAAGAATAGGGTGTTGTTACACAAGAACCAGCATCCCCATAAGTTATTGCAGAAGTACCCATGCAGGCAGTGCAGAATGTTCAAGCTAGAGCATCAGATGGCAAGGTATGGACTCAACTTTCACAAAATTTTGTTAATATGGATTCTGATAATGAAGATCATGCTGAATATGAAGTGATCTAGAGGCTGACCAAAGAGCTCTCACTCCTAAGAATAGAAGTGAGAAAGTGGAAGAATCAGGTCAATAGGTATCAAGAAGGAATGGTTCCCCTTGTTGAACATAGGAAGACCATCAGGGAATTGAAGGAAAGTTGGGCAGAAGAACTAATGTTCCAGAAAATTCGCTATGAAGAGATACAGAAGGAACTGAAGGAGCTGAAAAAGTTCAAATCCATGCAGGTGGAAAAAGACCAGTTGTACACTATCTCCCAGGAACTGTTAGGTACCAGAGCACCATCCTCCTCTTACGTTGTGTTCTTTTTTGAACAGTTCATTTGGTTTAAACTGAAGGCTATAAAGGAAGGGAGACCTTATGAAATAGCAACCTCAACTAAATTTCTAGAAACATTTCTAGAAAGTGATTTTGTTGAGCAGAACTTGCTTTGTGAGCTTTATTTACATGAGTTGGCTTGTCCCTTGGACTGTTATTTGAATCCTACCCCTTTCTTTGGTGATGTTCAGCTGAGGGATTTTTCCTCCTTTGTTAAAAATCACGTTCAGTGGGAAAGATCCTTCCAAACTTTTTCTCATAATGAGTCCCACTCTAACCTTTGGGTTTGATGTGAACCTCAATTCCCTTGTCTTCTCCTTGCTACGCAACAGCGTAGGCTTACATGTCCCATCCAAACTCAACAGATGGTGGAACTTCAAGAAAAGGTTATCTCTACCTATTTCAGCCATATTTCCAAGCATCGGCAATTGGCTTTGGAAGGCAGCCAGCATAGATGGCAGGCTGCCTCTTCAACCTTGAGGAATAGAGATCCCTATTGTTACAGGAATTTTAAACATGCACTTTCCAGTGTTGAGGGATATGTGGAATGTATGAAGGAATGTGGAGTTAATTGGCTAGGACTCAAATTCAAATTTCCTCTCATATGGTGGCCAGCAAAACCAGACAAGGAAGATTTCTCATTGACAAAGGCAGAAGAGAATATGTGTTGGAGATATTGGGTTGTCTATAATGGATTTTTGGAAAAACAAGGATCACCTAAACTCTCTTATAACTTTTCCTATCTCCATGAATGAAGCACAATGTCAGATTCAGATTTGGACTAATGGAGGTTGTTGCATAGGGACATGCAACAGGATAGTTGGGGGGAGATGTTGGGCCCAGAAATGACCCTTTTTTTACCACATTTACCTACCCCTTTTTGCCTTATCTTACTCCATTATATGCACCAAACAGATGATTTCTTTCACTTGACCCCTCAATCCATACAAGTATGGTTAATTATTGTCTTATCTTATTAATACTTATGATTGTTGTAATCAGGGCTCTATATCTTGGATTATGCTAACATATGGTGATTTTATAAAGATAGTTCGAGATGTAAAGGATACAAGTGTAGCAGGCTGAATGATTCAAGAGAGAGATGTACATTCATCGTTGAGTTGATCACCACCGGTTCCATCTCTGTACAAAGGACGCGGTCAAATGTTACTATTCCACGCAAGTTGTACAAGGGTGGCTGCAACAGGCTTGCCTGCAACAGACTCGGATGCAACAACGCGTCGCTGCTCGAGGGTAGCTACAACCGATAGAGCATATTCTAGATTGTTGCTGTTATATCATTGTTGGCTCGAGTAACAGACTTCCTATATTTTTTCTTCTATCTTTCCCACAGCTGTAACAGCATATCATAAATGGGGTAGCCTGAAGATCAGAGATCTTCATGGCTGGCCGATATCAGTGGGTAGAAGTTACGATTGTGAATGTATAAATATTGGAAACTATTCTGAGCCAGGGGTTGGAATTTAATTGATCTTATTGTATAAGTTGTGACAGAGACTGTATCTTTATTTGATCATTTAATACAAGGAGCAGGATTCTTCTAATCTCGGCGTTTAACTTGTGTTAATTTCTAGCGTCTCTGTTCGAAGGCTGGCCCGCCTTCCTATAGAGATTGTCGATTTAATTAGGTATATGTTTCCTTTGTCGTGTGGTGTGGATGTTACAGTAGATTCATTCGTTTATAACAGCTGCAACAATAATGATTTATTGTGTGTTTCTTCAATTGATTAGGAATTACATTTCCTGTGAGCTGCAGCATAGTGGTATGACAGTCGACTGTGTAGAGTAATTTTCTTTATGCATTTGTGTGATAGTTGTAACAGCCAAGCTCATCCCTAGTCTCTTTCAATTGATGTCTCTTGAGTTTTGATAATTAAGTCCATTTGTAGTTATAATTGTTCAAGTTCAATTTCTGCATTTCTGAATTCTAGATCAAGTTGGATTAAGATAGTTATAATGGATCTTCAGATGGCTTGGTAGTTTGGGATTTAACTTTCTGCAAAAGTAAATCTGGATGTTCATTTTCTGAATCTCTTATTTCTAGATTAAGGTTGTAAGAAGGTATTTGTGGTTTTGCATTTTTAAGAAGGTAAATTAGATTAAGTTAATCATGGGAAGAGTTGGCTTGAACAGGAAGGTAGGATAATTTATTTACAGCATCAGGTACTCAGTGTTTAAGCATATATAGTGAAAATTACCTTTGGAATAAAAGACTTTCGTGGGTTGACAATTTATATTGAACATTCTATATGTTGCCTTTAATTAACCTGCATATAGAGTGCCCAACACTTTATTTTATAACTAAGTATATGTTGTTTTGAGTTTTATGGTTTTCTCATAAACTTTCCTGAATTGTAAACTTTGATGTAGCCCCCCATATTATACATGGGTAATTATGGATTTTTTTGACATACTCTGTAATTTTTGTATAAACTTTTATCTATGTAGCAGGCGCCCATCTGTTGTATGGGTTATTATGCCTCCTCATACCACTACTGAAGAATTTTTTGTTTTTTACGGACTGGGGTGGTAGTTTAGACCACCCATTCACCTGTCCAGAATACTTCTCATTCTATACTTTTTTTGTATAACTGATTAATACAATGCAGACTCACACAAAAAATATATCAAGACAGTAGACTTGTGAGTAATATCAAGTCCTACAAATATCCTCATTGTTTTGAGGTGGCATCCTTTACTTGATAAAGTGGTTATACTATGTGATGTATTACTAATCATGGTCACTGAGTGCTATAAATCTCATTTAGGGATTAGCTACCCCTAGAGTGATATACTTTAGCATAAGACTATATCACCTGGGGTAATATGTATGATCATCAGTATGGAATAATTCTTTTGAGTATCATATGATAAGATGGATAAATAATTAATACACATATGGACCATGTAGTATTTAACTAATGACAATGAGATAAGGTATAGAGAAAGAGAGAGAATTTGAATTGCCTATGTATGCCTTTCAAGTGAACTTGAATTGATGAGACTTATGTTGAAGTCTCAGTTGTAAAAAATGATGCATCATTTAATTAAATAGTTCCATGTAAATTTAAATAATAGTAAATGAGCATGAAGATCACTAATTGTGAAGAACCAAAGACATTTCGTTAACCTCCTATATTTATGGCATACATTCAGTTAAAGATGGAGTTCAATTTAGTCGGTTCACAATCAGTTTAATTCAGTTAAAATTCAGTTCAAGAAGATCTATTTTAGTTCAAGAAGATCTCTTTTAGTTCAAGAAAAACACATTCAATTCAAGTCAGTTAGCATCCAATTAAAGCTAATTAAAGAAGGAGGGTTCATATCTTGTGCATTGAAGGGTAATTGAAGTGTTAGGTTGAAACTGGAGCTTAGGAGGGCGCTAATGACTACATGAGAGGAGTTCTAGTGCATACTCTCAGTGAATGCACCATGTGTGCTCTAAGTGTGTTTACTGAGCCTCCAATTTCCCCCCTTATAGATGCTAGGTTGTTTCGGATTGTTATTAATATGCGAGGCATATGGCAAGTTCAATACAACTTTTTATTCAATTGTTTTTGCAGGTTTGCTTTGGATCTCTTTTCTCTACTGGTATGGTGACATCTCTTATCGAGAAATCTGTTAATATGTTGTAAATCATTCTCTACAAATTTGTTTATCATACTCAAAGAATTGTTGGGTTTTTCATCCTCCATGTTTGGAGGGTTTTCCCAAGGTATATCTTGTCTCTTATGGTGATTGTTTTATGTGGCTGATTAATTATTCAAGATTCATATATTGCTGATATAGAGATTGATGTGTGGTTGATTCAAATATTCATAGATGGCTGATATAAAGTTGATTATGTGGCTGATTTAAATTTTCATAAAGTGATGAAACTGTCTCATAAAAGTTTTAAAGTTCAAGAAACTCAATTTTGCTCAAACATTCACATGGTATCGTAGCATAGGGCATGAAAGAGCTTAGTTTTTTGCATCAAGCCAAGCCTTCGTAGATTTCGAATACTTGAGCAAAATATTACAGCCATGACATCAATCTTCGTTCGATTGAAAGACCGCCTTGAAGGTACTTCCAAGTTCAACACATGGAAGGCAAGAGTGTTGAACATTCTCAAGGAGAATGATATTGATTCTTTCGTCACTTCATTGGTATAGGATCCTACCACTAATGTGTTTAGTATATAGTTGTCATTAATGTCAAAGGTGTTCATGAATGACAAAGGAATAACCAGTGGATATGGTGGAAGACTGAAGGTTGCAGTTATCCAGAATAACAAAGGATAACCCTGTTACAGGTTGCAGGTTGCAACGTGAATGACAAACAAATAATCCTATAGCAAGTTGAACGACTAAAGATCGATCATCCAACGTTGTTGCTGAAAGAACTGTCGCAAAGGATTTTCGCAAAGAAACGTGCAAATCCGCAAAGTCATGGTGAGATCCGAATTTGATATGAAATCAATGGTCAGGAAGCATCCCACACGAGATCCAATGGCTGAGGATCAATTCTGCAAAAGAGAGGCAGGAGGATGAAGTTCTGAAAAATATCAAGATCGGATGGCTTATGTTAGTCCTGCACTAGATCTGACGGTTGAGGATTAATTCCGACAGTTAGGAGAAAAATCCAAAGTTCCACTAAAGATCAAGATCGAACAGCTGAGATTAGTTCCGCCAAAAGAGATCGACGGTGTGAAAGGAAAAATGCAAAAAGGGAATTACGTTAAAAGATTCTATGAACCCGCAATCCACATCTCACAATCTAGAAATAAACGGTAAGGAAAACACCAGAAAAATATCAACGGTACGGAATTGTTGTTGCGGAAAGAATTTTACAGAAATTCGAGATACAATTTTGGGAAATGTTACATCCTGCATCCCCCAATCTAGAGATATCGGACGGCTGAAGTTACTTTCGGTAAAATATATCAACGGTTTGGAAAAAGAAGTGCAGAAAGAAGTTTGAAGAAAGTCGAGATATGATTTTGGGAAATGTTACATCCCACATCCCACAAATCTGAAGATCGATGCTCATGGAGAAGCCCGATGAAGATCAACGGTGAGGAATCGTTGAAACAGAAACTTGGTGCGGAAATACAATTTCAAGAGGAAATCTGTAGAGTAGAGAAATAGTCCGAATAGGTTTGGACATAAGATCAAATGATCCAGATTGTATCTAGAGAAGAATATTGCGGAAGCACCAAAGAACAATAACCAGGCCTGCAGAAATGAATTTTGAGCTGTGAGAAGAAAAAAATGGTGCATTTGCTGAAACTTAATGATGAAATGATACGATGGTTGAATGAGTAGATGATGAAGAGGTATGTATGTAAGTAAAAAGTCACGATCCAAAACTAAAGAACACAGCTATGAAGATATGCGTTGGTAGGTGTTGGAATATAATCCGTCGGGATTATAATTTGTAAATAAATAAAGGAAAATGAATAGTTATGTAGGAAGCTGAAAAGGCTGGTCGAAAGATGAAACTCAACCAGCATATGTAATGTATAAATAAATGATTTTGCAATGGAATAAATGAATTCAGGAGTTATTCCTGATAGTGGTATCAGAGCTCCATAAATCCTGTCTGCATGCTTGCTAGTCTGCCTGCCATTCTCCTGGCATTTATCCTTCATTGTTGTTGCACATCCTCGGAATCATTTTGTTGCTCACCACCAGACTGTTCTCTTGTCATCCTGTGTGCATGCGTTACTCCCTTGACTGCGTCGAGGAACATTTTTTATTATTTGAGGTATGAAACGGTCTGTAGATGCTGCATTATTAAGTATTTCCTCAAATCACTACACGAGTTTGATGAGAGCATTTGAATTGGTGCTCAGACCTGCCTAAACCCTAATTTTTGTCCATGCATTTCCTCTGCGTGTTGTACCTGCTATTTTCTATGTTGGAGTCTGCCTATTATCTATATGTGTTCTGTACCTTTATCTGGAGCTACTATATCTGCGTGAAGGCACTCTTTCGATGCTGCATTGAACTGGTATCTCTCTCCACTCTTCTGAGCGACGCAGCAGAAGCGTGGTGGTGCTGGCTCTGATGGTGCCTGGAGGAGATAAGCATGGTGTTTAGGGCTTGATTTGCTTTGGTTCTTATATTTTATGTGGCTCTAATAGTTCTGTTGTTGGCGAGGGACTGTGCTTATTATAATTAGTCGGTTGGGATCGTGATCATGGTTTGGTGTAAACATATGACTAGTTTTTTATCGTGGCTTTAGTGAGCTCAATCTTTGATTGGTACATTACTTGTTATGTAATCTTTAATATGAAATAGAGGGTGTCGTTAAATCTCATATATGTCTATTATCGCAACCCATGATATAGCAAAAGAAGGGTCTCAAATACTCTCACACACATCTTTTTGGGGATTTTTTCTGATATTCTTACAAGCTATCTTTAAGAGACTGAGTGCTGCGTCCACGACGACTGAAGAGACTGAGTGCTACGTCCAGCCAAGAAGAGATCTCAGTAATCAAAGATGAGAATTTGTTGAATACTGAAGATCGTCAGTGGAGAGAGATTGTGCAGTTGTGAATTATTCTTTGAGAGCTGCAACTTGTCATCTCTGCTGAGACTCGGTTGAGGAGTGAAGCTGTGCATAGTCTTCTTGCTACTGTGAATACATTAAATATTGGTGATTGTAGACTTTTGGTGGAGACTAAATCTTTTGTCAACTGCGTGGAGGTAAAGTGTTATTGGTATAATTGCTTGTGACCAGTGGGCAACCTAAATTTACCCTAGGTATTTGCATGAAGTTTGAAGTGAAATATTTTCATGTATATGCATCTTGTATGAGTTCGTGTTTACTGCTGAGACGTGTCCATGAATGATTAACTGTTGATGTATGACTTATTATGTGAAGACTGCTACGGTGTTGGTGACTGCCTTAGAATAAGCATTGCTTTCATTATTCCATGTGTGAGTGACCTCTCTTGGTTGAATTCAATATCAACGCTAAGAGTTGTGGACTCGTGGTATTTATGTAGACCGTGACCTGCTCCTTTGCATTGGAATTGTTGTAAAGCCTGAGGAAGGTGGCAGAGACTTAGACCTGTACCTTTACTCTTTCTTCTTTTTCTCCTATTGTTTTAGTTCCAATATTCAATCACAGAAGATGCAATCTATAGCATATGTAGTTGGTGCCACTCTCACTGGCAAAGACACTTATCCAGAATGGTGGAGGAAGATCAATTCTGCCTTCATCTACAATGACCTTTGGGATGGTACTTATGAAGGCACCACAATAGAGATAGAAGCTGGAAAGCCCATAACCAGAGACCCGGGACCTCCAAAATTTGAGAAAGAGAAGGCCATTTGGCAAAACAAAAGACAAGAAAGCTTTAGCGGTAATCACTGCCACAGTCAATGAAGAGGTGAGCCAGCACATATTACCTGCAAAATCATGTTTTGAAGCACTAAAAACGTTAAAAGATATGTATGATTCACACTCTGAAATGGAAGTTATTCAACTAATGCTAAAACTATTCAGTTTAGAAGTAAAAGATAATGATCCCATGTTAGTTGCCTCTGAAATCAAAGCTATCATGCACAAGATTCAAGCCTCTGGTATGAAACCAGATCTTCCCCTTGCAGCATTTGTAAAATATTTGTATCCTTCTCACTCCAACTATCTTGAGTCCTTTCAAGCAAGTGACAAGTTCATATCACTGACATTTGACACCCTGGTAGAGAAGATAGCTGACAGAGAGAAATCTTTTGGTAAGAAGACAACCGATCATTCTAGAGAATCACTTTGCTTTGCTCAAAAAGCAAAGAACCACACCAAATACCAATCCAAATATCATCCCAAAGGAGAAAGCAGCAAGAGAGGCAGAGGAAGAACAAACTTCAAAGGTAGAGGAGGCAGAAACAACTCCAGCAAAAGATCAGATTTGAAGTGAAAACGTTGTGGAAAGATTGGACACACAGCAGATCAGTGTTGGGCTTCGTGGGACTCCATCAAAGACAGACATAACCAAAAGAAAGATGACAATAAGAACCAAGATGCTAGTGAATCTTCAGATTCTGCTCATTGTATTGTTGCACATTGTAATCTTGGTATTAATGACATGACTTCACTTTCATCTTACACAGATTGTTGGCTACTTGATACTGGTGCAACATCACACATGACTTTTAGAAAAGACTGTTTTGAAGAACTTAATGAAACAATAAATGGCATAGTTTACTTTGCAGATAAGTCAAGTCTTAAACCAAAGGGAATGGGCACCATTCAGCTGAAGATGCCTGGATTCCCTGATTTCTTGTTGAAGAATGTTCTTTATCTTCCAGAGTTGAAGAGAAGCATGTTGTCCTTGGTGCAGATTCGACAGCAAGGCCATTCCATCCACATGTTTGATGGAATCGTAGAAGTAAGAAGGTCCTCTGACAACCAAGTCATCATGACTGGATACGAAGATGGGAAGCTGCTGAAGCTAAAGGGTTCATCTGCAAGGGTTCAGAACTATGCCTACCTTTCTCAGCATGGAGAAGGTAATTTGTCATCAAGTTTATTGTGGCATGCAAGATTTGGTCATCTGAATTATAACAATCTTCGTTTGTTGAGAAAGAATGGTGTATTTGGTTTTCCCACCATTCCCAAAGAGAAGAGCAAATGTGATGCATGTATATTAGGGAAACATAGTAAGCTGCCATTCCATGAATCTAATTTCAGAGCAAGTAGGAAATTAGAATTAGTGCATTCTAATTTATGTGGCCCAATGACAACTCTTTCTGCCAATGGGAATAAGTATTTTATGACCTTTGTTGATGACTACTCAAGAATGTGCTGGATTTACTCATTAAAGACAAAATCAGAAGCATTTCAAACATTCAAGGACTTTCATGCATTGATAGAAAAACAAGCACAATCTAAAATTGGTGCACTTCATACTGACAATGGGAAAGAATACACTTCAAATGCTTTTGAAGATTATCTTCGCCAACATGGAATTGCACACCAGACTACAGTTCCCTACAATCCTCAACAAAACGGTGTAGCAGAAAGAATGAACAGAACCATAATGAATATGGTACGCTCAATGATGTTTTTTAAGAATGTAAAACTAATGTTTTGGGGTGATGCAGTGAAATGTGCAGCCTATTTGAGAAACAGAAGTCCCTCAAATGCTCTTGATAACAAGACTCCACATGAAATGTGGTTTGGCCATCTCCCTTCAGTCAAGCATCTCAGAGTTTTTGGTTCCACATGTTATGCCTTGATTCCAAAGGAGCAAAGAAACAAGCTTGGTGCTCGAAGCAGAAAATGCATTTTCCTGGGGTACGAAGAAAACTCCAAGGCATACCGTCTGTATGATGAGGTAAACAAGAAGTTTGTTATTTCCAGAGATGTCATTTTTCTTGAGACCAATAAAAATGACCAGTCCATTGAGAGACAGCTTGATCGTTTGGAAAATTATCCTCATCCAAAGAAATATTCTGAAAATGAATATGAAATTCCAAACCTTGAAGGGGGGATTCCTATTCTGTATCAACCTTTGGAATTTCCATATGAAGCACCAACTCCCCCGCATGAAGAAGTTCCTGCTACTTCACCTAAACAAGAGATTCAACTGGATGATGTGATTGAGAGACTTGGAAGACTCAACCTTGAAGGAAATGAAGCACCACCATCTGATCAACCAGGAACATCACGAAAGATTCCTAAATGGGCCACAAAGACACTTGAAAGTGTCCATCCGGATGAAGTTGGAAAGACGAGAACGAGAAGTTCAAAAAGACATGAAGATGGAGGAGAAGCAGATAATTCAAGTGATGACATGGATGTATCATTTGATTGTGAATTTAATTTATCTGCTAACTTTGAACCAACTTCCTTTGAAGAAGCTTCTACTCGAGTTGAGTGGAAAGAAGCTATGCAAAATGAGTATGATGCACTAATGAAGAATGGAACTTGGAAGCTGGTTGACCCTCCAGTTGGAACCAAACCAATTGGCTGCAAGTGGGTGTACAAGAACAAATACAGATCAGATGGCTCACTTGACAAGCACAAAGCGAGGCTTGTAGCAAAAGGCTATGCACAAAAGGAATGAATTGACTATGAAGAAACATTTTCTCCTACAGCAAAATGGGATACCATCCGTACCTTACTCTCTTTAGCTGCTCAGAATGGATGGAAAGTTCATCAGATGGATGTGAAGACTGCTTTCTTGAATGGAGACTTGAAACAGAATGTCTTCATGTCCCAGCCAGAAGGCTTTGTTGTGAAAGGGAAAGAACAAAAGGATGCAAGCTTGTCAAATCCTTGTATGGCCTAAAACAAGCGCCTCGCGCATGGTATGAAAAATTAACCGAGAATCTTTTGAAGTTAAATTTCGAACATTTTGATCTTGATGATGCAACACTGTTTATAAAGAAAGTTGGAAGATCTGTTGTGTATCTTGCGGTGTACGTAGATGATCTTTTGATGACAAGGAACAATGAGAGCTATATAGCATCCATAAAGAAATATTTGAAAAATACCTTTGAAATGACAGATATGGGACATCTCCACTATTACTTAGGAATTGAAGTCACTCAACATCCTAAGTACATATTCCTATCTCAGAAAAAATATGTTGGAGAACTACTAGACAAATTTTGCATGATAGAATGCAACCCTCTCTCTACTCCAATGGAACAGAAAATGAAGCTCACATCAAGCGAAGGAAAATAATTTGAGGATGCAACCAAGTATCGACAACTTGTAGGAAGACTTATATACCTTACAACAACTAGACCAGATATTTCTTATGTTGTTGGCATACTTTCAAGGTTCATGCATAAACCTTGTGAAGGACATTGGTCAGCTGCAAAAAGAGTTCTAAGATACTTGAAGGGGACTCAAGACGTTGGACTCAAGTACTCTAAGGTAGATGACTTCAAACTTATTGGGTACTCAGACTCATATTTTGATGGCAATAAGGAGACAGGAGTATCAACTTCTGGATACACTACGAGTCTTGGATCAGCAGTTATCTCATGGAGATCACACAAATAGTCAGTTCTAGCAGATTCAACAACAGAAGCAGAATATCAGCTGAAGCAACGAAAGAAATAGTATGGCTCAGGAAGATACTTGAAGATTTGCAAGAAAAACAAGAGAAATCCACTCCATTATTGATCGACAATATTTCTGCAATCAAGCTGGCTAAGAATCCCAGATTCCATGATCGAACCAAACACATCAACACAAAGTATCATTTGATTCGACATCATGTAGAGGCCAAGACAGTCCATCTTCAACATTGTTCCACAAATGATCAAGTTGCAGACATCTTCACCAAAGCGCTTGGACGAGAAAAGTTTGAAAGATTCAGAAACATGCTCAGACTTACTAACACCCCTTCGGATTAAGGGGGGGATTGTTGGAATATATTCCGTCGGGATTATATTTTGTAAATAAATAAAGGAAAATGAATAGTTATGTAGGAAGCTGAAAAGGCTGGTCGGAAGATGAAACTCAACCAGCATATGTAATGTATAAATAAATGATTTTGCAATGGAAAAAATGAATTCGGGAGTTATTCCTGACAGTAGGATAGTAGGTAATATGTAAAAGGTATTTATTGAATGAATGTGTAAAGAATGAAGTGTCTCTGTTAGTAATCCTGATCGATTCCAAGGTGAATAGTTTTTCAACTGTTCTAAAATGCTGAGAAAATTAGTCTAGGGTGAAAGGGTGGTGCTAGGGTAGGCCACAGGTCTATAGGGGGTCGAAGCCTCCTTCCAGTCGTAGCTGGAGAACAGGGTTTCGTAGCTGGAGAACAAGGAGAGAAAATTATGGTTACTGGAGTGTAAGAATGGGGTGTCATCTGATGTCCCTGGGATGGAAGGTTTGGGCAGCAACTGAAAAGGACCTTAAGATAGGAAAACAATACCCTACAGAGAATTGAACTAGCTGAATATGAAGGTAATGCCAAATCCCTAAATGCAATCTTAAGTGGTTTGACAAACTCGGTATTTACTAAAGCCATGCAATGCACATCTGATAAACAAGCTTGGGACAAGTTCAGAATTATCTATGAAGGAGAATATAAGGTTAAAGAATCCAAACTTCAAACATATAAAGGTCAATTTAAAAGTCTTAAAATGAAAGAAGCAGAGAACATTGGTGAATATCTTCTTCGTGTAGACGAAGTTGTTAATGTGATCAGAGGGATTGGAGGAAAATTAAAACAAAAGGAAGTAGTAAGCAAGGTACTAAGAACATTACCAATGAGATATGACCCAAATGTATCCACCTTAGAAGAACAAGATGATATTAAAAAGGTAACAATGGATGAGTTACATGGAATTCTCACTGTGTATGAGATGAGAATGGGACCAAACAGATCCTCAAGAAAAGAAGTAGCTTTTAAAGCCTCCTTAAAAAATGGAAGCCTTTTTCATTCATAAACTTGAGAGAGGGACTGGAAAATACTAGGGAAAGTTACCTTTAAAGTGTTTTAATTGTGGAAGGATTGGACATTTTGCCTCTAAATGCACCTACACTAAATAAGATGAGAATGAAGAAAAGGAAACTTCGAAATTCAAAAAGGGTCAAATGAGGAAACAAGAAAAAATCCTATGGAAAAAAGACAAGTGTTTACACCATGGAAGACAATGATGATTCATATGGAAGTGAAGTTAAAGAAACTAAAGTTTTATTTATGGACCTAGATACTCAAGTCTCAAATAGTGACTCGGATGTGGAAGGAGAAGTAGACCTAAGAGCTGAACTTGTAAGCTCCCTTGAAGAACTTGAGAAATGTAGGAAAAAGAACAGACAGTCGAATATTATCATCAGTCAATTGGAAGCTCAACTTCTATATGCCAAAAAGGTTGAGCAGGACCTAAGACTACAACTCAAAAGAAGAATACAGGAGTCTGAAAAGCTTACAGAAGAAATCATGCAATTCAAGAGAAATCTTGCTGAAAGATCTATCAAATCAAAGTTTGAGAATAACTCAAGGATTATAGATGACATTATGAGTAGCCAAATACCATCAAGTGATAAGTATGGTTTGGGTTCATTAAATAAAAGAAGCCAGAGAGTTTTCCTGTCACAAATCAAGAAGGAAGTAAGCAAAGCTATGCTGCAGTACTAAAGACTCCAGCTAAAAGGGAAAGAAGCAAGAAAGTTGGCTTAATTTCTCAAGATAAAAATAGAAATAATCTAGCACCCACGATACCAAATATATATATCTAGAGATCTTCTTAGGTCATTGCTTTGCTTGTAATAATTTTGGTCATAAAGCCTTAAACTGCAGAACTGAAAGAAAGGTTTCTGAATACAAGAAGAAGTCATCAAGTAATGAGTCGAAGGGAAATAAAAATATTTTTACATTACTTCAAAAATATGACATATAATGTTATAAATGTAATAACCATGGACGTATGGCAAGAGGATGTAAATTGAAGACTCCTACGAGGAATACTATTACAATCAAATCTCAGAACACCGAACAAAAGAAGTATTGGAGAGAAAAGGAAGAACATGAGAGTTCCATGATTGTTTTATGTGTAACCGAAAGCCAAAACTTATGGCACTTAGACAATGGTTGTTCAAAACATATGACCAGTGACCCAAGCAAACTCATAAACTTAAAAGATAATAAGGGAAAAGTCACTTTTGGAGACAGTTTGTCCTCCAAAATAATCAGCAAAGGAATAGTTGTTGTCAACAACAAGATCAAAGCATAAAATGTTTTGATGATTGAAAACCTTAAGCCTAATCTTCTCAGTGTAATTCAAACATGCGACCAAGGACACATTTGCATATTTGACTCAGAAAAATGTGAAATCAAGAATAATAAATCAGGGAAAGGTCATTGGCATTGCTATGAGAAATACAAACAATGTATACATCTTGGAAAATGAAAACCAAAGCTACTTAAGTATGGTAGATGAAAGTTGGTTATGGCACAGAAGGTTGAGACATTTAAGTTTTGACAATATTGCTAAAATAAGCACAAAGGAAGCTATAAGAGATCTACCAAAAATTGTAGTTCCTCTAAACTCTGTATGTAAACATTTTCAACATGGGAAGCAAACTAGAGCCAGTTTTAAAATAAAAGAACATATGACCTCACACCCTCTGGAAATAACACGCACAGACCTTTGTGGACTAACCAGAACTAAAATCTTGCAAGGATATCACTATTTCATGTTTCCCATTGATGATTACACAAGGATGACATGGGTGGCATTCCTCAAAGAAAAATCAGAAGCTTTTGAAAAATTTAAAATCTTCAAGATAATGGTTGAAAATGAGTCATGTATGAAAATCAAGTGTCTTAGATCATATAATGGGGGGAATTTACCTCAAATGAATTCAATGAGTTCTGCAAATGTCATGGAAATAAGAGACAATTTTTCAGCTGGAAAAACTCCTCAACATAATGGGGTTGTTGAAAGGAAAAACAGAACAGTCCAAGAAGCTGCTAGAACTATGCTCAATGAAGCAAAACTATCAGATTCATTTTGGAGAGATGTATACACAGTTGTCTACATACTTAACAGAGGACAACTTTGAGTGAATAAGGATAACACCCCCTATGAATTGTGGTATGGAAGGCCAGCTGTTAACCCAAAAATCCCCCATAGAGCTCTCAATGGCCTACACCACCCAAGGACACCACCTCAAAACACTCATTTCACTCCATAAGACCCTCCATGACCTTCCATTTGAACCCCACACCTCCAAAAGAGCCCAAGGATGAAGAAAAGGGCTGAAAACCCCCAAAAAAGAGCCCAAAATAGACCCCCAGGAGCTAAAGCCCTCAAAAAGGGGCTAAAACCCAAAAAGGGGCTAAAGGCCCAAAAAAGGGGCTAAAGGCCTAAAAAAGGGGCTAAAGCCTTGACCAAGGGCTTAAAACCCTAAAACCCCTTGGAAAAACTATATAAGGAGGGTGGGGGGTCACTCTCGAGACACTCCTCATTTGCATATTGTTATGCTGCTTGTGGATGCTTTGAGACCTCTTGCTCTCAAACCACCCACTCTCCCTCTCCTCCATCTCCATTTCTCCAAGCCATTGCTCCCCAACCAAGAGAGAGGTGCTCCCATGAGCTAGGGCATGGTGGCCCATTTCCACCCAAGTGAGGTATAGCTTCTTTCATGCATGTTTATTTACTTGTTTTGTTTTCTAACCAATATTTCTAGTTGCAGGTTTGCCATTAACATCATTTGCAAGTTGTCTTCATAGTAGTATAGGTTTATTTTGCAGGTTTTGGAGGCGGAACCCTAACCCATTGTTTGCAGAGGGGTTCACAAGGGCTGCATCTCCATATTTCTTTCTGTTATTTGCTCTTAGATGTAGTTTACAATAGCTGCCATTTACTTGTTCTAGTGTAGCTTAGCTTAGTTTCAATCCGTAGCTCTATTTCAGTCATTTTTACTTCCCTTTTTTATTGTTTTTGAAGGGTATGAACCTACCCTTGTGCCCTATAGGCACAAGGGAGCTATTCTTACCCCTGCAGTGATGAGAAATTCTCACTACAACTTTGGCGACTCCCCTGGGTCAATCCCACAGGATCCTTGGGCAAAAATTTCAAGTTTTTCAGTTTTTACCCTATTTTTCAAAAATGTTATGTTATATCTATTTAAATCTACTTTATTTCCTATTTTCTATCAGTGTCGAAGCCTCTGCTAGGCCAAGCCGAGTCAAACTGACCCAGTACCAGTTACTGTCGGCCAGATCTGACCCTGCAGCACCAAAAACACCCCTTCTCGGAGCAGGTCGCTCTTATTGGGGGAAAAGGTGAGGGAAGGTGCACTTAATTGGCAGACAAGCATGCCCAGGGCACACTTAATCCTCAGACAGGTGTGACTTCAGCCCAAGAGCTCAACTTGTGACTATTTCGGCATTTTTTGCAACCCCTTCGCTCATTTCTGAAAAAATCTTGCGGCCCCCTCGCGGGATTTGGTCAGAAATGTGCGGCCTGTCACACATAAGTTGTTTTTTAGTTTAATTAGTAGTTTTTTCATTTTTATAGGACTGTTAGTGCGGCCCAGCCACCTCTGTCCACCATTATAGGTCTCTTTTTATTCCAGTTTTCATTTTTTGCAAATAAATCAATGAACAATGTGTATATGCTAATCCAATCACTAAGGTTCAATAAAATGAATTAGCCTAAGTAAAAGTAACATAAAATTAACCATCTTGCTACCCCCTTAGTGATTGGATCTACCCAGTCATCACCCTCCAGGGTATTCTGGGATACGACGAAGGGAAAAGCTCGTATAGATCTAGGCACTTCATGGCATTTTTCCTAAACCATTAAAACCAGGTGACCTGGAAGGTATGGGGGGTAGAAAAGGAGGGCTTCTCACGGCGCTAAGCGTCCTCCCTGCTTTACCAACCTAGCACTTGGGAGGTGACCTGAGGATCTACGGATGGGCTTAGTCCCATTGTGTTGAGAGGCCGGCACCTTCTCTTGGTTGAAGAAGAATACCACTGAGAGGTAGACATTTAGTTAGGCCAACAATTCAGGGTTAATCACTACATTTGCTTACAAATTTATGTTCATGTTTGCATACAAAACCATGATGTGAGCTCTACCATGAATTCATAAACCATATTGCAAACCAAATACCAGAACAAGCAAGCAAACCAACACACCATACCACATAATTAACCCAACTCAGTTCATCACGCTGAGTGAGCCTTAAAAATTACCAAATTTACACTAAGATCAATCAACTCTATAGTCTTTGAGGACATAAGTCCTTGACTGCTACAACTATGGGAAGTACTTGGGATTTGCCCAGAAACTCATTGTGAGGAGTCCCACAGGAACCCCAAAGTAGTTGGCCGCAGAGAGGAATTGCCAAGCGAAATGAGCAATGACCCCTTCTGATTTGGTAGAGTTACCCGTGAGGAACAAGCCAAGCACTGTCTTCTGGCAGTCTTGGTGGCCGAGAGACCACCTTTCCAGTAGGAATCCATTGAAAACGGGGTCCAAATTTCATACCCACCAGTTTCATACACACAAGCAAACACAATTGATCCTCCACGATCTTCCTCATGCCTAAGAGGCAAACCACCACCATTAGGAACACTCAGTCGGCACCGTCATAGTCGTTCTCAGCGATCTTCTACACCATCAGAGGGCCACATAGCCTCTGATTATGATTCAGACCCATATCAATCTGAACCAGACCTCCACACCACACCATCTAGCCCCATGGCTAATGCAAACCCAGATCCATTTTTCGGTCTAACCTTAGCAAGTGGACCCATGTCCACATCACAACCAGTCACCCACAATGTGGCAAGCGGTCCAAGCACACTCATGTAGACTATCATTATCCAATTGCCACCACCCATAGTGACCAGCCAAGCTGGTCCAGTGGCCACACATGGGGGCAGTGGCCCCTCCACACACATTGTCCCACCTGCCACACAGGGGGCCAATGCACCAACCACCCACATTTCCCCTACCGCCATGCAGGGGGGCAATGCCCTCGCCACCCATACCATCCCACCCACAACACTTGTGGGCATTGGTCCATCCGCCATGGTACCACCACAAGCATTCCCAGCCATGCAGATGCATTATGAACCTGCAAACCCCACTCCCATTGCAGCCCCATCCCACATCAACTTGGCATCAAATATGCCATTCATGGCTCGTTTGAACTTGCTTGACCTGGCTAGATTGACAAATGACCCCATCCATCACCAAGATTTTTGGCCACCCATGCCAACTAAGCAGCCTTCAGACATCCCAAAGTTTGAAGGTAAAGCTGGGGAATGTCCCCAAAATCATATAATGAAATTCCATCTATGGTACTTGTCTAATAGCATCGTAGAAGACTCCATTAAACTAAGGTTGTTCCAATGCACCCTTACAGGTGCCGCAGCCAAATGGTACATTGAGCTGACACAAGCCAAGTACCCCGAATTCAACTCCCTAGCCTTCATGTTCCTACAGTATTTCTAGCTCCCTGTTAGATATGACGAGGGGGTGGAGGTCCTGCTATCTTGTCACCAAAACATCACCACTCACATCACTGATCATATCCATGAGTGGCGGCGGCGCCGCAGCTTGTGCAAGATCCAAATTGATGACAGTATGTTCTTAGATTGGTTCCTCAAGACTTTGCTCCCGCCCATCGCAAAGGATGTCGCATCTGAACGTCCCCAATCTGAAGAAGAGGCCATACTGAAGGCCCAACAATTTGACCTCATCTACGCCCAGTCGGGATACTTGTATACCGTCATCCCAGACGCTCCCCGTCCAAGTACCTCTTACCGCGACGCACCAGGGGCATCCCACGCAGCGGATGGCACTATAGGGTCAGTCTCTCAACAACCATCACCTCGACCGACACCACCTACCATTGCACCACAACCAAGCAACACTGCTAATGTTGCTTACTAAAACCAAGCTCCGGACTATGCTAGAATGATGTCTCAGTCCAGAGCGACAACCTCCTATGCACAACCTGCACCACTGCAGCAGGCTCAAGCTATGGCTTGGCTAGCATAGCAGTATGTGGGGCAAATGCCCACATTCGTGGCACCTCCACCCCCACAAATCTACTATGCACCACCAGTGCAATAAGTCCAAGCCCCCGCCCCCACTCCACCCACCCCGTTGGGTCAAGTATTTGCACAGCAAAACCGTCCCAACTAGCCTGCCCCTAACAATCAATAAGGGCAAGCTAGAAATAACCGGCCCCACAACTAGGGCGATAACCAATCGCAGGGAGGCAGTCAACAACTGAATCCCCCCAACAATGCCGCAGCAAATCAGCCAGCCCAGAACCCCCCATGACCAAATGCACCAAGATGTAATCCCCCATTGCACACAAACCAACCATGCACACTCTGTGAGGTCTATGGGCACTATACATTCAAGTTCCCCCTCATGGGTCACGCCAAGCAAGCAATTTGAAACGAGTCCCAACAAGCTGCCAACGCCACAAAGCAAGCACAACCCAACCCGACACCACAAGGACCTCCTCCCATGGTGCTTCAAAACCCACTACTAGTCCAAGGATTGGTGGCAACCACTACCCCTCCCCAGGCCAATCCCAATGCTCCAGGGGCTCCACCCACGGCCAAAACAGGTGTCCACCACTTGATGACCATGACCACTGAAGAGGTCAACTTACAAACTAGAAAAAACCAGTACGGTACCACTACCGAACCTGTTGACTCGACAGCAGCATCTACATCCAAGACAACCAACCTACCTCTCTAGTTACCCCTGTTCCCGCACCCCCCCATACGCAGAATCACCAATAATTCCACAGCTAAAGCTGTAGTCAGCTATAGCGTTGTGGATGATTTGGCCCAAACCCCAACTGCCATGTCCGCTCTTGAGGTACTTAAAATGTGCCCAGCGCAGCGGAAAGCCTTGCTAGCCACTCTAGGGGCGATAGAACCTTCAGATTCGAAGCTGATCACCTTTGACACAGAAAATGGAGAGTCGCGCATGCCCTCCACTATCGCCTTCCAAATCCCGGTCTCCATCCAGAACTTGGTTGTGCACCGATGCATAGTGGATGAGGGGGCATCCACATGCGTCATGTCTACCTTGGTTTGGCAAAAGCTCGGATCACCTATTCTGCAACCATCTTCCACAACTCAGCGAGATTATGATGGACACCGCACTAAAGCCCAAGGAATCCTCCCTCATGTCCCCATCACGTTAGCTGGGAAGACAGTCATGATCAACATTGAGGTCATCAATGCTCAATTGGATTACAACCTCCTCCTTGGGAGGAGTTACATGTACGCCATGCGAGCAGTCGCATCAACCAGTACGGTACCGCTACCGAACCTGTTGACTCGACAGTAGCATCTACATCTAAGACAACCAACCTACCTCTCTAGTTACCCCCATTCCCGCACCCCCCATACGCAGAATCGCCAATAATGCCATAGCTAGAGCTGCAGTCAGCTATAGTGTTGTGGATTATTTGGCCCAAACGCCAACCACCATGTTCGCTCTTGAGGTACTTAAAATGTGCCCAGCACAGCGGAAAGCCTTACTAGCCGCTCTAGGGGTGATAGACCGCTCCAATTCCAAGTTGATCACCTTTGACACAGAAAATGGAGAGTCGCGCATGCCCTCCACTATTGCCTTCCAAATCCCAGTCTCCGTCCGGAACTTGGTTGTGC
Organism: Pseudotsuga menziesii; assembly: GCA_001517045.1. Taxonomy (NCBI): domain Eukaryota; kingdom Viridiplantae; phylum Streptophyta; class Pinopsida; order Pinales; family Pinaceae; genus Pseudotsuga; species Pseudotsuga menziesii. Next base: position 102,943 of record LPNX010662401.1, read on the forward strand.
ACCAATGCATAGTGGATGAGGGGGCATCCACATGCGTCATGTCTACCTTAGCTTGGCAAAAGCTTGGATCACCTATTCTGCAACCATCTTCCACAACTCAGCGGGCTTATGATGGACACCCCACTAAATCCCAAGGAATCCTCCCTCATGTCCCCATCACGTTAACTGGGAAGACAGTCATGATCGACATTGAGGTCATCAACACTCAACTGGATTACAACCTCCTCCTTGGGAGGACTTACATGTACGCCATGCGAGCAGTCGCATCAACTGTCTTCCACCACATGATGTTCCCCCACGAAGGGAATATTGTGATAGTTGACCATCTCACCTCCCATGATCCGCAAGGGTTAACAGCGCCTTCCAACATTATCCCTACCATCACCACCACCGAGCCATAAGGGGCGACCGCACATGCTAATGTCATCCCTGCAACCAACACTGTGGTTGAAAACACACCAGCTTCCCCATCGTTGAATGTAGGCCCTGGGTTGTTTACCGATCCCACCATGACAACTCATTTCCTGTTGGTGTCACCACCATCGACACAAAATAAAACTGCGTACTTGTGCATGGTCTCATCAAGCACCGCTGCACCCAAATAGCAACCGCAGCCGCAGCCCCAACCACAATCACAGCATCATCTGTATCCGCAACGCCAACAGCAGCCACAACATCACCCACAGCAACAGCATTACGCGCAGCCACAACCACAACCTCACCCCCACATGCAACCAGCTGGGATTTATGTGGGCTCATCTCCGGTCCATACAATTCCCTTCCTCTTTCCCCCGCCTGGTGTCATGAGCAAGCCAGTCATGGCCACTTTAAGCCTACCCAAATTTAGGTTGGGTATCCCACTGTGGTATCTCGATCCACCAGCTCAACCACCAATGCCCCAGGTTGTGTTAACTCCGGTGCAACCTATTGCGGTTGAGTCTCACCCCCCACCCGATCTACATAGGCCAACCACCACACTCGCATATGCACCACCCCAACCCAAAAGGGCGAGGGGGGAGAACACCAAAGCCACCGCAGAACCACGGCCAGTCCCACCTTGTGCCATCTGTGAACAACAGGGCCATCCAACTCAAGATTGCCCTGAAATCCCAGTGATCCGTGCGCATCTGGACGCCATGGACACAAACGAAAACATCCCTGTTAGCACTCAGAATGTACCCAGGTTGTGAAAAGGTAGATCCTGAGGTAACAGCAAAAACCACTTTAGAATGTATTTCTAACCTAATACAATTAGAGAGGGATCTCTCGCTATTTACAAAGTTTTTATACTCAAGATATTCAATCAAATACACTCAGAAGGTCAGATTTCTGATGGAACAAATAGGACAAGTTTGTTTTAAAAGACTTGGTAGGACAGTCATGGAGGAGACCATTGGGCAATGGAGTCAACAATCAGATCTGAAATAGGTTGTAGGAGGTAGAGTTTTGAAATTTTATGAACAGAGGCAAGGTAGGCACCATTTCCTCAGTCTTGAGGTATTAGCAGGTTGATTAGTAGACAAAGGAAGACATTCCATCAAACAAAGCACCTCTAGGGTGAATTCTGCAAGACTTTAGAAGAAAATATTTTTAAAATGCTTGAAAAATGGACCTAGAGCATGCAGGATGAATTCCATCCCATAAAACTAATGCTCAAGCATGAAAGCAAATACAAAATGGAGTGGGAAACAGGATAAACAATCACATAAAGAAATCACTTACTGAAGAAAAGATGGCACAAGAATATCTAACGTGAAAAAGGTTTTACATTCCTCCTCTGCAGATTTCATTCATTTACTGAAAATGTGAATCCATTACAATGTAGAGCCTCCCCGCTCTTGAAAATCCTCCTCTAAAATCAATTGCATTCTCATTTATACAAGAAAAGTCTTTACCTAACTTTGAATTCAAAACCTAACCCTACTTCTAAAAATAGAAACAATTACAACAAAGTTTCTCCTGCATATCTCCCATGGTGATAGCTGTATGGAATCTGGGACAGGTTTTTATAATTGGACAGGTGCCCAACAAAACCCATGTCTTCATTTCTCCATAATAATCTCATTCTCCTCGAAATATTCCTTTGAAGCTGATGACTCATATAATAAAATTGTATATTTCTAGAAAAATGACCTGTAAATATATTTAAAATTATCCCAACCTGTGATGACTATGTACAAACTGAAGGAGGTTTTTTATTATAGGCCTATTAAGAATAAAAACCTCTCTCAGTTTTTTCAAATTAAATCCTATTTGTCCAAAACAATTCTTTGAAGTTGATGGTTGAAATAGTCCTTTGGAAAACATGAAAACCGACCTGTACAACTGATTTTGTTTCTGCTAAACCATAGCACCTGTGTGAAAACTGAAAGAGGTTTTTGTATATAGGTACGTTGTGAATAAAATCCTCTCCTAGTTTCACAAAATATGTCTTCATTTTCTCTAAACAATTATTTTTGTTGGATGACTAGAACAGTCATTTCGAAATCTGAATATTTTCCCTCTAAAGATGACTTTGCTGCTCCTAATCTGTAGCACCTGGGTAAAAACTGAGAGAGGTTATTGTAGATAAAGATGTTATTATGAAAAACCTCTTTCAGTTTTTGAAATTTATTCTTCATTTGCTGGAAACAATTCGTTGAATAAAATGACTAAAACAGTCATTTTCAGAAAAAATATGCTAAGTTGCTTTTGAATTTTTGAACTGTTTAACTTCATGAATGCTCTCACTGTAAATATTTCTGCAACTCTTCTGGGCTGATTTGCTTCTGCATTGTTGAATGGTGGCTTTCCTCCTCTTGTTCTAAAAAAAACAATTTCCAGCTGACTCCTTATCTCCGCCATTTCCCTGTGATTGAAAACACTTAGAAGTTAAGTTTTGAAATGTGGTGGACTGTTTCCTTCCTTCAGTCCACGCAACAAATGAAATTATTTTTAAAACCAAGTTTAAAAAACCAAGTCAAATTTATTTATATAGGATGGTTTATTCCGGAGCCTCCTTTCCAGATTATCTATCGCGCATCTTTACATTCTGGATTCTTTTGTGACCCTTGATCTAATTACTTTTAGTTTTCAACCGTAGGATCAAGTGCCATGTACTCCTTTCCACCAGGCTTCCTGATTTTAACCACCATGCAAATTTGAGCTCCGGAATCATCCACAGCCATCGATGTGATATACCTTTAACTTTCCACCGTCGAATCACATGCCACGTACCAAATTCCGCTGGGCACCTTGGAATTATCTACCATGCAAGTTTCAATTTCGGAATTGCCATCCGCCGTTGATCCATTTCCCTTTAATCTTCCACTGTTGGATCAAGCGCCATGAAATGAATTCCGCTCGGCTCCTTTCTTTTATCCAACGTGCAAGTTTGGGCTCCGGAATTTGTAATAACCATTGATTTACTTTTCACTTTATTTTTTAACCGTCGGATGAGCTAACCCATATACATTCCGTTGAGCACTTTTGGTTTTAATCAACGCGCAACTTTACCCTCCAGAAATGATATTACCCGTTGATTTAAATCTCACTTTTTACCTTAGCGACCGGATTATTTTATGCGCTAATGTTTAGATTATACCTTAAGAAAGGTAATAAATCATATTTAGCGCGTAAACCTTTATTTAATCTTGTTTTGGTGAATAAAAGGCGGCATTTGACTTTGGAGAAATATTCAAAATTATTAATTTTTGAATATAAATAAAATCTTTATAAAACCAATTTTTCCTTCAAAAATTAATAAAAATTCTTGCCCCATTTGTGAAAACTCATTTGTCCTTTTCCCTAAACTTCTTTACCTTCTCTTCTTTGCCAACTTGGACATATCTTAATGAGAAAACTTTGGAAACCAACTCAATCACCCAAGAGAACTTAAAATTTTGAAGGCAAAAGGAGCAATTCAGACAAAAATAAATTTAGTGTTAACAATCCCCATGGTTGAACTCCCAATCACGCCAGTAGTCAAGAACAAGGAATTAAGGACAAACCATGCTTGCGCCCTTTGCAGCTTGTATGGACATTAATCCCACCATTGCCAAGACCTTCCTGAATTTTGAGTGGCTCTCACTGACCTCCATCACCATTCCCTTGAGTCTGAGATCACCTTGATCGAAGAAGTTCACCCACCACCTCCTTCGTCAGACACCATGTCCATTTACATGATGTCCAGTTCCCTCAACCAGTTCATTCCCATCTCCAACGACGGTCCACCAAACCTATCACTTCGTTGCTTCAACAACGACGACGAGATCCTAGAAGCTCTGATCGCCTCAGAATACCCTTGGGATGACATGCACCATCGCTCGTTCTTCCTCCCAGAAGAGCTTGTGTCGCAGTCCAACCAGTTTTCCGTGGAGACCAAAGATTTCACCCATGGGAAGGTTGACTAGTTCAAGAACCCAATCCCAAGACCAGATGCCTTCGAAGAAGGGAACATGGCGAACATTTTGCCAACCATTAAAATCAACATCTCAACCAACTCTGATATCATTGAAGAAATCATTATGGGGGCATCTTACTCCCTAAAAGAGGTCGATGCCTATACCGCTTTCTTCCAAGAATTCTGCGATATCTTCGCCTAGTCATACACTGAAATGCCTGGCTTAGATCCATCCATCGTGGAACAACACATCAACACATGGCCTGATGTGGCACCCATCCGCCAAAAGCAACAGCCCATCCATCCATCCAAAGTGGCTGCAGTGAAAGCCGAGATAGAGAAGTTGCGCACAGCCGGCTTCATTTATCACATTGCATACACAACTTGGGTTTCTAATCCTGTTCCCATGAATAAAAAATAGGGTACCATTCGTGTTTGCACAGACTTTCACGATCTCAATGGGGCATGTCCCAAAGACAACTTCCCCACACCGTTCATCGACCAGATCATCGATGCATGCACCGGACATGAGGCCTTCTCCTTCATGGACGAATTTTTTGGATACAACCAAATCCAAATCCGGAAAGAAGACTGTTACAAAACGGCATTCACAACCCCATGGGGCACATTCGCCTACCGAGTCATGCCCTTTGGCCTCAAAAATGCTGGAGCCACCTTCCAGCACGCCATGATGCACTGCTTCCGCGATCTTACTCACATCATGTTGGTGTGTTTCGACAACCTCATCACACGGTCGCAAAGCTACACACAACACATAGATGACTTGCGACAAGTTTTAATGGGATGTCGCCAGTACGGGATCCGCTTGAACCCATTCAAGTGTGTTTTCTGTGTCGCCACAGGCCGTCTCCAAGGATTCATCATGTCACACAAAGGAATGACCACTGATCCTGGGAAAGTCCAAACGAATTTCCCCCTAACATCACCCCTTTGAGTGACAACATTCTAAATTGTATTATAGTCTTTTCATTTTTTGTTTTACACATTTTTCCCTAATTGAGTCTTACGTATCATTTCCTCTCATTGTTTCATATGGAGCACTCCTCAGATCGCTATATGGGATTCGCAGATGGAGCAAGCAGATGGTACCCGAACCTCGCCTCGGCTGCATGGGTAATCTACTCCCCATCGCACGAGTTGATCCATATCGACAGAATATGCATGGGCACTATGACCAACAACCAGGTAGAATATGATGGTGTCAATTGCCTCTTGGCCGCCACCCTACAATTAGGAATTCACCATCTCGATGTCTTCTTAGACTCTCAGCTGCTTGTTTCTCAACTAAACAACCATTACCGAGTTTGTGATCCCTGCCTCTTTAGAAAGTACCTGTGCACTAAACACATGGTCAGAACATTTGAATCCATTGCATTCACACATGTTCCAAGGAACCTCAATAGTATCGTAGATAAAATGGCTAATGATATTCTAAATTGGCACATCCACAACAGCATATAGGAAACATACAACCACAACATAATGCATAATCATGTCTAAAAATACACACACAGTGTAATAATACATCACATAGGAATTTGCATTCCACAACATAATAAAAAGACTCACATAATAAAATCATAAAATCGCATCCACGTGTGTCAAAAATGTATATAGATATAAATCCATAAGTCGCATGTCCACAATATGTCCAATGCAAAAACAGAGAAGCCACATATGCTTTCTCCACAGGATATACATAAGCAACACAAAAACCCCTAAGGGCACCTATGCACTAAGGGTCAGCCCCACAAGGCTACTAATCCAATTCAGAACCATCATCTGACTCGAACTCATAATGTTCTGAAGAAGACAAATCCAATGCAAGAACACCACCTCTCGTCGTCCGGCGGAAGTGCTCATACACCACTGCCATATTCCTCATCACGCCCATCAGCTCAGGAGGAAGATTGTGAACAGCAACAATAAAGTTGGAATTCAGGTGTTGCCAGCCAACATCTGACACTCTAGTAGCCACCTCCTCCATGTATGGCACCAGCCCATCCATGTCCCACTATCACCTGCAAGGGTTCCCGGAAGGGGCCGCCGTAAGAGGTACGGTAACAACCCGCCTCCGATGCCTAGGTGGCAGACGAGGGCCAACATTTGCACACACAACCAAGGACACCATCAGTCCACATACATAAACATGAAAATCACTAACCAGCTCAACTATACTATGCACAAAGATGAACATAAAAACATCAAACGTACATACCAACTGGTCCCCAAGCCTGACCAGGAGGTCGGGGCATCTCTGGATCTCCCTGGAAGTCCATACCCACGTACGGGTACTCCTCGATCACCACAGGTAGCTGGAGCCACTGCTCCAACAACTCCTTTGTGAAGAAGTGGCCCACTCTACTGCCACCCTCGCGAATCATCATCTGGCACCACCTATACATCCTCGGCTCCCGCAGACCACTGTCCTCCACAGCCTGATGAGGACGAAGTGTAGGTACTTTCTCAAAGAAGAAAGCACATAGAAAGGATCCAAAGCAAAAACCAACGCCAGTAGTCTTCAACCTGTTCAACTAATCCCGAACAGCCTGTAAGTACATCTGGCCCCATGCATAATATGTGCCACCAATAGCACGCTCGACTAACTGCAGCTGACCACCAGAAATCTTATGGCTCCCCGTGGAACCCAAGATGCACTGTAGTAAAGTCCCCACCACCCATTTGGACAACTCCTCGATGTCACACATCAGGATGTAGGAACTACACACATATGCCGTAGCGTAACAATGTTGCTCGCATAAATCCTCTAATGTCTCCCCCCGAGATAGTACAGGAGCCAAGTCACCAACTACTCCCAATATTAGGAGCCCAGTAATGAAGTACACATCCTCCAGTGTAATCTCAATACGCTATCCCTGGAAGAGGAACACCTCCTCAGTAACATCCCAAAAACTTATCAGAGTTTGCATCAGCAAACCCAAGCTCCGCATGAAATTCACTAACCCACAGCGGGCCAGTGTATCTCTAACACCCCCATCTCGTAATGATGCATCTCTGACTGGTTTGCAGTCTCTCTCCCTCCATTTGATCTCCACCATCCTGCACAAGGCAAAAACCCTGATGTCAGACCTCCCCGCCATCAAAAAACCACCCAAAGAGGACCAGGGCGCACTTAACTGAGCAAAAGGAGCACTCAGGGTGCTCATAATGGCCCAACAAGTGCATCCAGGGCACACCTTTCCCTTCAAAATGAGCGACCTAGTGCATTTGAAACCCCAAACAGCTCATGGGGGGGCTCTAGGTGGTCAAATCTAGTAAAAAATGCATCAAAATGAAGAGGTTCAGTGAGAGCTTTTACCTGCAAGTCGCGGGTCGCGAAATCGTCGATTGGATTAAGAGAAATCAACAAATGAAGAATTAGGGCCCACCTCCACAATGAACAGTGACAATGACACTTCACCATGTGGACCCTCCCCTTGTATAGGCCCCATTTGACCTAATTTCTTCTGATCAACATAACAGGACCATAAGGACTCCGTTTGAGATACCGTTTGCGCCACTAGTTTCAAAATTCCACCCTCTATCTAGTTATCAGACCATTGTCTCATGTTTAAACAGTCAATCTCAAGACTATTTCCCACAATTCACCTCGATTCACGAGCCATGACATAATGATGCAAGTGTCTATGGACCGGTACTCATATCACATTTGCCTGGTCGCAACTCATGCGAGCGATCAGGCCACCGCTCGTTAAGGATTGTACCATATTTTACTTTTTATAGTTATAATTGTCTTCTTCACCACACCTTATGTGGACATCTGGACCATCGTCCACAAAGCCTTTTGTTTTTCTTCCATATATTTGACATAGATGTGTCCTCAGGCTGCTGCCCATTTAGGAATGTAATTTTAGCTTTTATTGTATTTTTAAACACATAGATTGTCTTTTCTTTTTACCGCACCTTACGCGGACCTCTTGACCACTGTCCACAAAATGATTTCTTTTCTTGCACGTATTTGCAATATAAATGCCTCCGGACTTGTACTTACATCGCATGCGGTCAAGTCCGTCCACATTAACACACACACACGCTCTCCTGACCTCTGTCCGAGAGCCATCTCAATTTGCGTGCCTCTGTCGTACCGTCTTGCAAGCCTCTACTACAATCTATCCCATGCATGTGTTGGTATGTTTGAGAGCCTCTTGCTTCGTCCATACTATGCGGATGACCTGTGGACCTCTGTCCACCGTCCTGACATGGGGGCACCACTCGTGCCACCGCATTCGATTGACCACATTGGAGTTTCGTTTAAGCTCTTTTTTTACTCCTTAAAACAATGAAAAGATCGTCGAGCGTAGTTGCTTCCTTTCCTGCTCGCTAAAGTATAGGAAAGGGCATCTACATCGTCTTGTTTACCTCCTTTTGCGGACCATGTAGACCATTCCATGAAAAGGACCTCCTTCGCACATTCAAGCCAAGACTATTCCCCTCTGCGTACTTTTGTGCTTTCTCGAGCAGAGGGGCCACACTTGACGAAAAATCTCACCACCAGTTGTTGTTAAGCTCTTTTCCAACCGTCTGAACAAGAAAAGATCGTCGAGCAAACTTGGTTTCGTTCATGCTCGTAAAATTATTTGAATGACCATCCAGTCAGTATGGGTTTAACCTTTTTCGTCCTGATTGGACTACCAATGGTAAAGAAGTCTCCCATCCCCTCCAGGATGGGCGAGCTCTCCTATGTATACTTTTATCCTTTTTCAGGCATAGGAGACTACCAATGAAAAAGATCCCCCACTGGAGTCTTCTTCGTGCTTTCAGACTCTCTAAAATTGAAAGCACCATCGAGCATTTACTTTCTCAGGCTCTCCAAAAATCCACGAGATCGTACCACAACGGTGTCCTTAGACACCACCCCACAGAAAATAGTTTGGCAGCATCCCCACATTGGGTCACCTTTGTTCAGAGTACTCTGTAATGTGTCTTCCTTGGATCCCAACAGTATCAAAAGTGTCGACCTCCTCCAAGTATTTCCCATCTGTAGCGACATTCCCGGTATTACAGCTATGATCCCATTCCCTTGAGCCAGTTTCATCTGCTGCCTAGTTCGCCTTGTCGTCACACTCTGAACAAAGGAAGTTTGAGTCTCCCACTCCCCCCCTGCCCCTGTTTAGTTTTTCCCTTCCCTCCCCTCCCCCCCAATTCAGTGAGTCAGTCCGCAGATTGCTTCACACCTTTTGGTTATCCCTCGTGCCCCTGGTCAAGGAAACATCATCGCCTTGACCAGGGGCAGGTCTCCCTCTGTCGATGCCAACACATATATTCCAGAGGATAGACCCAGAGGTCCCTGTACCTTGGTTTCATTAACATCATTGATGAGTTCCTTGGACCACTTGAGAGGAGTCCTGAGTGCCTCTTAGGATGGTCGTTTCTCACGTGCTCGACTTCAACTCCATCATTGCACCGTTGAGATTCATACAAGTTTTGTTCAACATAGTACTTGGTTGAAGACCCCCAATGTCACCCAACTCTAGCACATTGGTGAGTCCACTCGAGGGACCTAAACAGGTCGTGTCCCTTGTGATTTCCAGGTTGCATTGGAGACATGGATCAGAAGCCCCAGCAGTGCTTCGGTATACCATTATGATTGATACAGCATACTTGTACCGCAGAGACTCTAACTCTCAACCACCGAGTCCATACATCTATGTACCATTCCAGATCCAGCAAACCGTCAGTCATGAAGATGTAGCATTCCATGAGAATGCCATGGGTCCAATGTACCAAATCAATATTGTATTCAGCCTCACATAGAGGCAACCAGCATTGTAATATCAGTTGTATATGATCGGCTCTTGTATTTTAGAGCATAGATCAAATGATTCTTTTGACATTGTCACGAGCATGGGAATGCTCGCCTCATCCATATACATGTCACACATGTATTGTATCTCACCCATTGATGGGAACCAAATTAATACAAAACCAAAAGCCACCATGCCCCAGCCCCGGAAGCACCACCTCTCAACAGCAAATCCTATGATGTCCATCGGCCATACGTCGAGCTCCTGCCCTCACACATCAGGGGGCAAACTGTTAACCCAAAAATCCCCCACACAGCTCTCAATGGCCTACACCACCCAAGGACACCACCTCACAACACTCGTTTCACTCCATAAGACCCTCCATGACCTTCCATTTGACCCCCACATGACCAAAAGAGCCCAAGGATGAAGAAAAGGGCCAAAAACCCCCAAAAAAAGAGCCCAAAATAGACCCCCAGGAAATAAAGCCCTCAAAAAGGGGCTAAAACCCTGAAAGGGGCTAAAGCCTTGACCAAGGGCTTAAAACCCTAAAACCCCTTGGAAAAACTATATAAGGAGGGTGGGGGGTCACTCTCAAGACACTCCTCATTTTCATATTGTTATGCTTCCTGTGGATGCTTTGAGACCTCTTGCTCTCAAACCACCCACTCTCCCTCTCCTCCATCTCCATTTCTCCAAGCCATTGCTCCCCAACCAAGAGAGAGGTGCTCCCATGAGCTAGGGCATGGTGGCCCATTTCCACCCAAGTGAGGTATAGCTTCTTTCATGCATGTTTATTTACTTGTTTTGTTTTCTAACCAATATTTCTAGTTGCAGGTTTTCCATTAACATCATTTGCAGCTTGTCTTCATAGCAGTATAGGTTTATTTTGCAGGTTTTGGAGGCAGAACCCTAACCCAATTTTTGCAGAAGGGTTCACAAGGGCTGCATCTCCATATTTCTTTCTACTATTTGCTCTTAGATGTAGTTTACAATAACTATCATTTACTTTTTCTAGTGTAGCTTAGCTTAGTTTCAATTCGTAGCTCTGTTTCAGTCATTTTTACTTCCATTTTTTACTGTTTTCTAAGGGTAGGAACCTACCCTTGTGCCCTATAGGCACAAGGGAGCCATTCTTACCCCTGTAGTGAGGAGAAATTCTCACTACACCATCCTTAGTCAAATATTTTAAATTGTTTGGCAGAAACTGTTACATCAAAAGAAACATAGATGACCTTGGAAAGTTCGAATCTAGGACTGATGAAGGAATCTTTTTAGGATACTCATCCACCAAAAAGGCATATAGGTGTTACAATAAAAGGTTACATACAATTGTAGAAAGTGTTGATGTTAAAGTAGATGATATAAAACCAAGGAAAGAGAAAAATCTTGACAGCATTGAAAATACATGTGACGATGAAATAAAAGACTTGCAAAAGGACGAGATCATTCATAACGAAGAAGAAGACAAACAGAAGGAAGATACACAGGAATATGATGAAGACTTCCCTTGGCACTAAAACTCCTTCTAGAAGGGTACAAAAGGATCATCCGGAGTCACGGATCATGGGCGATAAAAATGTTGGAGTCAAAACAAGAAGACGACTACCAAATGTGGAACAAGCCCTACTCTCAATAGTGGAAACCAATAACTTTACGAACGCCAACAAAAGTGATGAATGGGTCTGTTAGTGCCAGAAATTTTTCCCAGACTACAAGAGAACAAGCCAACACAATCTCAATAATCATAATAAAGTAAAATAGGGTTTTTAGGGTTTTCAAGGTTTTTTGCTTGAGCAGTTTGAAGACAAGAGGGCAAACATTCATAAAACCAAAGTAAACACTAAATCATGAGCATTGAATGGCTGAGATGCATAACATATAAACCATAATCCAACAGAAAACACAATACTGCATTTCACCCACAGTTGGCAAGCATTCCAAGCATAAAAACATTAAACAAGAACTGAATATACCAGCTGAGTAATTAACAAAAATTATAAATGAAACCAGTCAATAAACTGAAGGGCATATAGTGCATATATTTCATAATTCAGTCCTCAAAAACACATAAGAGTCTTTACTTAGCTCATAAACCAGTCGGATAGCCTTCCCTTGTCAGCAAAAAATCGAACCCCTTGTCCTCTTTCAGACTTACCTTTATCTTACTTTTCAAAATCAGTTGAATAACTAAACTCTAACTGTTTTTAAGACTACCTATCAAATAGTTCAATTTAAAACATCTTTACAAAAAATAAAATAACTTTTCAAACTTAACTAATAACTAACTTTCTTGACTAACTTCACAAATCTTTAGCTGCTTCAACTAGTAAAGATATTCCTTCCAAGCCTTGAGCTTTCCTTCTTTCCTTCAATTGACCTGTCTCCATGTCTGCAATCCTCCTTGTTAGGTCTTCATTATGCTGTTGCAGGTCCTGGATGGTTTGCTTTAGCTCTGTGAATTGACTTTCTGTTTTCCTTTTCCTTTTCAATGCTTCTCTTGAAACTGTGATCAACTCCTGGTAATGACTATTAAATTCCTCCAAATCTTCTCTAATTCTCTTGTTTGATGTAACTAGCCCATCATTAGCTTCATGCATATACTCAATCTGATACTTGTATTGCTTAATACTTCTTTGTAGATTTTCTTTTTCTGAATCAATACATTTGTCTCCTGTTGCTGTTTGCATCCCTTCTGGTGTCGATGGGATTTTCAGTTTTTTATAAATTTCTTCATCCTCTTCCATAAGTTCTGTGGAGGTCACAAGAAACCTTGGATGTTCTTCACTTTCAGCATTGCATGGAACTTCTCCTTCAACTATCTCCTTCTTCTCTAAACAAGAACTATTTGCCTCACTTTGTTGTTGTTCTTGAAACATTTGATTTCGAATCTCCAGAAATATATCAGAAATATTGGTATTAGTCATGACAGATTTTCCTTTTGATTCTATTGGCTTTTTACCTTTATTACCATCTTCACCATCATCCACTTTGTCTTCAGATGATGAATCATCTATCACTGTAACTTTTTCTTTAGCCAAATTGGGATTCAGCAACTTCTTCATGTTTAACCTAAGTTTATTCTTAGGTCTTGTTTTAGGTCTCCAAATTGCAGCAATCTCTCCCAACATCTTGAGAGTCTTTCCTTGATGAGTAATTGAAGCCAATGCAGCAACCTTCATTTTCTTTCTTTTTGACAGTGCTTCCTCATCACAATGGGTGTGAAGCTCTTGCTCAGCATAAACCCTAGCTTCATTAGTAACAGGAATTTTATCATCATCAAATAAGTATTTTTCATCTTCCTCTGATAGTACTGTAATAGGGCTTTGCTTTGCTCCTCAATATCTTCTTTTACATCTTGAATTGATTCTGCAGGTACAACATCTACAACGGGCTCAGCTTCTTTAATTTCTGACTGTAAAGTCTTTCTCTCATTATTATTAACTCGTTGTTCAAATTCAGAGTTTTTATTTTCTTGGTTTGAAGCTTCTTTTGGTTTAACATTTTCTTCATCCTTGACTGTTACTTTTTTCTAAGCTTCTTAATCAAAGTTTGACCTTTATCTACTTATCTTCTCTGAGACTGTTCCTCTTGATCAGTTTTGAAACATGACCAAAAAATGAAATGCTCCCAAGTCTTCTCCCTTTTTTGCAATATAGTGATTATGATGAGCTTAATAAGTCCATGGTGAAAAACAGATTGCTTGGTATGATCTTGGTGCTCCCTCACCCTACATGACATTTTTTGTAAGCTTTTCAGAAAGAAGAAAGGTAAGTTCATTTTAGACTCATCACTAAGATGCTGGAGGAACCTAAAGTGATATTTGAAAACAAAGGCAAATCTACCCTCACAGGTGACATAACTCTGCAAGACTTTAATGGGCTCAATCCATTCAGGTTTAAATTTTTGGATTGGAACACCTTTTCCCCAATCTGCAATCACACTAGGAAGCAAGTATTTCTGAGCATTAAAGGTGAAAGGAACCTTTCTAAACCATAACTCTCCCTCGTTCTGGATCCCTGTTGCCTCAGCTATTAATTCCTTAGTTAATTTGAACTTTAAGGTGTCAAAAGACACTATGTCTTTGTCTAGGCATTGAGCAAATTTGTAAGACACCTCTGCATGATATCCTTCATTCTTTTTGAAAAACATTAGCCATCCTACATCTGAAAACAATTGTGCACAATCTAGAAAATTCTTCACCCAGCTTAAGTCTTAGGGCTCTGTCCTATTTGTCTTTCCACTCTTTTTCATTTTGAACAAGGGTTAAACAGCTTCTTTTGATACACCACAGTCTGGTTGTCTTCAAACTTAAACAAACTGTCATAGAATACAAAATAGGGACCTCCAAAAGACCCTACTTTGAATTCCTCTGTTTAAATGATAAATGCTTTAAATGTATTGGTTAATAATTCATCATTTAACATGGATTAGGTCTAAAACTAGTATTCTACCTTCAAATTTGTCATTAGTCATTTCTTCAAAAAAAGCCCCAAATTTAAAAAACCCTGGCAATGGCACACGAAATACCTGTTCAGATGACCAATTTGAGTGCTAGAATATAGTTATTTTAATGGTCAAGTGTTGAATTGCATGCTCCACCTGTCTCTGACAGCTTAGGCCACTCCAACCAGCCGCTGCTGAAAGCCCTAATTTCTCGTTCAGTTTCAAAATCCCGATTACTCAGCACTGATTTCTCTCCATGATTTTCACTTACTATTCGTGTCCTTCAGATAACAACGTAATCCCAAATAGCTTTGTTTCATTATACTCTACTGTCATCATTATATCTACTCTGCATGAAACCACCATGATCTCGCCCTTATGATGATATTCCACCTGTTTCAGTGATTAAACTATAGAAGACACGTATCAAATACATCATACAATGTGATTAAGAGCTCATGTGTGAGAATCCCGAAAAAAATTGGACCAAAAAATGATGATTTTAGCTTGCATGATTTTCTTGTAGCGCTCTAGTGCATCTGTTTTTGTCTTGCGCTACAAGAAAGTCCAATTTAATGATTTCACAATATTAAGCTAATGATAAGATTTTGCACTTGGTTTAGGGGTCTAAATTTAACTTTTATGCTTTTTATAAAACTTTTCTAATCCATATATGCCTTATAAAAACCCTTCATTTATAAAATCAAAGCAAAACTTATAAAAATAAGCTAAGAAATCAAAAATCATGAGAATTAAAGGTTAAAATTAACATTGTCCCTATCAACAAAATTTTCAAGAAACAAAAAGTAAAAGCAAGATTCAAAATATGAATAAAAGTATAAAAAACAATGGAAGACAAAAACATGACCTAACAGGGTCAAAGCCATGAATGAAGAACTAGATCAAATTGAGAAAAATGAGACCTGGGAACTTGCGCCAAGACCTAAAGATAAGAACATTGTAAGAACCAAATGGGTTTTTAAAAACAAGTTCAATCAAGATGGACAAGTAATACGGAACAAAGCAATATTGGTTTGTAAGGGGTATGCCCAAGTGGAAGGTATTGATTTTGAAGAAACTTATGCTCCTGTAGCTCAACTTGAAGCAATCAGAATGTTTTTTGCACTATCATGCCATAAAAACTTCAAAGTATATCAAATGGATGTCAAGTCTGCATTCCTAAATGGAAAACTAGAAGAAGAAGTATATATTGAACAACCTGAAGGGTTTCTCTTGTTAGAGAACAAATACTATGCCTATAAACTGAAGAAGGCTCTTTATGGTCTCAAACAAGCTCCTACAACGTGGTTTTCAAGACTAGACAGTTACTTAAAACAACAAGGTTTTAAAATAGGAGCCATTGAAAGTAATCTTTACCTAAAGATCGAAGATAAAAATATGATCATTATTGTTGTCTATGTGGATGATATCATATTTGGAAGCAATATTCAAATCCTAAGTGTAGATTTTGCCTCTGAAATGAATAAAGAATTTGAAATGTCAATGTTGGGTGAATTGACATTCTTCTTAGGATTGCAAGTCTACCAAACAGACGAAGGAATTTTCATATCGCAAACTAAGTACATCAAAGATATGTTGAAAAAGTTTAAAATGGAAGATTCCAAACCTGTTGGTACTCCTATGGTCACTGGTTGCAAGTTAAGTAAGGATGATGAATATCTAAAAGTAGATCATACCATGTTTAGATCCATGATTGGCAGTCTGCTATATGTGACAGCCGCAAGACCAAATGTGATGCAAGTTGTTGGATTGGTAGCTAGATTCCAGTCAGCTCCCAAAGAAACACATGTAACTACAGTAAAAAGGATTTTCAAATATCTAAAAGGTACTATAGGGTATGATTTATGGTATCCGAAAGGATAATACTTTATCTTGAAAGCATTTACTGATGCAAAATGGGAAGGAAGTGTTGACGATCAAAAGCGTACTAGTGGAGCAACATTTTTCTGGGAAATTGTTTAGTATCATGGTCAAGTAAAAAACACTCCTCCATTTCACTCTCTACGGTAGAAGTAGAATATATATTTTTTGCCTCATGTTGCACTCAGTTTATTTGGATGAGACAAACCCTAGAAGATCTACTTGTAAAATATGAACATCCAATAATGATCAAACGTGATAACACTAGTGTTATAAATATGTCTAAAAATCCTATCATGCATTCTAATACAAAACATATACCAATCAAGTATCACTATCTAAGAGAATAGGTATCTAAAAAATCTATCAAATTAGAATACATTGACACAAAAGAACATATTGCTGACATTTTCACCAAACCAGTACCTAAGGAAGCCTTTGAGTGTCTTAGATAGAAAATGGGAGTAACTTCTGTTACAAAAGTACTAAGAAGAGAAAGCTCAATCTCAAGGGGAGAAATGCTGACAGGGGAAGCTGTCAGACAGAAATGTTCCTTTGTCATTGTTGTCAAAGGGGGAGAATGTTTAGAGTTTTTCATCAATGCCAAAGGGGGAGACCGTTGAGTATATAGTTGTCATTGATGTCAAAGGTGTTCATGAATGACAAAGGAATAACCAGTGGATATGGTAGCAGACTGAAGATTGCAAGTATCCAGAATAAAAAGGGAATAACCTTGTTACAGGTTGCAGTTTTCCAGGTTAATGAAAAATGAATAACCCTATAGAAAGTTGAACGACTAAAGATCAATCATCCAATGCTGTTGCTAAAAGAACTGTCATATAGGATTTCCGCAAAGTCATGGTGAGATACGAATTCGATCTAAAATCAACGGTTAGGAAGCATCTCGCACAAGATCCAATGACTGAGGATCAATTCCATAAAACATAGGCAGGAAGATGAAGTTTCACAAAATATCAAGATCGAACGGCTTATATTAGTCCTGCACTAGATTCGACAGTTGAGGATTAATTTCGACAGTTAGGTGGAAAATCCAAAGTTCAGCAAAAGATCAATATTGAATGACTGAGATTAGTTCCTCCAAAAGAGATCGACGGTGCGGAAGAAAAAATGCAGAAAGGGAATTGCATTTAAAGATTCTATGAACCCGCAATCCGCATCCTGCAATATGGAAATCAACAGCCAGGAAAACATCCGTAAAATATCAACAGTGCGGAATTGTTGTTGTGGAAAGATGTTTGCGGAAATTCGAGATACAGTGAAATGATACGATGGTTGAACGGGTAGATGATGAAGAGGTATGTCTGTAAGTAAACAGTCACGATCCAAAACGAAAGAACGCAGTTATGAAGAGATGCGTTGGTAGGTAATAGGTAAAAGGTATTTATTGAATGAATGTGTAAAGAATGAAGTGTCTCTGTTAGTAAGCCTGATAGAGTCCAAGGCGAATAGTTTTTCAACTATTCTAAAATACTGAGAAAATCAGTCTAGGGTGGCAGGGTGGTGCTAGGGCAGGCTATAGGTCTACAGGGGGTTGAAGCCTCCTTCCAGTCGTAGCTAGAGAATAGGGTGTCATAGCATCCTTGTCTGTTGTAGTAGGTAGAAAACCATAGGGGTGTTATAGCATACCAGTCTGTAGTTGTAGTAAAAACCTAGGGTGTGTTTTCATCCTTTCTATTGCAGTAGATAAACTATTTTGTAAATTCATCTTATTAATGAGTTTGTGTTGGTGGTTTTCTCTTTAAGGTTTCCACGATAAAATCTATGTCTTGATTGTTGATTTTGTGTAATTTAAAGTAAAAACTGACAATACTGATTCACCCCCCTCCTCTTAGTATTGTGGGATAAACCAACATAATGCAACAAGATTAAATTAAAATAATAATCAAGCAAAGGCAAAGAGGATCATATATGACTCCATGAAGGACAATCTCATGTTAGCAATCACACCATTGAAGATGAAAAAAGAGTGTTTTGACACACTCATGAATCTTTATGAGAAGAAGGCCCCTACTCAAAAGAGGGATTTGAAGAACAAGTTGTGCAACCTAAATATGGATAAAGATGAGACCATAGCATCCTTATTTTCAAATATTTCACAAGCAACAGATTAACTAGCAAGCATTGGTGTGGTGACGAATGAGGATGACCTTCTCCAAACTGCCATCATTGGGCTCCCTTCCTCATGGGAGAAATTATTAGTAGTAGTAAATGGATGAGAAGAGGGGCGCATCCTAATTAAATCATCTTGCACTAGAGAAGAGAATATTGGCCTCGCGAAAAGAATGAAGAAAGGGAGGAATCCATTCGCTCCTAAGAAATTATTCCATGCAAAGAAGAAAGAGTTCACCAAGAAATTTAATAAATCAAAAGCTAATTGTTTTTAGTATGGGAAGAGAGGCCACTTTGTAAGAGAGCAACAATAGAAAGAAAAATAATGAATAAATTTTGTATGCCTCTACCACTATAGAAGAAAAGAATGCACCTAAAGAGAAAGAGACAAGAAGGGAGTATTATCTTGTCTCTGCTTTGTCTAGATATATCGTCACGGGTGAAGATACATTGTTGATTGACAGCGGTGTATCCAAGCACATGTTAAGATTAAAAGGAGCTATCTCCAACATAAAAGAAAATAAGTTTCATGCATAGTTGAGTTCGGGGATAACTCTAGAGATTTGATCCAAGGTGTTGGATCTACATCCATCCAGTTGAGTTCAAGAGATATGTTGCAAGTGGAGGACATTATTTGTGTACCAATTCTATAGAAGAACATGCTCTCAATATCAGTACTTAAAGATAAAGGCTTCAAAGTTATCTTCATGGAGAACCAAGCATAATTATGGTTGAAGAACCAAAACACTAATTATGTTGTTATTATTGGAGTTCGAGAAGGAGGAATTTACAAGGTCCCGGGAAAGTATATTTCAGCCATGGTACCTCACACTATAATCCCATGCGATCTTTGGCATAGGAGGCTTGGTCACCTCCACTTCAGAGTGCTATCCGATTTACGACGAATGGTAAAAGGTATGCCTAGTTTGAATATTGAGCATGATAGTGTATGTCGGGGATGTACTTTAGGAAAGAATGTTAAAAAGAATTTTTATAACAGACATACAATATCTAAAGGGATTTTAGATTTCGTGCACTATGATGTATGTGGTCCCATGTCATCTCCTTCTCTTAGCGGATATCTCTACTATGTATTGTTTATTGATGATTTCTCCCATAAAGCTTGGATTTATTTTATGAAATCCAGGCGTGAAACTTTTAGTAACTTTCAAGAATATAAAGCATCAGTAGAGAATCAAACAATTAGGCACATCCGTACTTTAAGGTCTGGTAATGGAGGAGAGTTTGATTCAAATCATTTTAATGAGTTTTGTAGTGATGAAGGTATTTGTAGACAATTAGCAGTTCCTTACAACTCCAAGTGAAATAGGGTTGTAGAGAGAAAAAATAGAACTATTTGGGAGGCTACAAAATCCATGCTACATGATCAGGATATGTCTGCTTCCTTATAGGAAGAAGCTACGAGTACAACATTGTACATTCAGAACAGAAGTCGAACTGCCATCCTTAAAGAGAAAACACCTAAAGAGGTGTTCATTGGTGAAAATCCAGACATTTCACACTTGAGTATTTTTGGGTGTTCGATATACATTCACATACCAAAAGAAAAGAGAACCAAGATGGAACATTCAAGCAAGAAGGGAACCTTTGTGGGATACAATGAGACCTCAAAATCATTTAGAATATATGCATCTGGTGAGATACATGTTGAGGTTAGTCGAGATGTGACTTTCCATGAGGAATTTGCTTCCAAGAGATCGAAATAAATTGCATATGATATGAGACCGAGGAGCTTAAAACTCCTATATCAGAAGACCTTAATCACGATGCTTCCCCTTCTGATATTTAGAGGAAGAACCGTAGAGATCATTTATAGTTACCTATCATTGATGAAATAGTTGAGCTCATTGAGGAACTTCCTGCAAAGAGGATGGCTACATGGTGTCGAGATGTACTAAAAGATGATAAGAAGCATGGAGCACTAGTGCGATCTACCAGAGAGCGAATGCAACCTGATAGGCATGTCGTATATGTTGCATTGATGAGTGACATATGTGACTTAGATCCTTTATCATATGAAGAAGTTTTAGAGAAACAAGTGTGGAAAGATGCTATGGCAAAAAAGTATGAATCAATACTGAAGAATTATGTTTGGGAAATTGTTCCTAGGCCTGAAAAGAATTTAATTGTTACTTCTAGATGGATTCATAAGATATAGCATGCTACAAATGGCAGTGTTAACAAATAAAAAACCATATTTGTTTCTTGAGGTTTCTCTCAGAAAGGGGGCATTGATTATGAAGAGACTTTTGCTCTTGTGGCCAGATATACCACAATCAGATCTATTATTTCACCTACATAAGTATTAGGCTGGAAGCTTCCCCAAATGGATGTGAATATTTCCTTCCTAAATGGTGAGGTTGAGGAAGAAGTTTATATTGAGCAGACTAGTGGATTTGTGATTCATGGGAAGGAGTCCCATGTATGCAAGTTGAAGTAATCCATATATGGGTTAAATCAAGATCCCAGAGCTTGGAATGCTATAATAGATAGCTACGTTCGCAAACTGGGTTTCTCAAAGAGTGAAGCAAATTCAAACTTGTATTTCAAAGTAGTGGAGAACCAACTATTGATTATATGTGGATGATCTATTCCTTACAGGAGAGGAAATATTGATTGTTGAGTGTAAGAGGGAGCTTACCACAGGGTTTGACATGAAAGACTTAGGTCTGATGCACTCCTTCCTAGGCCTACAGATTTCACGGAGGAATAATGAGATATTTTTATCTCAAGGGAAGTACACTATGAACATATTGTGCAGATTTGGCATGGTGGATTGTAAATCCATGAGTACTCCAATGATTTCCAACTTGAGGAAACCTCATGAGACTAAGACTGGATTAGATCCAGTAGACCCCACTCTATAGATATAGTTGATTGGCTTGTTGATGTAACTCATACACTCGAGGCTAGATATTTTCTATGCAGTTATCATTTTGAGTCAGTTCATGGTAGATCTGATACATAGGCAATGAGTTACAACAAAGCATGTTTTGAGGTACCTCTGTGGTGTGATTTCTTATGGACTCGTGTATGCCTCTAGTGGAGGGGTGTTATTACTTGGTTATACTAACTTTGATTGGGGTGGCAACATTGTTGATCGGAAGAGAACTTCTGGGTAATGTTTCAACTTAGGTTCTACTATGATTTCTTGGTCTAGTATAAAGCAGGGTTCAGTTTCCTAGAGTACCACCAAAGTTGAGTACACTACTTCTAACACTGATTTCAGAGAAGCAGTGTGGCTGAAAAAGCTATTTGGAGGATTTTTTGGTGAAAAGCTTGAGCCTACAATGATTGGGTGTGAAAAAAAAAGTTGTATAAATCTTTCCTAAAATCCAATGTCTCATGACAAGCCGAAACAGATAGAAATGAAGTATCACTTCATTCGAGACATGGTCCAAAAAGGCATTGTAAAAATTCAGTACCTAGCTACTGATGAGAATATTGAAGATGTATTGACAAAGCTTTTATCTGTGACAAAGTTCAAATACTTATGGGATAAGCTTGGTATAGGAGTGAAAGTCTCCCTTGCTGAGAGGGAGTGTTGATTGTACAACATCAAGGGTCATTCTCAGAAATTGTGAGTAATATCAAGTCATATGTATCCTCATCTGGTTGAGGTGGTGATGTTGAATTGTAAATCTTATGATTAATATCAAGCTAAGTCTTGTGAGTAATATCAAGTCTGTGAACTTGTGTGTATTATCAAGTTTGTCTTGTGAATAGTATCAAGACATTAGACTTGTGGGTAATATCAAGTCCTATAAATATCCTTATTGTTTTGAGGTGGCATCCTTTACTTGGTAAAGTGTTATACTATGTGATGTATTACTAGTCATGTCATTGAGTGCTATAAGTCTCCTTTATGGATTAACTACCCCTAGAGCGATATACTTTAGCATATGACTATATGACCCATGGTAACATGTATAATCATCAATATGGAATAATTCTTCTGAGTATGATATGATAAGATGGATAAATAATTAATACACATATGGACCATGCAGTGTTTAATTCATGATAATGAGATAAAGCATAGAGAAAGAGAGAGAATTTGAATTGCCTATGTATGCCTTCAAGTGAACTTGAATTCATCATACTTATGTTGAAGTATCAGCTGTAAACAATCATGCATCATTTAACTAAAGAGTTCCATGCAAAGTTAATAATAGTAAATGAGCATGAAGATCACTAATTGTGAAGAACCAAAGACATTCAGTTATCCTCCTATCTTTTTGGTCATACATTCAATTAAAGATGGAGTTCAGTTCAGTCCATTCACAATTAGTTTCATTCAATTCACATTCAGTTCAAGAGGGTCTCTTTCAATTCAAGAAGATCATATTCAGTTCAAGTTAGTTAGAATCCAGTTAAAGCTAATTAAAGGAGGGTGCATATATTGTGTATGCAAGGGTAATTGAAGTGTTAGGTGGACACTAGAGCTTAGGACGACACTAATGACTGCATGAGATGAGTTCTAGTGCATGCTACTCTCAGTGAATGCACCATGTGTGATATCAATGTGTTTACTGAGCCACCAATTCTCCCCCTTCTGAATGATAGGTTGTTTTGGCTTGTTATTAATATATGAGGCATATGGTGAGTTCAATACAGTTTTGCATTCAGTTGTTTTTGCAGGGTTGCTTTGGATCTCTCTTCTCTATTGTTGTGGTGACATCGCTTATCGAGAAATTTACTGTTGTGTTGTAAATCATTCTCTACAAATCTATTTATCATACTCAAATAATTGTTGGGTTTTTCATCCTCTGTGTTTGGAGGGTTTTCCCAGGGTATATCTTGTCTCTTATGGTGATTGTTTTATGTGGATGATTTATTCTTAAAGATTCATATACTGTTGGTATAGAGAATGGTATGTGGTTGTTTTAGATATTCATAAATGGCTGATATAAAATTGATTATGCTGCTGATATAAAGTTTCTTATATGGCTGGTTTAAAGTTTCATAAAGTGTTGAAATTGTCTCATAAAAGTTAAAAAGTTCAAGCAACCTCGATTTTGCTCAAACATTCACATCTTGAATATTGAGGGTCTACTTTTGGAGATATTAAGGAAGCGACTTCTAGGGCCAAATATGGAAGATTTTCTAGTCCCTATGTGATGATACCAAAATATGAGGTTCTTCCTGCTGCTGGTAGTCATCCAGTGGAAGAATCCAAGTTCTTTGGATCAAAGGCTCTAAATGTGGACTAGTTGTTACCTCCTCTCTCTAGTTCTTGAGCTTCTGATAGTTTCGATGAATATCTAGTGAATTATGTATTTAAAGGTAAGACATACTCGCCTCTTTTTGGTTTGGTTCTTAATGATTTGTTGAAGTATTTTCTTTATTTGAGACAATCTATCCTTAATGTTCTGGGTGAAAAAGAGGATTTTTATGTTGAGAGACCAGAGAGAATAGATTTTGATGATATTTTTCCCAAAAATTATCTTAGTGATCCTTACGTAGACTGTAGCGGAATTGTTGAACAAATATTTGGGTGTAGGGTAGTTTTGGATATGCCTTTGTATTATCCTCGAGGAAATTCTTGGACTATATCCCATCCCTCGAAAGTAGGGTATGGCTCTTATTTTATTGGGACTATTGGTTTAATCCCCTTAAAGTGGAATTTTCTTAGGTCTTTCTAGAATGTTTTCATGTGAATGTTTGTGAGGGAAGGCGATCCCTTTGTATCTTTCTATTCACCATACTTTCTATGGAACTACAAGTCTTCCTATCTTAGGCACTCCATTTCTCTTCTTAAGGGTGTGAGGGTTTCAAACATGATGTCTAGTCAAGGATTTTCCCTCTCTCTGAAGCAAGACCCTAAAGGCACAAAGAGCAGGGAATGGATGACCATTTTGGACTTTTCCTTTTTTAAGGAAGTTAAGGACCCCATTATAGAGGAGTAATTAGTGGAAGTTGATCTTTTGGCTTCTAGTCAGGCTAAAACCATGTATTCTTATATTCTCCTGAAAGGGTCATATTATCCAATCAATGATCGTGTTTCTGAGAAATGAGTTGCGAGTATCATATTTACTCCTGGGAGGGAGAGGTATCATTTTAGGCCTAGGAAGAAATCAAAACCTCTTTTGGGGTCTAGCCACAGTGCAGGTATTTATCAGGTCTTTGGTCTTTCCTCTCCTATATTAAGGGACAGGAGATCAACTCTTGCTTTAGCTCAGGACCAAGATTTACTAGATATTTGGGATGGGCAACAAAAATATATCATTGGGACTATTAGAGCGAGAATCCCCATGTGGTTTACCCATGATAGTGATGACCTTTAATTGTAGAGGGTTAGGGACTCGCTCCAAAAAATTAGCTCCTAGAATATTGATGGAGAATCAAAATCCTAAGGTGTTTTTCTAATAGGAAACTATAGCGAATGGGGATGCTATTTTGGCCAACTTTAAAGTTATTTTGCCTGGATGGGATTTCGCTTGTATTGATGCATATGGAAGGTCATGAGGTTTAATTACTAGCTGAAAAATAAAATATTTTCTTTGCACTAACCGTTGGGAATTGGTTTAAGGTATGAGAACCACTCTCTTTTCGAGGGATATGGGCCTGGTTTTCTCCTTTGTCAACATTCACGGGTTGTATCAACAAAAAGATGCATACTGGGATCACTTATTCTAATCAGGATTTATTACTATCAATAGGGTGATTCTTAGGGGTATCTAAATTTCACTCCGATAGTTGCTGAGATATGGGGTGTAAATTCCCACAGGGACACCCTTTCAAATTTTTCCATTAGGAAACTAGAAGAAAACAATTTTTATGGCACTATACCTTCAAAATTAACGTCGAATTGAAGGAATATGAGGTTGGGATAGGACAATATAGCTAATAGGTTGGAAAAATTCATTTTCATTGAAGGTATTCTACAGCTAAATGCTTGCATCAAATAGTGGGTTGGTATAGGAGGGGAATTTAACTACTTCATTGTTCTACTAGAGGTAAAAACGGGGAAAAAAATCCATTGGCCCTTTCAAGTTCAATGAAACCTGGATAGAGGTTGAAGACTAAAAGCAGTTTGTGAGAGACAAGTGGGTTCCTTATGATGGTTCTAGTAGAGAATCCACTTCCATTCAATTTCTAAACAATCTAAAATCTATAAAATCTGATGCCATCACTTGGGATGCATAAATAACAAAAGATCACCAAGCCGATGGAAAATGATGAGAAAGATCTCAAAATCTTTTATGAGTCCAATCTAGAAGGTTTTTGTAGCATGGAACAGAAAAGAGAGGTTTTTGAGCTAGAATCCATAAGAAGGAAGATGTTGGAGGACGATGAGCCCACGTTCAAATTAAAAAGTAAATCTATTTGACTCAAGAATGGCGATGATAACAAAAAAAAATTTCACAATCTTGTTAACCATAGGAAAAATGTAAATTCCTTATGGCACTTGGAGGATGAAGAAGGTGCTCAAGTTAGTGGATTTAGGAGCATTGCACACCTAGGAGTTGATCACTTCAGCAGGATTTTTCAAGAGGATGATAGAGCTTCGGCGACTCAGATGATGAGAGTGATTGCTCACTACCCTTCTAATGTTAATGAGGATCAGAATGATCAACTATTGGAGGAGGTTACACTCAAGGAACTTAATAAAGTTGTTTAGGCGATGCAAAAGGACAAAAATCCAAGTCCTAATGGATGGCCCAATGGATTTCTTTTCTAGTTTTATGGAGTTGTTTGAACATGACCTTCTCATAGTCATAGAAGAGTCAAGGTTTAATGGTAGAGTCATGGATTCATTTAATGCAAAATTTATCTATCTCATTCCAAAATTAGATAGAGAAAGTAGTTTGGAGGATTATAGACCAGTTTCCTTGTACAATTGTTTTATAAGTTGATAGCTAAAGTAATTGCTAGAAGAATTAGTGTCCTTTCATCTAGATATGTTTATCAGCAACAATTTGCCTTTCTAGAAGGCAGACATATCCATGATGATATAGGTACAACTGAAGAAGCCTTACACTCTGTTATGGCAAAGAATCTACCCACAATTATTACCAAGGTTGATCTATCAAAGGAATATGACCGAGTGAATTGACTTATATTGAGACTAATGTTGTTACAAATTTCCCTCCATCTTCAGGTTGTAAACTATATTCTTTCTTTGTTCAACCAGTTTCTTTTTCATTCTTGGTCAATTGATCATCTTCTCACCTTTTTAGACCTGGGAGGTGACTAATATAGGGATCCCCTCTAGCCCCTCTTCTTTTTATTCTTGTGTTAGAGGGATTGTGCAACATTCTTCTTCATGTAAAGGAAAACAAATTTTTAAGAGGCATATATTAGTGGACCTATCAATGTATCCCATTTTATTTTTGTTGATGACATAATGATTATTTCTAATGGGTCAAGGAGGTATGTTGTATATATTTAAGATTTCCTATCTCACTTTGCAAAAGCTATAGGTATGAGCTTCAATGTTAGAAATTTTTCAATCTTTTTTATGAATATTGGTCAAAGAATCTATTTAGTGGATATGTTCTCAGTTGGAATTACTCAAGGTTGACATTCTAGGTGGTCTTAAGTATTTGGGATTTTTATTG
Source organism: Pseudotsuga menziesii (assembly GCA_001517045.1). NCBI lineage: Eukaryota > Viridiplantae > Streptophyta > Pinopsida > Pinales > Pinaceae > Pseudotsuga > Pseudotsuga menziesii. The sequence goes on from LPNX010662401.1 coordinate 130,152, forward strand.
AAACCAAATGCTTATCTTAGGGGCAATCAGGTGTGGCTCATAGGTAAGATTGAAAAAAGATTACTCCTATGGTTCAATAAGTGGTAATCTATTGGAGGTAGGCTAACTTTGTTGAAATCTATTATAGAAGATTTTTTGTTTATTGGGTGTCTTTGGCCTCTGTCCCATCCAGAATTTTGGACCAAATCATAAAGCTTGGGTTTAATTTTTCATGGAAGAATACTGAAGATGGAAATTCTTTTCATTACTTCACTTGGAACAATGTTACAAAGTCGAGGGAATAGGGAGGGTGGGGTTTAAAGAACCTCACATGTTTTCCAAAAGCTTTAATTGCTAAAGGTGCTTGGAGAATTTTGAGAGGAGAAGGACTTTGGGTTTCAGTAGCTCACAAAAAATACATTTCTCATATTACTATTGAAAAATGGCTTAGATCTAGAGATAAATATTTTAGGAATGTCTTTATTTCTTGGAAAGCGATGTTCCTGGCCTAATTTGAAGTTATTAGGGAGCGGTTGCAATGGAAAGTTTGAAATATCAAAAATATAATTAGACTTGGTCGAGATCCTTGGGTTGGTTGTGAGGGGGGGCAGATACTTCCCTATCCAATGGTTAAATTCTTGAGGGATAAAGGTATTATCCATTTACAATATATTGGAGATCTAGTAACCTCCATAGTTTTCAAACAAGAATGGAAAAAACCAGAAGGTCTGGGGATTCTGAATGAGGTGGATAGTGATAATTGGAACACGTATATAAAATCTCTCCAACAAATTCATATCAGGCTGGCAGATAGAGAGGATGTCTTGATTTGGTTTAGGAATTATATAGGTGTTTTTATACCCCCAATATCATCTACCAAGTTATCAGAGAAGAAGAAGATCATCCTAAAGTTAGATGGTGGTTCACAACCTTACGGAATTTCAAGTGCCCATTAAAGTCAAAGATTTTTTCTTGGTTAGATCTATCAAATAAGGTCCTTGTGTGGGATATTGCGCTTATAAATTTTTGGGTTGGACCTAGCAGATGCCCACTCTACAAAGTTTTTAGTAAGATCATAGAACACATTTTCATTTCCTATGATTATTTAAAGTGCATGTAGACTTTTGCCTCATAGTATTGCAAATTTCAGTTTGTTTGGGACGGACATGACCTTGAAAGAGCTTTGGAGACTTGGATCAATTATCAATCCTACAGATCATATAAATCATTACCAGTCATTTTAATTTGGGGGGTTTAGATTTATAGGAACAAAGTTATTTTTTAGGACTTTTATATTCCTTCTTCTATTATAGCTTCAAATAGAATTTCTATTGCAAATCGCTTTTCACATGTTGAAGACAAGAAGACAGATGGGAGGATTGTACAAGAGGTAGTTGATAGGTCTGGTTGTTGGTGTTATTTTGGTGGGGATTCTTAGGGTAATCCTACTCAGGGAGGGGTTGGTGGAATTATTCACTTTAGTGACACCCATTGGATTAAGTTTGTTGTTGACCTAGGAGACAATTCAAATAATAGAGAAAAAATTATGGTAGTTAAGTTATCTTGTAGTTTGGTTGTCATGTGAAATGTTCGAAAGTTGCAGTTTTTGGGGGATTAAAATAGTTGTTGACTAGCTAAGTCAAAAGAGACCTTGAGGAACATTTTCCTACTGCCCATATATGAAGAAATATGCACAATGATTGTTCTCTTTTAGGAAATAAAATTCAAACATATATATAGGGAGAGCAATAAAAAGGCATATTAGATATCAAAGAGAGGACCAGATGTTGGAGTGGGAACTTGGAACAAGTTGGAGATGGTGAACGACACCCTGACTGAGCTAGATCCTGGACCTCATCTAGGATAGAGACACCTTTATTTTTGTTTTTTTATGATTCAGTTGTGATGATATGTGCCTAAATATTTAGATGATGTATCTTTGATGTTTATATGATGCTTATCTTGTATCTTGAAAGTATTGGGTATTTTAGATATTTCTTCTAATTTTTTTGTTAGATAGGACATGCCTATATGATCTTTTTGTTGTTGATTTAGATTATAAGGCATGTTTGGTCTTTGTAAAATGTGGTTTATTTTCAATATAATAGATTCCGCAATTTTTTTAAGGAAAAAAATTACCATTAGCTTCTTATTAAAATGTTGTTGTTACATGTATTTGTTTTTTAAAATGTTATTTATTTCGATGGTGATTCATTTTCAAACTTATTACACACTTATATAATTGAGTTTATAGATTTACCAATAAAATTTTGTTTTAATATAAATTCAAATTATATTAGAAAAATAAAATTAATATGAAAATATCATCATCCATACATTATAAAAGATTTTCATTTTTATAAATTAAAATAATATTAAAAATTAAAATAAAATATGTAATTTTTTATTTTCTATAACAATTTTTAATATAAATTTGGTAAGTTATATATATTTTGTATTATTTAAAATTTGGTCAAAATTTTGATGATACATCTTTCAAGAATTTATGGCATTTTGTCTCTATCATTTCTTTTTACCTTTTGTGATTTCGATTCTTTAGCAATTGTAAGTTTCTTTACTTTATTCAATCGAGAAGATGGCTATAAATTGAATCCACTATCTTAACCATTGACTTGTTTTGCTTCTTCTTATGATTTCTCTCTCGTGTTCCTTTCCATTTACCCCTTCAATCTCTCTTTACCTAGTTCCCTTTCTTTCATTATCCAATCCCCATTTTATTTTCATCTCAATTCTCATAGTCACTTAATTTTTTATTGCTATTTTTATGTATGAGTAATTGCTATATGTTCTTCAATAACCTTATTTAAAACTCTCCTTAACTAATTATTTTCCATTTCTCTCCTTAATTATTTTCTTTTTTTCCTAAACACTCTTTTCTACATCACTCAACTTTATGCGATCCCCTACTGATTGGTGCATGGTCCACTCGAGAAAACTCTAACATAAAGTTAAAGGAATTTAACTTTTAAAGAACAATGACAATATCATAAGAGTATTAAGAAGTAATAAGATTTGTTTAGTGTTGTTATTGGTTTGTGGCGGACCTTGTCACTATTTTGTATCGAACTTTTCTTAAAATCCATATATTAGGTATTAAGCAACTTCGCTACTCATGTCACTTGTTTGTTTTAAAAAAATTGTTTAAGAACTTTTTATTCACAATGTTTTTGGTGAACACTCACCCTTCTTTGAATAAAAATGCAAATGAAATTTGAGTGTCATATATATATATAGTAATTGAAATAATAAATAAGATTGAAGTAAAAAGAGAAAGATTAAAATGATAAATAAGATTGAAGTAAAAAGAGAAAGATTAAACTGATAAATAAGATTGAAATAAATAGAGAAATGAGTTTAAATAATATATAATATTGAAATACTTAATGATAAACTTTTTTTTTAAGTAAGTATATATTATATTAAATAAAAAAAATACATGACCTTTAATACAATCCCAATTCAAAACCATATCAGTCTGCATAAAACTGCTCTATATACCTCTCTAGACCCGTTCCATCACACTTTCTAGCATAAACCCTAGATACTAAAGGAAACATGCTATCAACCAAATATGCCATCAACATGGCCATATTAATTTCTAGACACGTCTATCAGAAATAGACCCGAAATACAAACATACCCTTACAACTAGAAATATCAACTAACATCATCCTTTTGGTCCCTTTATTATGCATTTGCTTAACAAAACATAACCATCCATCTAAAATTTGAGGCAAGAGGACACTACAGAACTATTGGTTCCCCATCGCAATATAGAAGCACGATGAGCATGATGGGACACCCCTTTAGCACCCTTAGACATGGGAGCATACTAAGACGACTAAGGCAAAGTGGGCGTTGGACATGGGAGGAACTTAATCCCCAATTTGCTTGCAATAACATCTACCTTATGGTGACCTTTCTAACGAGATCTGCGCTGGATCATCCCAAGGCTGAGGACGTTGGTCGCTGGACTGGGAACCCCCCATCACATGCTGAGGTTGACGGCTATGGAGAATCTCTGCTGGTAATGCCTGGATCGAATCGTTGTAAAAACTTGCAGGGAAAACGTGGTGCTGGATCGAAGAGCTTGTTTGCAGCTGAAGGTCACCGGTGGTGTGATATCCGTAGGGCCCAGAGGGCTGTCTACAAGGCATTTCCACTGCTGAATTCGTGGCTGTCAAGCTCATGAGTTGAGGGTCCATCTGTCTGATGGTTCGGATGGGAGGTGTGCCTTCGGACCCGAGATCTGATGCCTTTGATCATCTAATTCAACCTCAGAATAGGAGATCGGGCACTAGAAATCCCCCAAAATTTGTCAAGAGAATAGAAGATGTGCCGGAAGTAGCCCTTCCACTGGAAGAAACTATGTGGGTTGCTCTCTCCCTGACAGATCGAGCCCTGATCGAGCAATTCACGGGGCTCTGACCTTTTCCAAAAACCACTGATAGTTGGGTCCAAAGAAACTGGAGACCCCTCATCTCCAAAAATGTTGCATCCTACTCTGTCGGAAGGGGATTTTTCCTCTTTGACTTCGAAACCAAAGAAGACAAAGATCTAATCTTCAGGAATGGGCCCTACTTCATGGGGCCACAAGGTCTCTACCTCAATGGGTGGACCCCGGATTTCGATCCCGAGGCTGACATCCCCAAAGCCGTGCCAGTCTGGGTCAGACTTCCTAACCTTCCCATGCATTGCTGGAATCCCAAATCTCTTCATGCGATTGGGACTGTACTTGGGAAATACATTGACATGGCTAGCCCAAAGGATCACTACACCTATGCTCACATCTGCGTTGAGGTGGATCTTGAAGCAGAACTACCAGAAGCTATTAAATTAACTGTGGGGAATTGGTCTCATTATCAAAGGCTCGACTACGAACAGCTCCCCTTCAAGTGTTGTGGTTGCCACGAATATGGGCATTTCATCTGCAATTGTCCTAAAAAGCCCGAGATCCATCATGACAAGGTGGAAGGATGGCAAAAGGTGAACAGATCTAAACCCAAAAATCATCCCAGATTGGATCCAAAGTTGGATGAGGGCAACAAAGAAGCTAAGACCATCCATCTTGAAGGGTCTCCTGAAACCTCCAAGACCAAAGACACCATTAAAGCAAGGGAGGACCCCGTAGTAGTGGAAGAGAAATCCAGTAACGGAGATAGTAAGGAGCCTGAAGCAGTCCTATCATCCCATCAAATGCAGGATCAAGAGGAAGACATGACACTGACACAAGTGGGGGGAAATCAGGGAAGGTCAGAGGAAGACTCTGAATCGGAAGAAGAAGAAGAGGAGGAGGGGAAAATAGAATTGACTACCCTAAGGCTTTCTAAAACCAAAGGAAGGAAATCCAAGAAAGAATCTAGGGAGCAAGCTACCTACAAGGATAAGCTACAAGGTTCCCAGCTAACCCTGGAAAAGCTGCTGAAAAACACGAGAAACACCCGCCAGCAGGAGCATGCCCAGAAAGGAATGCCTTCGAACACCAAAAGTAAGTAATGAAGGTCCTCTCCTGGAACTGCAGAGGTCTTGGTAGCACACGCAAGGAAGAAGCAATGGCAGATCTTGTTTCTTTACATCAACCGGACATCTTTCTGATCTAGGAGACCAAGATGGAGGAAGACGCATTTCTCCACGTAACTCCAAAATTTTGGAAAAAAAGAGGTAAAGCTGCAATTAGTTCTAGAGGTGCATCCGGAGACATTGGGACTCTGTGGGATGATAAGAAATTTGAGGCTGTTGACATCAAGTACAGCTCTTGTTGGATCCTCACCCTGCTGAGGCAAAAGGACACGAATATCCTGGTAAGAATTTTCAATATCTATGCACCCAATTCTTATGCTGAAAAAAAGGTCTGCTGGAGTCTTCTTCGAGAGGAAAAGAGCAATCTCCAAGGTAATGTAATCCTTGTGGGGGATCTCAATGTCACCCTTAGCCAAGAGGAAAAAAGAGGGGGCTCATTGGTCAGAGATCCCATTAGAGAAACTGTAGATGAGATCATTCTGGATTGGGATCTCATGGATGTCAAGCCCTCTACTGGAAAGTACACTTGGAATAACAAAAGGATTGGGCCTGGGCATATTGCTGCCAGACTCAATCGGTTTCTGGTCCAGGACACTTTCCTCCTGCTAGGACTGAATTTATCCTCCAAAATCTTACCATTTGGAGGATCGGATCACAAGCCCATTCTTCTTGAGATGGCTAATGATAAGAACTTGGGGCCCATTCCGTTCAGGTTCAATCCGTTGTGGGCCAGACAACCGGAATTTCTAAAGACAGTTGCTAATTCTTGGTCTCTCCCGGTTACTAGATCACCCTCATTCATTTGGGAAGAGAAACTCAGAAGGCTCAAAAGAGCACTAAAATCTTGGGCTAAGTCACTTACCTCTCCCACTCTTAAAAAATCCCTTGCTGCCCTTGCGCTGGAAAATCACCAAACTAGCATGGAGGATAAAATCGTGGCTCAAAATGACATTGATCTTGAATCCAATCTGCAATCAACTCTCCACGCGGCATGTAGACTTGAATCCGATTGGTGGAAAATAAAATCGAGATGTAAATGGTTGAAAGATGCCGATGGGAACACTAGATTTTTCCACAAGCAAGCAGAAGCAAGGAAAAATTTCAATTCTGTGCATGAAATTCAATCCCAGGGAATTCTTATCACCAATTTTGAAGACGCTAAGGCTAAAGCTACGCGGCACTTCAGCGAATTGTTTAAAGGACAACCCACTATGGAAGACAACGATCTCCTTGATCTGATTCCTAAAGCTATTAATAACACTCACAATGAAGCTCTAAATCAAAATATCACGCTGGAGGAAGTTAAGCAGGCCATCGATGGTATGGAGGATGACAGAGCTCCCAGACCCGATGGCTATAATGCTACCTTCATCAAGCTTTGCTGGGATATTATAAAAACCGATCTTTTCAAAATGGTCAGCAATTCTCAGAGATGCAGCAAAATCGGGGGCATCACAAATTCTGCCTTTCTGGCACTCATCCCGAAAGAAAAGGAGGCCAAGTCCTTTGACAGGTTCCGGCCCATCTCCTTATGCAACATTGGTTACAAACTCATAACTAAGATAATAACCAGCAGATTGAAACATATACTGCCTAGACTTATCCCAAAGAATCAGGGCGGGTTTGTTAAAGGCAGGAAGATTTGGGAAAATATTATATTAGTTCAAGAGGCTATTCACTCTAGTCTGAAGAATGGTGACCAGGGAATGGTGGTTAAAATTGATCTAGCCAACGCATTCAATAGATTCAGCCACCCCTTTCTCCTTCAGGTAATGCAGAAATTTGGTTTCAGCTCAGATTTTATCTCCTGGGTCAAGGCCTGTATCAGCAAGACTTGGATAGCCCCCTTAGTCAACGACAGAGCTGCTACATTCTTCCAAGCCTCGAGAGGCCTGAGGCAAGGCTGCCCATTATCCAAGGCTTTACGCCATCCAGGCTTCTGTACTTAGCTTTCAGCTGGAAAATGCCAGACTTGAGCAGGATCTCCCCGGAATTAGGATGGCCAGAGGCACAAAAGATATCAACCACGCGCAATTCGCGGATGACACTATATTGCTGGGGGGGAGCTAGTCAAATCATAGCCCGTCGCTTCAAGTCTGAACTGGATCGTTATTGCCGTGCCTCCGGAAGTGAAATCAGTTTTAGGAAAAGCCAGATCTATGGATGGAATATCAATCCTAGAGAAATGCTTGATATCTCTTAGATTCTCAATATGGATGGTGAAGTCGCCTGGGAGTCCTTCAACTACCTAGGGATCCCCATCTTCAAAGCCAAACCCAAGAGTTTAGCCTGGAACATAATTATGGAGAAAATCAAAAGGAAAATCCATGGTTGGGGGTCAATTTGGTTAAATTTGGCTGGGAAGGTAGTCTTAATTAAGGCAATCTTGAATAGCTACCTACTCTATCAGAGTTCTCTTCTCTTAGCTTCAGCAAAAGTAATCTCTCAGATCGAAGGATTGGTTAGATCCTTTCTCTGGAAAAGTGGCAATGCTGGGGGAGGCAAAAAAATTGCTCTGGTCAGCTGGAAAATAATTAAATTACCCAAGCCAGAGGGAGGTCTTAACATCAGAGATCTTAGAAGTCAAAACTTGGCTATGGGATACAAGTTGCTCTGGAATTTGATCGCCCCCAAGCCCTCTTGGTGCAGTCAGGTGTTGAAAGCCAAATATTTCAGTGGATTGAGGCTTAGATGCCTTGATGGCGACCACGTGAATCAGAAGGGATCTTCCATTTACAATATCTGCCTTAAAGCTTTGCCAAATTTCAAAGAGGAATTGTATTGGGTCCCTGGCAATGGGAAGTCGATTAATATATGGCATGACAAAATTCTATGGAAGGACCCGCCCCAAATTCCACGTTTGCAGGAGAGATTGGCCAAGCTGGGGATGAACACACTATGGGACTTATCCAATTGGGAGTCTACGTTGCCTAACCGTTGGGCCAGCTGGAATATGCCGGACTTCCCTCCTGAGCTTGACACAGAGAAAACGATTCTTACCAACCATCTCGCTGGGCTGGCGCTAGTAGCCAAATCCAAGAGGGATCGCAGGGGCTGGGGGAGGTATACTGGAAGCTATTCAATGATAGAGGGGTATCAAAGATATGCAGTGAATTACAATGTGCTAGCAAATCCACGTGTATGGAATAATCTCTGGAACTGCAGCACCCTTCCAAAAATTGATATGTTCGCTTGGTCACTAACGCATGAGAGAGTCCTCACCGGCGAGAACTTGTAGAAAAGAGGTATTGCTGGCCCCTTTCGATGTCCATTATGTATCGAAGCATCTGAAAATATCAGGCACTTGTTTTTAAAGTGTCCCTATACTACTTCGGTTTGGGAGGACGTGTTGAAGTTGTTGGGAGGAGGAGTAAACTTGTTAGATACAATTCAGGCCTGATTTACTAGTTGGGAAACTCTGTATCAAGGTGAGCTGAACCAAAAAAATGGAATTAGAGCCTGCTGGCTGAAACTACCCAAGTTAATCTGCTGGTGCATATGGAATGAAAGAAATCACAGAATCGTTCAGGAGAAAGCTCAACCAGTATGGAAGATTGCTAGTAAGGTTAATGCCCTGCTAGGTGAGATTGTCAGTATTTCTAAGATTCCAATTAATAAAGGAAACTTGACTGAAAAGGAGGGAAATTGGATGAAAATCCTTAAGATCATGGTTGTAAATGAAGCAGCTGCAATAAAGATGGAAGAATGGGATATTAGGATGGATAGCATTCAGTTTGAGAGTTCAGTTTGAGAGTTGGCTCAAAGAAAAGAAGACTTTTAAATTATTTTTTGATGGGGCTTCCAAAGGGAATCCGGGGAAAGCCCGGGGGGGTGGAGTCATTATTGACCATGATGGGAAGGTTGAGATTGAATTCAGCTGGAACATTGGTTATGATTCTAATAATATGGCTGAGGCGTACGGGCTCTGGCAAGGTCTCAAGCAGCTGCAGAAGAAAGGAGTGGATGAGGTCATGGTCTTTGGGGATTCCAGGGTTATTATTTAGGCACTGAATGGGGGTAGAAGGGGCAAGAATGGAAGAACAGCGAGGCTGATTAACAGAATTAGATCCAAGGTTGAAATGTTCAAGAAGATAAAATTTTATCACATTCTTAGGGGTCTAAATGTATTGGCGGACCTAGCAGCCAATAAATCTATAGCTGCTAGTCTCCATGATCTCATTGTTAATTTGGATGTTAGCATAGATATCCCTCCTTAGCTCTTCTACACCGTTTGAAGGAAGAAAAAGTTGGGAAGCATGTTGTATTAGGTTTCTGATCCAGTGCCCTCTTTACTGAGTTCTCAATATATCATAACCGTTTTTCTTATAAAAAAAACATCTTCCTTATGGTGCATCAGGCAGTAGTCTGAGTTGTGCTCCTTACACACATAAACCGACTCCATATCTCCATTATCCTTTGCATTTATTTCCATCAGAATGGGAGCCAATAGTCCTTTTGTTACCCATAAGGTCGACATAATGTGGTCATAAGCCGCCATCTTTCCTTGCGTCAAACCTAGGTCATGCACCCATTCAATGAGTTCATCCAAGCCCTCCTATGCCTACATTGCATGAACCTATTCCCATAAGCTACATTCAATACTCTCTATTTCCTCCCGGACATGGACAAGGATGTCAGATTTGAAGAATTAGGTAGCTTGGCCCACTCTTTTCATCTCTGTCATGAACCTGGTAGTCGTACCCACCCCTTTCCCCTTCCCCTCCCATCTAGCACAATTTCCCCTGGTTTCCATCCCCCTTAGGCTCAAGGACACTAAATCAATTAAAATTTGATGCTAATAACACTCACTAACAAGGATTAAGAAACATAGAATTTTTGAATTTGGGTGCTCATATCCAATCCTCAGACCTCTTCCCGAATAAGAACCCCCACCCCCATAATTTCTCATAATTGCATCCATGATTTTATCACAAGTTCATCTAGATCCTACCCCTTCTCTCAAACCGTCTCCATTCTACACCATATTTTTTCATAGGTTTGGCATCATACCTGCTCCCGGTCCGAATCGTCCTATCTCCCTACAATCTATCTACTTGCTCTAATCTCCTTTGCTCGTCATCACTCCCTTCTTAATTATCATATTGCATGAGGGTGAGGTTGTTTTCATGACACGACCAACATGACATTCCATCGCCTCAAAGTATAGGGACTCGCAGGGTTTCCATTTGTCCCATCCTTTCTCCTTCATTGCCAACATATGAGGAATTATAAAGAAAATTAAGTTAAATTAAAACAATACATTTTTTCATATAAATGAGAATAAACATCTCTCTAATAACAATGGACACTAGATTGTCAAATCAAATTTTGAAATCTATCCTTGTAACCCTCCCCATATCAATAAACATTGTCACTAGGAGGTGGTGAAGTGATTCCCAAGGAAGTAGAATCAAGGTTTCCCATAAGTAAGCATAAAGCCAAGACCATTTGGTTAATTCTATTTATACCCCAAAGTTTTAAATTAAATTGAAAATGGTATGTTGTTGAAAAATAATAAAACAAAGAGAGTTTGAGAAAAAATGAAAAAAATAAATTAAACATAAAAAAATTCATAATAATGAACGTATAGAAGGGGAATGACATAAAGTTAAGGTTAGTAGAATTAATACTTTATTTTATTATTTTATTTGTTTTTGTACTAAGGGAATTGACAACTAGGATGGGGTTGGTACTCACGTGACACGGGTTCCGAGGGTCCAATCACATCCGCTACCACTATACCCCTAGGTCCAATCACTGAACTCGCCACAATGGAGCACGTGTTATCCATGATTTGAACCAATGACCTCTTAAAAGGATTACACGAGCTTTTCTAGTTGGTCTACACCTTGATGAGCTTCTTTTTAGGAGGACAAGGGGTGGACTTTGATGCCCTTAGTGTCCAGGGGTCACAAGATCATTTAACACAATCTCTCTAGGTGGCATCCCACATTCAACCTTTACCTCAAGGTGCCCCCATGGCTCCAGGTTCGACCCTCATTGGAATTGAACCTTGCCCACTGGTGAAATACTCCTTGTTCTTCTCCAATGAATCCAACCCCTTCAGGCAATTAATATTTTAATTGAAGGGAAAGAGAAAGATAATAAATTTTGGGTTAGGTCTTTGACAAGGGGAACTCATATAAGTTAGTGAAAAATAAGGAAATAATATATGGTAAAAGGGAACAATGTAGGGGTGGTAAAGGAATTTATTATAAATATGATATATAAAATAAAGAAACTTATTACTGTGAAGGTTCAAAAAGCAGAGAAAAATAGAGGGCCAGGGGAGTGGGACGCTAAGATGATTCATGAAATAAGTAGATGTCATGGTTAAAGCGCAATGAATCTAACAATTTTTGTTTAGCACTTTCAAGTTAAGATCCACAAATAGGTTTAAATTTGTATTTAGCAAGTATTCAATTTACATTATTTTTGGATGGTGATTTGATTCTAGGATGTAAATTAGGGGATGTACGATTTAAGTGGACCTAACAATTAAACATGCTTTTCCTCCTTGGTTCTTATAGGTTCAAATCCATAGTGGGTAGTATAAGTACACCTGCATAAACTAAGTAGTCAAATAAATACCCAAGGGGTTTCCTTGTCAGTCAAATAAGGGGGTTTCATACATCAAATTGGTGTTTGGTTAGTTGTGACCTCAAAATTAGATTGTTTATTATATTATTGTTCTAAAACATGTTGTATTGATTAAGTTATGGGTGCAAAATCATGAATGTAAGTGAAATAAATGATAATGAGATACACATAAAGAGAATTATAATTTAATAATGTTTGTATTAATGTGTAAAAGCCTTGTACATTGCTATGTGATCAACAATGTGAATTAAAAATGAATGGTTAACTATATCCTATCCTATCCTCTATGCTACACAAGGTCTCATATGGTGCATTACATACACATAAGCCTACATTTAAATTGCAATAATTCCTATTAAAATACCAAATACACATAAGACTACATTTCAATTACAAGAATGTTTATTAAGCTACCAAAGTCAGATTGGTTCGATGATTGAAGATCATTATTTACATCTTGGCATGTCACATGTTGTTGTTGACACATGTGTCGATGTAGTGCATTTATGTTAAAGGCACATCGTTTGAGCCTCCATAACAATCTTGGAGATAGTTGGGATCGACAAATAGAAATAATAGTTCACATATTCCATCCATCATATTCTTTTATGCAGGTATATCAAACACATTCATTCATCCTTATTTTATCCATCCATAACTTACATTCATGGTTGGATGGTAGCAGAATTAAAGAGCCACTTAAGAATCCTATTGGGTTTGTATATAGAATCGTGAGTGAGGGTGAAAATTTTATCTTCATCTGCTTGCTCTAGGCTTGTTAATATGCATCTAATAGTTAGGGATGTTTTTAAGGAACCATATTTATTTAAAAGTGTATAAATGTTGGTGAATTTTACCAATTCTTAAAACACCAACTATAAAATGTTTGGCGATATTTTTCAAAAAATATTTTAATTTCCAAGGATTTTATATCGTTTATATAATAATTTGGTGATTTTTAGGGGGAAAAAAGTTCACCCCATCAAAATTGGGCGAAACAGGGCTTCAAAAAATGCAAAATGGCGAATCTTTTTTTGGAGAAAACCCCTAAAAACAGCCCATAAGCTAAATTTTACCCCTAAAATTATCCCTGCTAGTAGTATATATATGACTCAATGGGTGAGAGTAAAAATGATGGACTAGGATTGAACAATCATTGCTATAGTTTGATTCATGAAGAATGCTTTAAAAGTTGGATTTCATATTTTGTTATCAAAGATCATAGAGCCTTGCCTTGTTATGCCTTATGGGGAAGTATTTGGCCATTCAATTTGTTCTCTATAGTGCCACTTAGTATGATTGGAAGGTATTCTAGATATATTATTCTATAATACAACTACTCTTGAGCATTATTTACTCACATAGGCATCAACATTAGCATGCATTCTACATATATAAAATATAAATTTTTGAGTGCACAAAATCACAATTACAAGAACATATACTTATCTTGTAAATCTTTTTGTGCCCTCATAAAATGATTAAATATATTTAATCACAAATCCTTAGTATCTTTTATGCTCTAATACCTATTGAAGGAAATCACAAAAGCAAGAAAATGAAGAAAATCATAAAGATAAGAAGATGGCAAGAAAAGGTGAGAGCCAAATCGATATTGTATTCACACATAAGGTACATATATAGTATAATATTTGATAACTACCATGTAACCAATCATGCCCAACCTTAATATGTAATATACCTAAATAGTATATTGCTATTATTATTAATTTATTTAACAATTAGATTAATCAGTGTTAATGGTCAAAGGTCTCCTCTTTTCAAGGTCCGACCATTCAAAGGTTAGCTTCCATATATAATGTAAGCATGCCAATGTAATAATCATCCATTCAATAATATATATATATATATATATATATATATATATATATATATACACATATTATCAATTATGATAATTATGTAAGGATGAACACTTACAAGTGGTATCAAATCATTTTGCTTTGGCTCTTGCATTCGAACCTAGTGCATTCACTGTCATATTCTATTCCCCGTTCTTCCGCTCTGATGCTCATCCATTTCCCCATTCTTCCACTCCATTGTTCATTGTTGCACGCCCATCCCTCTTCCTTCCGCATCACCCACTCCCACATCCAGTGCCACTTTTTCCCTCCATCTCCCCATGTGCATCCTCTCCGTTTACTCTCCATTTTCTCAAATATAACCCCCTCATATTCACGCTTCTCTCTACACCACTCGCTATGATCCTACACTCCCTACGTTGAACTCCCTTCCACGTGATCCCAATCACCCTCTCTGCTTTCCCATCACCTTTCATCCCTACTCACTTCATGTTGCGCCTCCCCTCATCCACTCTCACGCCTTGCTGCGCTTCTCCTCAACTCTCTCACGCCTTACTACGGCCTCTCCTCAACCCCTCTGCCTTGCTGTGCATCTCCTCAACCCTCTCACACCTTGTTGTGCCTCTCCTTAACCCCTCTCCATCCCTGTGTTCTCACCCTATAATTTTCTACACCCGTGAAATTCCTTCCCCCTCTCCACACCAGGAATTGCCCTCTCACACCTCGCGCAGACCACTACCTGTACAGACTCCACACGTGTCCTCGTGGCCACCATGCAACTTCTATCCATGGACACCTTCTCCATGCACCCTCGTGGCCACTTTCCCTCCATTACCATCACCGTTCCTTACCATCTCCGCACTCCTCCTTTGCTGCTATGCAACAACTCCGCAACAACTCCTTTTGCCACTCCACGTGAACCCTACAAAAAAAATTGGAGTAAACTTTCTACCCGACAATTTGCACCGATCGGACGACCAGCAATGCGTGATGTGAAAGCTCACGCGAGCCAAGTCGTCCTATCGGTGCAAATGGTCGGGTAGAAAGTTTACTCCAAAAAAATTAAAAATTAAAAAAAAAATTATAATATTTTTATATAATATTATATATATCAAACAAAAATAAACTATATATTAAAACAATATATATAGTTTATAGAATAATAATAATAATAGTTAATAATTATTATTATTATAAAAAAAAATTGAAGATTTTGTGTAATAAAAAACGGTCTTCAATAAAGGCGTTTATGGGTTTTTCAAAAGAGATAAACCAACTCAAGAAGCTAAAAATGACTTTTAATGGGATATTAAAGAAATAAAACCCACAGAGTTTGAAGCGAAAATATCGGATATCGATGTGGCGATGCAAATTCTGCATGAATATATAAAAGAATTAGTTGAAGAAATGAAAAGGTTGATAATATGACGAAAAGAAGAAGAAGAAACTAAGAAACATGTGGATAAGGAGAAATCTGAGGTGCATGCGTCCTACCCCTCAAGTCAGTTGAAGGAGGAAGATGTTGCTACATCTCACTTTTCAAGTGAGGGAATGCAAGCTACTATGGCACCTAAGATAGTAGAAGAGGTTACGCCCCCAGAATTTCCAAATAAAGAGCTAGAAATTGATTTTTCACCCATGATCAAAGAAAATGGAATCAGGGAAGAAGTTGTGGCGAATTCCAAGTGCTCAGGATGAATAGAGCTGGCATTTGCATTATCACTCACATTAAAAGAAGGAATTCCTATCATAAAGTAACAAGCTATGTCGACTCCCAAGTTCTCAGGTTTAGTAGGGCTGGGGTTTGCATTGACATTCATGACAAAAGAAGGGACTGTGACAAAAAAAGAAGAATATGTTATGACTTCCAAGTGCTCGGGCCAAATAGAGACGACGTCTGCATCAACACTCAAGTCAGAAGAAGGGACTCCTATCATAAAGGAAAAATCTATGTTGACTCCCAAGTTCTTAGGTCAAGCAAGGTTGGGGTCTGCATCTGCACTCATAACAAAAGAAGGTACTACAACCAGAAAAAAGATGTTATGACTTCCGAGTTCTCGGGTTAAGAAGTGATGGGATCTACACCCTCGACATAAGAAGTAACTATGACTCTCGAGTTACTAAGTGAAGAGGAACAAGGGACTACTATGACTCTTACATATTCAAGTGGGGATGAATATAAAATCACTACTACCCCCAAGAAGGAAATGATGTCGAAAGAAGCTGTTGCGACTTTCGAGTGCTCATGCTGAATAAAGCTGGGGTCTACATCGACACTCATGACAAAAGAAGAGACTATGAACAGAAAAGAAGAAGATGTTACGACTTTCGAGTTCTCAAGTCAAGAAATGCTGGGATCTACACCCTCAACAGAAGTAGTAATTGTGACTCTTGAGTTACCAAGTCAAGAGGAACAAGGGACTACTGCGAATCCTACGTATTCAAGTAGGGATGAATATAAAATTGCTACTACCCCCAGGAAGGAAAGGAAGCCTGACCAACCGATTTCTTATACCCCTCCTCACAAAATATCCATACCACTAGACACCAAGTGGGGTAAGAAAAGACATCCCAACTACAAACCTCAAAATGTGATACTTAATAAAAAGTATGCACGCCTAACGGAAGTTCGGTGTGGATTCTTACAAGGTAGGGAAGCAAGCCACATTAATATGCCAACTGGAAAATATATAAAATTATCTAGTGAAATTCCAGAACAAGGAATTGTTAAGAAAGATGATAACAAGGACGACGGAACAGAAGAAGTAGAAGACACAGATATGAAAGATCAAGATGATATTGACAATTACAATGTCAATATCAATTGTAAAGAAATTGACGTTGTTGTAAAAGTCAATGAAGTCAATAAAGTCAATGTTAACAACAATTATGAGAGAATTGAAGTTGTAGAAGAATGCAATGATGAAAACAAAAGTGTTAAATATGACCTTAATCATGATAACATAGAAGAACGAAACCCAACGGATAGTGTGACAAATAATAGATGAACATTCTATTAGTAGTTGTTGATGTATATGTAACTTCGGAATGTATTCACTTGTATTTCTTATGTATTGTAACCCGATGTGTATTCCAGGATGTATCTGTAATGTAATTGAGTCATGTCATACCCCGATGTTTATTCCAGGAAGTTTCTATAATGTAACAAGTCATGTCAAGTCATTGTGGGTAACCCTCCTATTGGTCAAGGGTTAAAGTCCCCGCAGTTGTGGGGCCCTAGGGTTATTATACTATCCTAGAGAAGTCGACCCTAGGTGAGTCATTGTAAGTTGGGGCAATAGTCCCCACCGTTGTGTTAAGGATAACCCTCCTTGTTGGTCGGAGGAGGCAAAGTCCCCACAAGTTGTGGGGCACTAGGGTTATTAGACACTCCTAGAGATGTCGGCTCTAGTAAGTAATTGTTAAGTGAGGCCGACATGTTGGAGTGGATTTTAAGTGAACAAAAGAATATAAATAGAGAGTGAGCCTCTCTATTTATCATACACACACTCACTCATTGGGGCACATGAGTGAGAGAGAAGACTATGGGATCAAAGAGAGAGACTGCTGTTGTCGGGAGATCATCTTTATGTTTTCGGGTTTTACTTTTGGTGTTGATTCTATCTCTGAGGAAGTTGCGGGGTTTTCTCCATTTATGGTTTCCCCGAGGATAAACACTGTGTTCATTGTCTCTTGTGTTTGATTGTTGTGCTTGTTAATTTCTCAATTAAAGATCCTAATGTAATGCTAGCTTAAATGATAAACATCTAACATGGTGTTAGAGCTAACATGAGAAGAAGACATTGTGTAGCTGCAAAAGCTAGGGCTTCTTACTTTTTGGGTCTCTCTCCACAATCCATCAACAAAAGTATGCTAGGTTGACTCTCCATTGAAGGGTGCATCTTTCTATCGAAGTGGAATTCCATTCCGAGCATTTTCAGTTTTGGTGCAGGAAATTAGGGCTTCTTGCAGAAGAGGAATTTTTGAGTGAGTCCGGCATGGGATTGCTCTCCTCATAAAAATAGAAGTTTAGAGACCTGGGTCAATATTTTTGGTTGGGTGAAACTTTGGGAAAGTCAAACCCTAGTTTGACCCCGAGCTAGAAAAAACCCTAAATACTAAAACTGCTAAGTTTTGGTACATTCGCTATATCCCAAGATTGGTGAAGGCTCAGGAGCTGAAAATTGCAAAGGTCGAAGATAAACTCCTGATTTACACTGTGTCCAAAATTGAGCCTCAAATTCTCTATATTCTGGGAGATATGATCCCTCCAATTCTGGGTTCTAGCCTCTTCCAGAATTCATCCCTAAACAGGACCCCTGGGGATAATTACTATATCATGGGCTACAAAGGTCCAAATGAAATTCCTGAAGATGTACTGGAAAGGGAATAGACTATAATTTATGTGGTCTGAGTTTCAGACTTAGAATATGAACCAGTGACACGTGGAAGTCCATACAACTTCACTGTTCTGAACAGTCTTGTAACAGGTCACCTTGGGAAAATGATCATAAGTCCCAATTGGTGAAACCAATTCAGATGAAACATATGGTGTTGGATCAGGGACATGCGAGGCTACCTCAGTGCGAAGTTTTAGACACAGAGGAGTAGTAATTTTGGAGATACCGTAGAAACAGTAACAAACATTTTTGCAGAAGAAATTGGAAAACTAGGGCTTCCTATTCTTGAAGCTTTCCTTCATTGTTTTCAGAAAAGGAGTACATTGGACAGCTCAACTTGAAGAGATCTATCTTTCTTTCCAATCAGATTTGAAAGATTCCAAGTTTTGAAAATTAAGGTTTCTCTGACAAACCCTAGATTAGCCACCTCCAGAACTAGGACGGACACCTCGAATCAGTGAGATCTAATCTTTTGCTATTTGCATTTGAGGTTCTCATTTCAAAGTGATCTATCACATCAGCTTGATGATAAGCTTGGTGAAGTTGACAACTACCAAGCATGGAAGTATTTGATCTCTCTAAAGAAAATGAATTCGACACCTACATGAGTAGAAGAGGTTCCAGTTCCAGAGGGAGATGAGGCTAAAAGCCTTACACTAGAAGAACTTGGTCAAGGCCAAGAAGATCATTGTTGATTCAATCACGGATCACACTGTACCACAAGTGTCTTCCCTAAAGACACCAAAGATGTTTGATTCCTTGACCAAGCTATTTGAAGGGAAGAGCATAAATCAGAATATGACCTTAAGAAACCAGTTGAAGAATGTGAAGATCCATAATGCAGAGACCATACAGTCATACTTTACAAGGGTCTCTCAAATCAAAGAACAACTTGAAGCGGTAAAAGAAGAAGTGAAGAATGCAGAAGTGGTGATAGCCACCTTGAATGGTCTCCCAGGAACATGTGATTCATTCATTCGAGGAATGTGTGCCAGAAGGAAGTGATTACTTTTAGTAGACTCTAGGAAGAAGAAGAAGCTCAACTAATAATAAGAGAAAAGAAGATGGGAGCAACTGAATATCAAACTCTCACCATCCAAAGAAGATCCCTCAAGTGATGAGGAATATGAAGAACTCAACTCTTGAAGAATCTCTTATCCACCTTAGCATTTGGATAAGAAACGTTGCTATTATGAATGAAGAAGACGATGAAGCTGAAGGCCCCAGAAGGAGTCTACCCACGAAACAAATAAAGATAAGTATTCAATTGTCATTTCATTGTTTTGTTATGCATTTTTTTTATATTCATTTATTGTATTATGCATGATAGAATGTTTCCATTAATAACAGTATACTACTAATATGCATGTGATGGGTAAGTAGCTCATGGTGCAATACAACTCTCCATTGCTACTTATCTAGAATGAAACCTCTTTGCTGACATATTGGATTAGTGCACAATCTCAATGTTGTCCTGGTAGAGATGGAAGGCATCTAGAAAAGTTTTCGTGGGATATGGATGAATGTTGTATTGGCTAAAGTAGTTGCATGATCATATATTTATGCATAAGAATTTGCCAGTATGAATATTCCTTATGAAATGTTTCTAACCATACAAATGCATTTGACTTGTAGGAAAGATCACATACATAATTGGCTACAAGCAAAGAAGGATGAGACTTGTTCTGAAGAACAAGTGATGACATTTCAAAATGAAAAATAATATGACGAATGCAGCGACATCATTGATGCAGAACCTTCCAAGAACAAAGGGAAGATTAGTTCAAGAATAATGATGTCTAGAATATAGTATCGATACATGAAGGAAAGTTCATAGTTCCATCATGCAGTAGATGGAAACATCGTGGGATACAAGGCAAAATTCGTAGCACGTGGCTTGTCACAAAAAGAAGGCATAAACTATGAAGAGACATTTGCAGCCACTGGAAGTGAAGTCACATGACAGGTAGAATCATGTGTGCAAATGAAAGAAGGTCTTGTACAAGCTCAGAAGACACCCATGGGATAACACATACATGAGGATCTTGATGAAGATATGAACATGTGCTACAAGGTTGATAGAGGATGACAAGCTCATAGATGGGTGCGAGAAGAACTTTTGAAAAAGTTCAAGATAAAGGATCTTGGTATCCAGTGACCTTAGATGGATACATAGAATATTAGTAGCAGATGAAGCTACTTGTCACTCCGGTACAGAATGTTTCAGTGCATAGAGTATGAAAGACAGAGGGAGCATGATGCTCTGCTTCAGAGGGAGTGACTGTAGAAGATCCTAAGGTTCGACATGGTACGACAGGATGGAAAAATTACTGATGACTCTAGGCTTTATTGAGAGTAAAGTGGATTCCAACCTTTGCATCAAGGTTGAAGGCGGAAGACCAGTGATGCTCCTGTTATGTGCCGATGCACTACATTCTAGGCATGGAGGTGTGGATAAGGGAAGTATGCAGTAGAGATCCTGAAGGGGTTCAGGATGATAGACTGCATGACCACACCTATGGCATCGAACCTGAAGCTATTGAGTGTTGCTTCATCAGAGTCGGTTGATGCCATGATGTATCGTCAGATGATTTGTTCCTTGATGTACTTGACGGATACGAGACCAGATACTTGCTTTGTTGTGAACACATTGAGACATGTTCACTTGATGGATGTAAGTATGATACGAATCATAAGATTAACCTGGGAGGTTATACAGATTCATATTGGGCAGTGCCATTGATAGGAAGAGCACTTTGGGGTGCTTCTTCAGCATGAGATCATGTGTGATCTCTTGGTTGACAGGATGGAGTCCTGCATGGCGCTGAGTACAGCCGAGGCAAAAGATGTTGCCACTTGCTATTTGGGAGGTAGTATGTTTCTTTTGAAAACTACTATTTGATTTGCTTGATATGACTTGCATTTTTGGTATGACGCAGAGAGGAGCAGTGAATCTCCAGTTTTTGATATAGATCGAGATCTCTCGAAAGAGGGAGTTCTAGCATAGCTGGTGAGACAAGTTGTTTGAGCATAAATCCTGGCGAAGCTTGTAGGTTGCTCAGACATAAACGGTCCTGTAGGTTGTCCTCGGATGTAATCGGTCCTGGCGAAGCTCGCAGGTTATCCTTGGACGTAATCAGCCCTGATGTGATTCTATGCTAGAAATGGCCAGAGTGAAGTTTGAGTACTTCAGGGAGAAGCTTGGTGTTCTCCAGATCGAGGTTCCCTCCAAAGGGAAGTGATGATTTCATGAGACCTTCTGACATGGTGAGAGGATTGGTTCCTTCCATGGTTAGATATAAGTGCTATGCCCTTCCAACATGGTGAGAGGATTGGTTCCTTCCATGGTCAAATGTAAGAGCTATGACATGGTGAGGGGATTGGTTCCTTCCATTGTCAGATGTATGTGATGATCCCACATCCAGCATGAAAAAGGGCTGGCTCTGTGAAAACACATCTAGTATGAAAAAGGACTAGCTCTGTGTAGGTCCCACATCCAGCACGAAAAAGGGCCGGCTCTGTGAAGACACATCTAGTATGAAAAAGGACTAGCTCTGTGTAGATGCCACATCTAGTATGAAAAAGGACTAGCTCTGTGAAGACTCATCTAGTATGAA
>LPNX010662401.1:156885-183013 GCA_001517045.1 Pseudotsuga menziesii
CATTTTAAAACATAGTTTCCATTAACTGACAGGCAAACGAATTACGTGTCGAAACATGCAATTGACCAAAGCCACGTTGAATCCATGCAAAACCACATGCACNTTTAGCTCTGTCATGTTTTAACAGTTCATGCAGTGCAAGGTTTCAACAGATGGGGCAGGCAAGGTTTGTGATGGGTGCGGCGAAATGAGGTTTGTGCCCTGTTTAGAGTGCAGTGGAAGCTGTAAGCTTGTCAATGATCAAAATGTTGTTGTGAGGTGCCCCCATTGCAATGAGAATGGATTGATANGAGCTCTGCCGGTAGAGTACTCTCATTTACGGTCATATATCCTCCTCTCTTTGGAGAAGATGCCTTAATCAATACAGGCTTGCTCAGCATAATGATTGAAGNATACCCCATATGCTCTGCTGATGCAACATATTGATAATCTTTAAAATACCAGACTGGAAAATTCATTGGTTGATTGGGTTCAGATCATATGGGATGCTGGCAGCCTTTGAGTGGGTTGAACCTCTGTGCAGCAGGCCTAATTAAGTCGCACATCATAGTTCTGCTCTAAATTTCTTTTAGTGGCTTGATACTTTGCTTTTATTTTGCTATTCTATTTATCATTGGAGTTCTGCAATTCGACAACAATTTCTGTATGGAGAAATTCCGAAGCCTGGATCTCAGGTTAGCTGCAACAGCGGTTGCTTATCAATTCCTTTTCAGAGTCCGATGCATATTTCGAAATTCCGTTGAGCCCCTGGAGACAAGAAGAAGGCCGGTAGGTGAAAAGTTACATATGATGAAAAGTTACATATGATGTCATTGTTAACAGGTGTCGACCCAAATCCAGATAGCAAACTTCGAGGATGACATCATCCCTGCTTAACCAATAGCAACACAAATAAATACGAATTTAATAAATTTAAAAATTGCTATTTTTCATGTTACAAAGTTAAACTTTGGAATAGAGATTTTAATCTTTTAAATATGCACCGATATGCACCAGCTAATACCCAAAGTCAACGCGGTTTGAAATCGAACGATTACAATATACCAGCCGGAGGTAGGTATAAAAAACTTTATAATTCATCTACTAAGTAATACCACCCATCTTCATTAATTCAAACTCATTATTAAGTAATACCACCCATCTTCATTAATTCAAACTCAAGTAAAATTTCATCAAAATGATATCACTATGCTCAAAACAATAAAAAATTCAAAAAAACCTTTATAAGTCATCTACTCAATAATAACACCCATTTTCATTAATCCAAACTCAAGTAAAATTTCAGCATGACACCACCAATTTTTATTAATTCAAACTCACTTAAAATTTCCTCCAAAGGACCTCAATATAAAATCAAGAGAAAAAAATTAAATATGTGAACTTATTAACTAAAGTCAATAATTGTTTTTAAGAAAGAGCGGAAACTGCATTAATAGCTCCTGATGATGATCTCAGAGATCGAAACGTCGAGCTAAAAAAACATTAATGCAGTTTCCGCTCTTCCTTAAAAAGTCAATAATGTTCACCTGAAGGCTCTCGTCACTAGTGACGCCCTTTCATCCTTTAATGGATGACGGTCGACCACCCTCATAAGTAAAATAATCCGTTCTTTAAATCGGTTTGTACGTTTTTGGTTTTCGAAATCCCTTTTGAATTTAAATCTCGAAATTCTATTTATGCGTTCTGCTTTTCGAAATCCCTTTTTGACCGAATCGAGTACCTAACTTCTCTCGGATCATAACTTCTTCCCGGATCATCCTTTACATCTCTGAAGTTGGTTTTCGAAAATGGAGAAAGAATGACACGACAATCTGCACATCACCTCCATTATTTTTTGGGCTGGCAGGGCTCACCATGTTTGGAATCCATGTTTCCATATGAGCTTTGGAGGTATGGACGGGAAACAAAATATCCATTTTCTCATTGTGGGTGGCGTGCGAGGTATGGACGGGCCCCCAGAAAAGAAAACAAAGTGTGCAGGCCCAGTACTCACAATACTTGGAAATGAATTCATCAATTGCATTATTACAGATTCATTTTTAATCTTGTGTTGTCGAGCAGCAAACTGGACAGAGGCAATAAGCTGAACCAAGACTGGGTAATCTTGTTTATTTTATGATTAACAGAGTGGAACTGAGATTATATTTTGTAGTTGGTGAGGACAGCTGAATCTTAAAGCCTTGTTAAACCCAAAACCCTGTTATTTCAATTTCCGAGCACAAACCCACGTCTCCAACTATGGCCATGAGCTTGATTTTTTCCAACATGACTGTTCATTTGCATTATCGGGGCAATGCAAAGCCACAGACTCCAACAATCCATCTGTTTCAAAAAGCGACTGGTAAGCTTTTTCACAAGATATTTCATTCAGAAACAGTGTGAGATCTCATCAAATTGATTATTTTATTGCCAATTTCAGCTGACCCATTTAGTATTGGATGCATTTTGCAGCAAATCATGCATTGGGTTATGGCATGAGAAAGCTTGCGAAGCCTCTGCATTTTAGAAGAATTGGGGTATGGGCTTCATACAATGAACCTAAAAAAGAAGGTGAGCCAGAGGGGCAGCTTTCAAGAACATCTTCTCGAGATAAAAAAGAAGGGGAGCCAGAGAGGCAGCTTTCACGAACATCTTCTCGAGATAAAAAGGAAGGGGAGCCAGAGAGGCAGCTTTTAAGAACATCTTCTGGAGATAAAGCTTATTATTCGGAAGAGCTGGAAATTCTGACCCTGCTGAAGAAGCGTGATCCTTTGGCACCCGATCTTGCTGAAGAACTCAGGTAAGCTCACGTTCTTTCTGTATTTGCCTCGCTGTGGTTTTTAAACTTCCATGCACCTTTGTTTAACATATCTGAAATTGTTTTTATTTTAAATTAAGCGAGCAAATCCTTGCATTAAAGAGATCCTTTATCTTATCTCACAACTAAAGGAATTTCATACTTCATCTAATTAAATAATAATTTTAAATAAACTACATTACTATTATTATTAATTTCAAGAAAATGTCCATTCACTGCACCACCATTGATTTAAGATCACTGTCATATCTTTGAAACTGAGTGAACAAACTGCACTGAAAAAAGGACCTAGTGGACTGGCTTCTGCTATGTTTTCATGTTTTTCAGTAATTATAGTCTCTGTCACTATAAAGCTCCGATCGGCCATCCCTTTATTTATGAACTTGTTGACTTGTCAAAAACATTACTAGCACTTTAGCAGTATACCGTGATTCTATGCAATTTTATAAAGGACACATTCAAGCAAGCAAACAGATGTGTATTTGGATTGATGAGCATATAGGCTCTTTGGCTGTAAGTGGCCTTGGATTATATGTAAAACTATTTGGAGGATCTTCATTGCATCCGGTGACGTGAGGTATATTTTACAGTTTAGTATGAAGGCAATGCATAATGTTTATATCTAATGTTGATGTGATGTGATATGTGTTGATTTATGAGCAGCATCGAGAGCCATTCTCTGGGAGAATGGCAAACCTGGTTGGGGACCAGGGTGTTGATCAATGTTCAGTTCGGAATTGAAACTCTGCCTGGGGCTGAGAACCATTATCCGGGAGAATGGAGGAACTGGTCAAGGACCAGGGGGTTGATCAACATGCTTCAGTCTTCAGTCTGGGACTGAAGCTCACCTTGGGGCTGAGGACCCTGGTCAGGGACTAGGAAGCCCAAGATTGGATCTAGGCAAGTGAGGTTCTCCTTCCCATGGTTAATGGGCTATGTGACTTTCTCAATGACTTGGCCACCACTTGTTGAAGTACCTAGCACATGACCTTGGTACCATTAAGGAGAACCTGATGGACAGTGAAAATCTTCCTTATTTTGATGATGCACTTCAATTTGACTTGTATGGATCATGAAGTCTAAGAAGAATAATTGTTTGTGGCCATAAAACCACTTAAAAGACAAAGGAACGCAATCAGGGTCATTGGATCTTCCTTAGTTACTGCTTTCATTTCTTTCAAGTTTGTTGATCTATCTAGCTTAGAAGGTCATTGTTGGTCATGGAGCAAGCATTTGTAGTTTCAAGTTGCTTGCTTATGCTTTTATTATTAGAGATCTAGGAGTAGCAGACAATAGTTGGTAATACTTATGCTCTCTTAATTACTTTTAGTAAAACATACTGGAGTTTGATCTCACTTGTGTTAAGGATTTGTAGGTTGAAGATCATCTCAGGTGAAGGAGAAGTGGGAGCTCGGTTGCATCCCTTTTCTCTTCATACTTTTATTTGGATATAACACTTCTTGCAAGTTCAGGTGTCTCTACATCTTCACAGAAATTCAAGTCGAAGCTTGAGAACCTCTCTTCTTCTCTTCAAAAATTACTCTCTTTGGTTACTTTTAGCAAGCAATCTTAGATTTCTTTTAAAATGACTTATCATAAATTTCTTAGCTTGTTTATCTTACTAGATATAAAAGTGCTTTAAATTTGCAATCTTAAGCTTAGATCTAGTGTTACCAACTAAGTTGCACTAAGTTGGATTTCTAAATGAGCCGCTAAAGATGAACAATCCCTTGTTCAATTTTCAAGTTCAGAAGTCCTTACAGGCCTTCCTAGGCCTTCCTAGGCCATTTTAATTTTTTTTTTAACATGTTCATATCCCATGGGGAATTGTAATAAAGTGAGTTAGCATGATGACTTTATGTAAAAGGTTTGGCTTCTTAGAACTTATTTATTAATGCATATTATTCCAGGGTGTTTTTTGCTTGTTAATTATTTATTGTTTTTAAGCGATAAATAATTTTCGAGTTTTTCACCCAAACCTCCAAAGCTGGAATAATCGCCTTATTAATTAAGCCTTAAGAGGTTATTAAAACCTATGTGTTGATGTATATTACCATGCTAATCAGTATTTTAAGTCATTATGAACATGTCCCAAGTCCCCCATAGGTTTTTATTTAATTTCTGGGAAAAAATATTTATTTTTTGTTTTTACAGGCTTATTTTTAATAAGTTAATTGTAAAAATGTAAAAAGTCATAAAAGTGTGGCTAGGAGGTTGTTTTTGCCATGGGGGTGCTCGTTTTCTAACTCAAAGCACCCACTTAACCCCTAGACCCACTTTCCTAAGTTTTCAAGTAATTATTTAACCCCAAAATTAATAATTACTCGAAAAACCGAAAAAGATAAAAAAAAATGAAATATTAAAAAATTCGGCAATTAAAAAAATAAAAGATAATTGTCAAAAATGAATTTTGTGACTTGGAAAATCATTTTGGCAAGTAGCCGGGCAAGGGGGACACGTTAGATGTTGCCAATTTAGAGAGTTTTTGAGTTTGGAACTTTCCTCTCCAAGTGGGGGCGCAAATCCCAAGAGTGATGGAAGTTTGGGTGATGTGGATGATTTTTGGTGATGTGGATTCCAAAGCTTTGGAAGTTGCTTCTCCTTTTGCCTTTATCCAACTTATTCCAACCTTTCTCCAACCCACAACCAACTCAGTTGGAGCTAGAGCATCCTTGAGGAGATGCATTCCCCTTCTCTTGACCGGTTTTCTATATAAGCAAGCTCTCATGCCTCATTTAGCACGGATGATTTGGGCATTGAACCTCTGCTCCTGTAATGTGTAATATTGATTGTTGAGTTAATAAAAGGCTTTGGAGGTTGATGCAAGTGTGGTCTATGGTGTTTGGATGTGTATTCATTGGCAATATTGAGGTAATCTGTAGATTTTCGCAAGCTTGTATGTGTTCGGGATATGTTGGCTTTGAAGAGAACTGTGTTCTGATGAGATAGGAAGTAATACTCTTATGATTACTTATTATTGTTATCTATAGTAGAATGCTTATGAGTGTGTGATTCTTGTTTGATTTCATATTTTTATTGAGCATTCATTATTGGATAAACATCGACATTTAATCCCCATTTGCATGTTTTGTAGATCTTTTTACAGGTTGCTTAAGCTGGAGTTTCGGATGAGCGTGTGAGCTCTAATTTTACTCCAGTAACTTTTGAAGAAAGGATTTCATCCCACTGGCAACACTTCTTGGATACTTTTTTGCCTCTCTTTCTCTATCATTTAAGCTTGGTGATACCCTTCCGTCACAAAACTTCAAATTTTGGGTTCCCAAGTTTTTATTTTGCATATTTAAATCTCATTGAAGTATTGGAATATCTTAGATCTTTGATTTACATATGCAAGTTTTAAGTTTCAGATCTGATTATTAAAGTTACATTTTACAAGATCTAATCACAAGCAAGTACTAGTTTAATTCCGAATTTTTTTATTATCTTTAAAGTATTTGCAATTTTTGATCAATTTTTTATGTTTTAATTTGATTAATTAGCATGTATAATCAAAGTTTGTTCATTGTTTTGCAGCAGAGATTGGTCTGACAGCGAGGCACTCTGGCGGAATTTTGAAGATCCAAGTCAAACCGAAGATCCCTTTTCTTGTACTTATCTCATTGGCCCCTTCTTTAAGGCCCTAAATTGTAAAAACTTGTGTATCTCACTCTACAAAGGAACATAAGTATTTCTTACTTCTAAAATCATTGTAAAAAGAGAAGCAAGTGGGGCAACAAAGTGCTCACACCCCATCCCCCTAGGGGGGATTCACACTTTTTCACTTTTTTTTTTTCATTTTATTAGTTTTTTAATTTTTTCAGTTTATTTTAAGTTCCTAAAGTAAAATTAATCAATCCGGCCGTGTTCTTGGTAACGAGAGTATCGACCTTGAGATTTAAAAGAAAACTCACACTTAGCTTTAAAAAACTTAAAATATCCAAGACTTCAAGACCTCGTATGCTCTTGTGACCACTGCAGGACTTTGGTTGGATCGATGGGACAATAAAAAAGGGATCGAAGTCAATAGTAATTAGTAAAACACATCAATTAATCCCTTAGGTGAAAATTCGGCACGTCAAGCGATTTTACCAAGTTGTGGGGAAATTCTGCAAGTGAAGCGGGAACAACTAGAAAGTGACCGCAGGGTATCGTTAGGCTACACACTCGTTTGGTGTGGTGTTGAACATATCCCTGCGACTCCATCTAGCCCACATCTCACTGTGAGAGCCAGTCCTTGGTAAATCCAGACACATTCCTCGTACCCCAGGTATATATGGAATACCATCTCCTCGTAATAAGAAAGATCATTACCACATTCATAATAAAATTTACCAAGAATTGACCCACTCCCTAATTACTCATTTAATAATTTTAAAACTGACCAACTGAGACAACTGCAATACTTCTCGAGACTTCACTAACAACCCTTTACACAAGCACTCCATTGGCACTGGTCTATCTGACAATCTTGTTTATTTTATGCTTAAGTTAATCATTGTGTTGTGTGGAATGCTTTTTGTTTTTTTGTTTTTTGTTTGTTTTGTAACTAGGGGAATCGACAGCTGGGGCTGTGCTGGTACTCGCGTGACATGGGATCCAGGGATCCATTCCCGTTGCCATTATACCCCTAGGTTTCCCCACACTCGCTCGCAAGACATGGGACACATGTAAACCCGGGTGGGATTTGATCTCGTAACTTCCATTTACAAGTGACTTCATATCAATCGAATGCCAATGAGCCACACTCATTCGGGCTGTGTTGTGTGGAATGTTATTTTATGCTAGTCATTTAAATTATTTGCAGTTATCTTAGTTTCAAAGTTTTATTTTTTCTCATCTCCTAGACTAATTATTATATTTTCATAGATTAAACACCATAGTTTATTTTACTAGGGACGACCCCCCTTGGCTTTGCTAGGAGAGAGCCTAGACGGAGGAGTCAAGATCAAGTGACAACACTTGACTCTTGCTTGCCCTTAGGTCGCACCCAGTGGCTTGAAGATTTCTGCCACGTGACTCGAGGTGCGAGTTAGGCGGCAGCATTTTGGCACCGTTGTCAGGGATAAATCTTTCTATTCCCAGAGTACGACTTTTGTTTTCTCTTTTTTCTTTTTCCTTTGTTTGATGATTTTTTAGATTAGTTTTTAATTTTTCATTTGGCGACTCCATTAACCTTTTTTATTTTTTCATAATTACAAAAGAAAAACAATATATATATATATATATATATATATTGTGAGAAAGTTTTAAATGCATATTTTTTCTTCTCACGTGGCAACTCCATTGAAGGGATAAAACCCTGTTATCGCATAAACTTGTGAAGTTTTGTTGTGTGTAGATGAGCCCATGCGACATATTAAATCTTTTAAAGTTCATCATTTGACAGCTCCACCTGTTCAGTACAAGGTTCAATTGTTATATCAAACGCATCCTATTAATTTCTGATATGGATGAATTAAGGGAGTAGTGTGGTGCCCAGATAGTCAGACTTTTTCATCCTATCGATTTCTCAAACATCCCGGGTTTTCCTAACTTTGGTCATGGTGTGGGGGATGTATATAAATGGCTTCCAATATTTCATGGAAATTATGGTAATTCGGCCATCTGGCATATCAAGTCTTTCCTTCAATTGTTCGCTGACTCCAATGTTCTTTATAAGGACAATATGATGGAAATGTTTGTTGGTACTTTTTAAGGAGATGCTAGTTGTTGGTTCTACCAGGGCCTTCCCAATAAATGTATAAACTCCTTTCCAATCTTTTTTTGGATGTTTTTAGAGCAGAGGCATGATGGTAAGGGTAGTATGAATGGTTTGAAAAAATTCCTTGAAAATACCTTTACCTTTTACCTATCTGGGGCAGAGTATCAAATGGAAACATATGATGGACTTTTTTCCATAATACAAAGTATTGAAGACTTAGAATCACTTCTTCAACATTTTAGTGAAGAGGAGATCCATCATACTCCCATCGATGAACTTCCTTGTGTTGTCATAGACAACGTTGAATGTGTGGAAGTCCCTCTAAGTTATTTTAAAAAGGAAGAGATTACTCGACTTATTAAAGAATAAGAGGCCTCTCTCAATACACAACAAGATTCCGAAGATGGGAACATCCATGACAATCACGCTGATCACGCTGAAGAGTTTCTTGAAGAACCCTTATTTGGAGACATTGTTGACAACCATCCTCATATTACTTTAACAGAAAATAACGAAGATTTGACAAAGCTAGAGGGACCCATTGAGCAACACATCCCAAGTGATCCCATTGAATATGTTTATAAAGGTTCCTTGATTGAAGATATTATTGAAGATCCTTTTCTTGATACCATAACAAAAACCATTGAAAATTTGGAATGTTCTCATGAATATTTCATTGATAATGATCACAGTTTTTCACCAGATCTACCTCAAGAAGAAACCATTACAAAAGCCTATAAAGAAACTTATGATAAGATTTGTATGGTGTGTTAAGACATGTTATCACATATATAGTAGCCAGGCTACCATATTCTATTTTTCAGATACAATACATTTTTCAGCCAGATCTCTTACATATGAGATGTTGAGATTAGCAGTTTTTACGGATCATTATTTTGTTAGTGGACTATTATACTCTCCCATGTCAGGATTGAGTCTCAGAACACTCAGATTCGAGGACTGATGTAGCCAATCAGTTATTTGCAGAGTAGTTAATGATGCCCAGATTGGTTCTAGTGTTTTCTCATTGGATAGATGATGGTTCAGATGGATTATTTACATGGTTATGACTCGTCATTTATTTTATTGTGTTATGGTTATCATTGCTCTTATACTCATCTTTGTGACATATACTAGCATTTAGTGTCATGATCTGGCGGTCATAAATATATGGACTTGGATGTATTTGTATAATGTATTGGTGCCCCTACTTAGACTTGGAATTTCCTGATCTATACTCATTGGTTTTACCCTCCTTAGGGAGAATAGAGGTAGTCATTCCCACCATTCTTTGGCTTGCTAGTGTTGGCTTCATCTTTCACTGTCTCCACACATCCATTACCTTCCAGTGTTGTTTTTAACCAGACTTACTACTTGAATTATGGCATGGAGGACCTTTCCCAGCTAGAACCTTTGTTGGACAAATCTCCCTATTTATAGTGTGTCTC
Source organism: Pseudotsuga menziesii (assembly GCA_001517045.1). Classification (NCBI taxonomy): domain Eukaryota; kingdom Viridiplantae; phylum Streptophyta; class Pinopsida; order Pinales; family Pinaceae; genus Pseudotsuga; species Pseudotsuga menziesii. The sequence continues at coordinate 166,832 of LPNX010662401.1, forward strand.
GGATTTGAGTTGGTGACAAAACTTGCCTTTGGGGAGTTGGATTGTATGCCTAAATCATTCTGGTCGGTTGTCCCGATGTTTGGCACTGTGCAGAACTCCCCCTAGTCACTTGAGATGTTGTTGGCTACAACTGAAAGCTCATGTACTACTTGTATTGGAAATGTCTATATATGCACCCATGGAAAATGTAAATTCTAAAATGTGTTTCTTAACATATACAAGCAAAGGGCAGAGCAATGAAATGCTAAAATACTCCGTGAAGGGTGTTATCCACTTATTTGTACCATAGTTGGATTCGCTGAGGAGCCGCCGGTTGACAAACATGACAAATGTTTGATTCTAGTGTATCAGTTGATCTGTCTTCATGTCTAGCAAATATTGGCTAGCCAGTTTTTCATTTGAATAATTTTGACCATGGCCCCGCGGGGTTTGTAATAAAATGTGCTAGTAGGGTATTTTTGAGTGGTTCGGTCTCCTGAGACGTAGAATATCAACTAAGGTATTCCAGGAAGTTTTTTGCCCTTGACAATTATGCTTTGCCTATAGCCGAGTATAATTGACGAGGTTTTCTCCCGCTTCCTCCAAAGCTGGAATGCCCGATTTTGAATTCTGGGCCTTGGGGGGTTATTAGAGCCTAACTGAGTGTTATAAACCTACTAGGCATTGTTAGAATAGAGCATGGTCTTATCCTAAGTCAATAGGACCTTTGAAAATTTTTCGAATTTTTTTTCTTCGAACGGGTCAAAAATTATTTTTTTAATTTTTAATTATTTCCCTAAGTTTTTTAATTAATTTTTCCATAAATTAAATGGAAAAAACCCATTTGTAATAAGTCGGTCATCCGGACCCTGAATTCAGTAATTGAAGGCTCTAACCTTAAGCCAAAAATCATTCTTGACCAGCCAGTCAGTCAGATTCAGCTTTCAGATCATCAATCAGACACATAATGCTCTTTCTCTCAAAGAAGTCATTTTTGGGGAAAAAATGGAGTTTTTATTAAAAAATGATTATTTTGGAGAAAATTAAAACTCTCCAAATTAATCCAAATTAAGCGAAATAAAAGGCTAAATGACATCTCATTGGGTATTTATGATGATTGGAGTTGTCATAACTCAGCTTCAGTCAGCATTTAGTGAGCAATAAATTTATATTTAGTTAACGGGTTTGTCATCTCCAGCTAAACTCCCGAATTTGATGAGATGGAGAGCACTCATTGGTCTGATGATTTGATCGAGGTAAAGACTGAATTTTACACCAGCAGTGGCCTCTCCAAATCTAGCAATGGCTCTTCCATACCTAAGTTAGTTCTCAGTTATGTGACCGAGCTAGTCAAGTTATGTGATTGGGTTTTAGCTTGATCTCATTGTATAAATAGAGGCTCCTTTAGCTCTATTCGGAATGGACTTTTGTAGCAGAGTTACTCTGAGAAAATTATATCAAGCATTTGCTTTAAATTGTTAATAAAGATTCGACTTTGGAGGTCTATGAGCTCTTGGACGTGGTAGCTTTTTAAATGTTTGAGGTGATATTGTCTCTAACCCCTATTTCTTTAATACTTGTATGAGATCAATTGTTTTATTAGCTCAAGAAGGCCATTGTTGGCACAGTAGAACAATCATTTGTAGTTTCAATTTGATTGTTTATGTGAAGTAGATTAGTATCTTGATAGACATGAGTAATCAGTATATACGTAATGTTGATCATGATTAAATTTTCTTAGCATACTAGCATGTTATTTTGATCTCACGTTTGTATTGAGTTGTGGTGTGTTATCAGGCTTCACAGGTTGAAGAAGGGTGTGAGCTCAGCTGCTTCTATCCCAGTTGAATCTAACACTTTAATTGCAGGACCTACATAGATCGTCTTCTTTAAAATACAAAAAGAAAGCTGGGAGTCTAACTCTCTTTCTTTGGTTCCATCTCCATAAATTAATGTTCTTTTGGTTACTGGTCACTTAGGAAGCCCTAGTTTAATTTTTTCAACCTTTAGGCTTCCTCCTCATTGCCTTGTTTGGCTTGCCTTGACTTCTTCTTCTTCGCTGCCCTCTTTTTACTTTAGTTTGCAACCCTTTTTCTTCTTTTTGGACAGCCATCTTTCGCCCTAGTTTTGGTCTTTTTTTGCCCTAGATTTTTGACCATAGCTTTCTCTTTTTTGGGCAGCCCTCTTTTGATTGTTTGCTGCCCTCTTTTTTACTGTTTTGCAGCCTTCTTTTTGCTTTTGGACAGCCCCCTTTCTTACCTTTAGGACAGCCCTCTTTCTCATCTGTTCTCTCTCCTCTTCTCTGGTTTTTCTTCTCTATTTTTTTTCTTTTTGCATTGCTGGTTTTTGTCCTCTTTTTCGAGATTTTAGTTAGTAGTTTGTCTTTAAAGTTTTGACTAATGCATAACGTGTAAACTGTTTAAAGCTCTTATTTGCAGGAGAAACCGAGAAAATCCCAAAGGCTAAAAGCAAGCAAGAGAGCAAGCAAGAAGTGCAAAAAGAACAAAAAGACTTTTCCCCTCTTCTTCCATCCCTTTCTTTCCCCGTTCTTCCAAGAAAAGGCAAAGAACAAGTTATTAGAAAATTTTAAATTAATAAAAAACGAGTGGGATTACGGCTCCCACACCCGTCTTCCCCCATTTGGGGGAAGCCTGTATCGTCTCCTTTTCATGTTTTCCATTTTTATTGCTAATGGTAGAATAATGTAGTTTAAACATCAAATCTTAGTCAAGTAGTGCATGTTTGATTCATCTGTTATTCATAAAAGGATAGTTAAAAGTATTGTTTTGATTATTCTAATTGAATGTGACATCTTTCTTTTAGTGTACTTACCCCCTTGCTTTCCCGATTAGGGCCCTAAGAAGCCTGAAAGAGACTCTTGGGTAGATCTTTGTTATTTTTCTATTAAGTGTTTAATCAATTAATCAATAAGTAAGACTCTTGAATTTGCAGAAACACAAGTCAAGAGCACTCTCTATCGGAGAGCATCCTTAGTCTTGCATAATCCCTACATTAGGCATTTAGATCAGATAAGACTCTTGAACCTCTGTCATAAGACAAGGTCAAGAGCGCTTTCTGTTGGAGAGTTTAATTAATTGACTTAATAAAACTTTTCAACGCACACTCCCTTTAATTAATTAACTTCCTCCCCTCCTTGTTGGAGTATGCTCTGACCGATCTCAGATCGGAGTACCTAGAAACAACATTGGATCTCTAACCCTGCAAGAGTAACTTAATTAAAACTTTTACCCCGTAACCAACGCACCGGCGTTGTCTCGATTAAATACTCAGGTAGTGGGCAAATTCTTAGTGTGGGCGCCGGGCAACCTAATATGGACACAGTTGGTTAAGTTATTGAACAAGTAGCTATGATTCCAAACAGATCCGTCATGTCTTCGAAGGGAGCCACTGAAGGTATTTTCGGTTAGGATTTCCAGACACCTTAATTAAGAGCACGTAAAATCTTTAAGACCTACCAAGAGCATTCGCACAATCTAATACTCACCAGCTTAATTCCTAGACTTATCATTTTATTTGCGCATTTCGTTGACTCCATAAAGCACTGGTCCTTGGTTAAGTTTGAATAATTATCTATCTTGATCAATTGTCTGTGGTTCATTTTAATTGCCATCTCTGAAGCTTAGTTATAAGTCTGGAATCTTCGCTTATCTTTGTAAATCTCTTGTTAGCAACGTGGATTGCTTTTGATTAATTGTCATTCTCGTAATAAACAAACACTTCTAATTACAATAACTCCTAAGCAACACCCATCCGCATCCGTAACCTTAAAAAACTTTAAACAACCTTAAGAGCCTTAGAAAACTCTTTTGTAGGGACTACCCCCCTTGGCTTCGTTAGGAGTTAGCCTAAACGGAGGAGTTAGGAGTAGGTGACAGTACCTAGCTCTGTGCTTGCCCCCAAGGTCACACCTCTCCCACTTTCTCAAGTGAGGAGACAACTTTCATTAGATTTCTGCTGCTGGTGTGCAATCGGCGGACTACATCTTTTGGCGCCGTTGCTGCGGACAGATCTTTTTGTTCCTGGACGACCTTTGTTTCTTTTAGTTTTTTACCTTTTTCCCTTTTTGGTAGATTTTTAGTCCAATCACTCTCCGAAATTAGGCTTAAGTCCACCTGGTGACTCCATTGTCAGTTAACACCTCAAGGTATTCTACTAGAAAAAACTCTGAAGGTTTGTTCGATTTCATCCTTGACCCTGAAAAAGTGTATAGGAGGAGATTGAACAAACTAGCTTCTCGTAGGATCCTTGCAGAACTTGGATCCGAGTTTGTTTCAGACATCCACCTTTTGTTTCCAGAAAACTTAGAAAATTTTCAAAACAATAACTGTTTTCCTAACACAATGGGTGAGTATTTTACTCAGCTCAATTTTACTCAGATAGCAGGTCGGCCTCATGACATTCCCCAAAAAGCTATTGATAAGCTTGTCACTTTCACAGGCACTGATGCCTCTACCTCTGCTGAGCAACATCTCAGATATTTTTCAAAACACTGTGGTGCCTATGTCAGGGGTACTGACAAACATGAAGATGTATACATGACACTTTGTGCTCTATCTTTGGATGGTAAGGCTGGAAACTGGTATGACAACATGCCGAACAACTCTTTCGCTACCATAGAAGCCTTCAAGGCTGCGTTCCTTGGAAAATTTGGCAGCAAAAAGGAGCCTAGACATCTTGTGGCAGCCTTGACTAGTATGAAGAAATCTGAAACGGAAACCATGGATGAGTTTAATAATAGGTTCACTGAGTTGTCAAATTCCATCCTTGCCACTCATGCTCCTCCTACAGCTTCCACTTCGGATTATTACATAGAAGCATTAAGTGGCAGAATTTAGTACCAGATTAGAGACAAGGAGCCGGCTACTTTACTTCTAGCTCAGGGTTTGGTCGTCAAAATTGATAAAAATATGCAGTTATCTGGTGAATCTAACCTCCAGGGTTATTCAAGGTCTTCAGCTCCTTTGAAAATTAGTGAACCTAAAGACAAGGATCCTTTAGCAGCTATGAAGGATGCCTACGAAAAACAAATGATTGAAATGAAAAGGGAGATGAAGAAAAATATGGAGGAAGCATAATAGAAACACTTAGCACAGTTGAAGGAGATTCAAAATAGGGTGATTACAATTGAAAGAACTCAACCTCCACCACCTCCTAGAAACTTCCCTGCAAAACCAACATGGCAAAGAAGAAATCCCAGCCATGAACAAAGGCCTCCCCATCAGTTAGAGGTTGCTGACATGGTTGAAACTTACATGCCATTTTGCAGGGCATGTGAAGACCTTCATGAAGAATCTTCTTGCTATTATGCATGCTATGTTCAGGAGCATGGTTTTCTAGAGAGTTGTGGTCCTAAAGCATCATCAAGCGAGCCTGAGTACATAAACTATGTAGATGACATGCATGATATTTCCGGAGAAAGTTGGAGAGAGGCAAAACAATATTCAAGAGAGCCTGAGTACATTAACGCAGTTGGACAACTTCATCCTGTCACCACAGAAACCCGGGGTCAAGTCGAAGATTATAGTCAACAATTGGATAACCTCACTAAAAACCTTGGTACTAATCCTACAAACGAGCATAATGATGATAGTTTGGAAGGTTTGCTACCTTGTGACCTTTTTTCTGAAGAAGATGACTATGATCATGAGGAGGGATATCGCCAGGGATGTGGTACAAGTGACGAAGAATCCCTTTCTTTTGAGATGGATGACAACTACGAGACTTTAATTGAAAATCCAATTTTAAAGGTTTCATGTGACGAGAGTCCTCCATGCTCTCCACCGGATGACAAATATTTGGAAAGTTGGGTCCCATGTGATATCTTTGAAACCCAGCTTTTTGAAGAAGATTGTTTTGAGCAGAATGAGGAGTGAAGCCAGGGACTTGATACCAGTGATGAGGCATCTCTCATATTCGACATAGATGGCGATGATGATTATTGGACTTTTATTGAAAATCCAACTTATGATATTTTTGAATTTTTTTTTGAGAATCTCATCTATGATGTGTCCAGCAAGAGGAGTTATTATTCTGAGATTTATGAAAGTTTTAAAGAAGAGCAATCAGAGGTTTCATATGATCAGTCAGAATTGTACTTGAGTATCGGTAATAAGGATTTGAAAAAGTAGTGCAGTGAAGAATCAGATGGGATACAACTAGTTGAAGTTTTTTCATCGTCTTCACATATAGATGTTCCTTATGTTTTGGAGTAGTTTGGAGTTTATACAACGAGTTATTATTTGATAAACCTTGATGATCAGCATGGTGGAGTAGTCGACTTGCTGCATCATCTCGATTTGTATATCAGTGCTATCCAGTCATGGATAGAAGCAGCCTGCGCGAGCACCTACCAGTATGGGAAGAAGTTTGACGACATTATTCATGCCTATGATTCCCCATCTAGCCCGCCCATTCTGGATCATCACGCAGGTTTGCATTTTCTGGAAATTGTGTCCTTACTTTGGCGTGTAACCAAAGACAAGGCAAAACCTTTTTATATTAATAAAATGCTTAGGTGGCTACACTGGATTTATGATTACACCTAACCTTTTGTGTATCATGCTTAGAGTAGGAAAATATGCTCCTTAAAGTGAGCGTTTACTTTAGCATTTTCTTTATGTACGTAGAAATAAATAAATTTTTCAGTGAAGTTTTTTCTTTGAATAAAGCAACTTTTGGATCATTGGCTCTTTTTAATAAAACTTGTGCTACTGAGGTTTTCTTGTCAAGTTGAGATGTTTTTACAGGATATGGAAACTAGAGATTTTGGGGTTCTCGTATGCTCTCCTTGCATAAAAGACTAGATCGAGCACACGTCCCGCAGTTGGAGCCAGATGTTATCCACTTATTTGTACCATAGTTGGATTAGCTGAGGAGTCGTCGGTTGACAAACATGACAAATGTTTGATTCCAGTGTATCAGTTGATCCGTCTTCATGTCTAGCAAATATTGGCTAGCCAGTTTTTCATTTGAATAATTTTGACCATGGCCCCGCGGGGTTTGTAATAAAATGTGCTAGTAGGGTATTTTTGAGTGGTTCGGTCTCCTGAGACGTAGAATCTCAACTAAGGTATTCCAGGGAGTTTTTTGCTCTTGACAATTATGCTTTGTCTATAGCCGAGTATAATTGACGATGTTTTCTCTCGCTTCCTCCAAAGCTGGAAAGCCCGATTTTGAATTCTGGGCCTTGAGGGGTTATTAGCGCCCAACTAAGTGTTATAAACCTACTAGGCATTGTTAGAATAGAGCATGGTCTTGTCCTAAGTCAATAGGACCTTTAAAATTTTTTCGATTTTTTTTTCTTCGAATGGGTCAAAAATGATTTTTTAATTTTTTTTTATTTTAAATTATTTCCCTAAGTTTTTTAATTAATTTTTTCATAAATTAAATGGAAAAAACCCATTTGTAATAAGTCGGTCATCCAGGCCCCGAATTCAGTGATTGAAGGCTCTAACATTACGCCAAAAATCATTCTTGACCAGCCAACCAGTCAGATTCAGCTTTCAGATCATCAATCGGACACATAACGCTCTTTGTCTCAAAAAAGTCATTTTTGGGGAAAAAATGGAGTTTTTATTAAAAAATGATTATTTTGGAGAAAATTAAAACTCTCCAAATTAATCCAAATTCAGCGAAATAAAAGGCTAAATGACATCTCATTGGGCATTTATGATGATTGGAGTTATCATAACTCAGCTTCAGCCAGCATTCAGTGAGCAATAAATTTATATTCAATTAACGGGTTTGTCATCTCCAGCTAAACTCCCGAATTTGATGAGATGGAGAGCACTCATTGGTTTGATGATTTGATCGAGGTAAAGATTGAAGTTTACACTAGCAGTGGCCTCTCCAAACCTAGTAATGGTTCCTCCATACCTAAGTTAGCTCTCAGTTATGTGACCGAGCCGGTTAGGTTATGTGATTTGGTTTTAGGGTTTTAGCTTGATCTCATTGTATAAATAGAGGCTCCTTTAGCTCTATTCGGAATGGACTTTTGTAGCAGAGTTACTCTGAGAAAATTGTATCAAGCATTTGCTTTAAATTGTTAATAAAGATTCGACTTTGGAGGTCTATGAGCTCTTGGATGTGGTAGCTTTCTAAATGTTTGATGTGATATTGTCTCTAACCCCTATTTCTTTAATACTTGTATGAGATCAATTGTTTTATTAGCTCAAGAAGGGCATTGTTGGCACAGTAGAACAATCATTTGTAGTTTCAATTTGATTGTTTATGCAAAGTAGATTAGTATCTTGATGGACATGAGTAATTAGTATATACGTAATGTTGATCATGATTAAATTTTCTTAGCATACTAGCATGTTATTTTGATCTCACGTTTGTATTGAGTTGTGGTGTGTTATCAGGCTTCACAGGTTGAAGAAGGGTGTGAGCTCAGCTGCTTCTATCTCAGGCTTCAAGCAACCATTTGAATCTAACACTTTAATTGCAGGACCTACATAAATCGTCTTCTTTAAAATACAAAAAGAAAGCTAGGAGTTTAACTCTCTCTCTTTGGTTCCATCTCCATAAATTAATGTTCTTTTGGTTACCGGTCACTTAGGAAGCTCTAGTTTAATTTTTTCAACCTTTAGGCTTCGTCCTCATTGCCTTGTTTGGCTTGCCTTGACTTCTTCTTCTTCGCTGCCCTCTTTTTACTTTAGTTTGCAACCCCTTTTCTTCTTCTTGGACAGCCATCTTTTGCCCTAGTTTTGGTCCCTTTTTGCCCTAGATTTTTGACCCCAGCTTTCTCCTTTTTGGGCAGCCCTCTTTTGATTGTTCGCTGCCCTCTTTTTTACTGTTTTGCAGCCTTCTTTTTGCTTTTGGACAGCCCCCTTTCTCACCTTTAGGACAGCCCTCTTTCTCATCTGTTCTCTCTCCTCTTTTCTGGTTTTTCTTCTCTCTTTTTCCTCTTTTTGCATTGCTGGTTTTTGTCCTCTTTTTCATGATTTTAGTTAGTAGTTTGTCTTTAAAGTCTTGACTAATGCATAACGTGTAAACTGTTATAAGTTCTTATTTGTAGGAGAAACCGAGAAACGCCCAAAGGCTAAAAGCAAGCAAGAGAGCAAGCAAGAAGTGCAAAAAGAACAAAAAGACTTTTCCCCTCTTCTTCCATCCCTTTCTTTCCCTGTTCTTTCAAGAAAAGACAAAGAACACGTTATCAGAAAATTGTAAATTAATAAAAAGCGAGTGGGATTACGGCTTCCACACCCTTCTTCCCCCATTTGGGGGAAGCCTGTATCGTCTCCTTTTCATGTTTTCCATTTTTATTGCTAATGGTAGAATAGTGTAGTTTAATCATCAAATCTTAGTCAAGTAATGCATGTTTGATTAATCTGTTATTCATAAAAAGATAGTAAAAAGTATTGTTTTGATTATTCTAATTGAATGTGACATCTTTCTTTTAGTGTACTTACCCCCTTGCTTTCCCGATTAGGGCCCTAAGAAGTCTGAAAGAGACTCTTGGGTAGATCTTTGTTATTTTTCTATTAAGTGCTTAATCAATTAATCAGTAAGTAAGACTCTTGAACTTGCATAAATACAAGTCAAGAGCACTATCTATCGGTGAGCATCCTTAGTCTTGCATAATCCATGCATTAGGCATTTAGATCAGATAAGTCTCATGAACCTCTGTCATAAGACAAGGTCAAGAGCGCTCTTTGTCGGAGAGTTTAATTAATTGACTTAATAAAACTTTTCAACGCACACTCCCTTTAATTAATTAGCTTCCTTTTTCCTTGCCGGAGTATGCTCTGACCGATCTCAGATCGGAGTACCCAGAAACGGCACTGGATCTCTAACCCTGCAAGAGTAACTTAATTAAAACTTTTACCCTGTAACCAACGCACCGACGTTGTCTCGATTAAATACTCAGGTAGTGGGAAAATTATAAGTGTGGGCGTAGGGCAACCCAATCTGGACACAGTTGGTTAAGTTAATGAACACCTAGCCGTGATTCCAGACAGGTCCGTCATGTCTTCGAATTGAGCCACTGAAGGTATTTCCGGTTAGGATTTCCAGACACCTTAATTAAGAGCACGTAAAATTTTTAAAACCTACCAAGAGCATTCGGACAATCTAATACTCACCAGCTTAATTCCTAGACTTATCATTTTATTTGCGCATTTCGTTGACTCCATAAGGCACCGGTCCTTGGTTAAGTTTGAATAATTATCTATCTTGATCAATTGTCTGTGGTTCATTTTAATTGCTATCTTTGAATGCTTAGTTATAAGTCTGGAATCTTCGCTTATCTTTGTAAATCTCTTGTTAGCAACGTGGATTGCTTTTGATTAATTGTCATTCTTGTAATAAATAAACACTTCTAATTACAATAACTCCTAAGCAACACCCATCCGCATCCGTAACCTTAAAAAACTTTAAACAACCTTAAGAGCCTAAGAAAACTCTTTTGTAGGGACTACCCCCCTTGGCTTCGTTAGGAGTTAGTCTAAACAGAGGAGCTAGGAGTAGGTGACAGTACCTAGCTCTGTGCTTGCCCCTAAAGTCACACCTCTCTCACTTTCTCAAGTGAGGAGACAACTTTTATTAGATTTCTGCTGCTGGTGTGCAATCGACAGACAACAAAGGGTATAAGAAAAGGTCCCAAAAGCAATGGTTAAATATATGCTATATCCAAATATTGCTGACCTTATAAATTTGAATATGTCCTGGATAAAAGCTGCAATTAGCTGTGCTTTTAAGCACCGGTGAAGTCCCCAAAAGGACATATAGGCCAAAAAGGCCGTGGAAATAAAATTAATGGTCTGAATGAACCTGGATCAAACTTGATGTAGACATGCTGCCTAAGTTGAATAAACACTCTCTGAACAACTCAACCATTTGTGAGGCATTGCCATTCCCTGTGTTGTTTTTTGTCCGGCATGTGGTTATAGTGAGTATTCGCTTTCTATATCCAAAGTGTCATGATGTTAAGTTGGTAGTCATCGTTTGCCCCAACCTTGTCAATTTTAGCCTTCACCCTTCACTAGCAAATTGATTACAACTATGAAGTGAGTATAGTTCTGAAAGTCTGGTCTGAGTAATAATAAACAAAACCCTATATATGTATTTGGTTGATGTACCGCCGGTGAGGTGACTGCTTCTTGTGATGATTGTTACTTAAATGATTTGTAGAGCATGTCTTAGCCTTGTAACACTTGCAGTAGATGGATGATAGTCTAAGTTATATTATTGGTATTTGGTCATTTACAGGTGATTATATTGTCTATTGGATATTGTTGATAATCAGGGAGAGACCTGGAAAGGGTATGAGTATGCATCGTAGATAGAGTTGGATTCTCTGAGTCTAGTGAGATAGCTTATTTTCAGTTTCGGGCACTTGCAGAGATGATCAGGTTCATTTTACCCTTCTGATGCAGTTTTGCTTCACTGGATGATGTTTCTGAGCAGGGAGATGTTTTTATTGGATCTCCTAGGGCATTGTACGGGGCATAAGGGGTGCAGCAACTTGATTGTACCATAGTACCCCCATCCCAGAAAGCATGGTGGGTTCAGTTTGACAACGCAGGCACCCTAGGAGGATGTTTTGGCAGGTTCACGTTTCTCGAGGCAGATTAAAAAATGATTAAATGGCTATTGAAGAAATTGATTTGGGCTATTGAGGCATGAAAATGACATGGGATGAGTCATGATGATGTGTGTGATGTCCTCCGCACTTTCTCCAACAGTTGCAGCACCTGATTGGGCCCACACCTATTTTTTGGGCATTTTTATATTATTTTCTAGAGCTTTTGGGAGGCTCATGATTTCCTCAAGGAGGCACAAAGTCAACAAATTAAGTATTATATTATTTTATTGTGCCATGGGGCACCCAGAGGGAGTTAGTTAACACTCCATGGATCCACCATGTGCTTCATTTATTTCTTGTTGAGTGGGGTACCCTCTTTATGGATGATTTAGTCCACTTTGGTACTTTATGGTTATATTGATCCATGTATTGTATGTTGAGCTCATCTCAACCATTGATTAGAACACTTATATCTTTTAATCTTAGCCACTCGTTTTGAAAGAGGTTAGGATTTTGGTTCTCTCATTTCTATTTAAAGGAGAGAGCTTCTCATTTGTAAGTGGTTTTTGGTTCTTGGATCTGATCAATAGAAAAATTTTCGTGTGGATATTTTTTGGATGTCCTTTGCATCTGGTGTTCTTAGATGGTGATTGGAAAGTTTTTTACTTCCTAGCATTCGGGAAATTGTTGCAAGATCTATATATTTTGGGAATCTTTGTCTTGTCTACAGGAGGGCGACTTCAGCTTGGGCGTTTTTGCAGGGGGACCTCGACTCACTTGGATTGTCTTCGTTTTTTATCAGGGGGTTTTCATTAGTGTCATTGCAATCTATGATTCTCTCTTGCTATTTTTCTGTAGCATTTACCTTTTTTTTCATGCAGCAACAAATCTGATATGGTTGACGTTTGTTGTGCAGGAGAGAAGGCACATTGACTATTTGGGACAAAACGTTGGACATAGAAATTGCTCAAAGTTTCTCAAATTGATCGGGATAGCAGGGATCATCATCATCAAGGCATCTACAAGGATTTTCAGGTAAGATCTACATGTTAGTTCCTTTCTTCCGGATCTCAACCCATTGACACATGCTTTTCTTCATTTTTATGAAAAATCCATAAATAATTAAAAAAAATTCAAAAATACCAAAAAATAAACCATTCGATCTCTCGACAAACCACTGCTGGGTTTTGTAGATGGGGCCTCCCTCTCACTAATTCACCCCTAACGCTGAGCTAGTTTGGCTTGGTTTGCCCTAGATCTGAGAAAATGCCTTTTCAAACCCTTCGTGGAAAAGGGGTTTTCACAGAAGGAGGGTATTGATTATGAGGAGACCTTCACCCCTATTGCCAGGTATTCTTCCATTTTGACCATTATCTCACTAGCAGCTGAGATGGGTTGGCGTGTCCATCAGATGGACGTCAAGATTGCCTTCCTCAGCAGAGTGACAGAGGAGGTGTATCTTGAGCAGCCAGAGGGGTTTGATGTGGAGAACAGGGAGACACATGCATTTAGACTGCATCGAGCTCTTTACAGGCTCAAGCAGGCACCTCGAGCATGGTACTTGAGGATTGACAACTATCTACGGGAGATGGGATTTCAGCGGAGTGAGGTTGACCACAACTTGTACTTCTTGATAGGTGAGGTGCCTCTCATACTGGTCTTATATGTGGATGATCTCTTTTTGACAGGAGATGAGAGGTTGATTGGAGACTGTAAGTCCAACCTTGCAGTGGAGTTTGAGATGAAGGACCTTGGGTTGATGCATTACTTTTTGGGCTTGGAGGTTTGGCAGAGAGATGGATGCTTCTTCATCGGACAGGGGAAGTATGCAGTGGAGATCCTGAAGAGATTCAGGATGAAGGACTGCAAGCCTATGGCCATACCTCTAGTTTCCAACTAGAGGAAGATTGATGCATCAGGGTTAGACAGATTTGATCCTACCTTGTATCGTCAGCTTATTGGATCGCTTATGTATCTGGTCAACACTTGACCAGACATCAGCTTTGCAGTCAACTCTTTGAGTCAGTTCATGGTGGACCCTCAGAGAGTGCATTGGATGGTTGCGAAGCACTTACTTCGCTACATCAGAGGTACAATGGAGTATGGATTGGTTTATGAGCGCAGAGGGAGTGTACAGTTAGCAAGTTTCATAGATGCTGATTGGGTAGGATGTGTAGAGGACCGGAAGAGTACTTCAGGTTGTTGTTTCAGCATTGGATCAGGGGTTGTCTCTTGGTTCAACAGGAAGCAAAAGTCAGTTGCATTGACCTCGACAGACGCTAAGTACATGGCAGCCACCATGGCTGCTTGTGAGGGTATGTGGCTGAGGAAGTTACTTGCAGGGTTGTTTGAGTGTGAGCTAGAGGCTACAGTAGTTCACTGTGACAATCAGAGTGGTATTAGGCTATCTGAGAATCTAGTGTTCCATGACTGGAGCAAACACATAGACATCAGATCCACTTATTGAGAGATTGTGTTCAGAGATGAACCATTCGGTTCAAGTACATACAGATAGATGAGCAGGTGGCGAACATTTTCACGAAGGCACTTTGCAGACAAAGTTTTGTGAAGTTCAGGGATAAGTTGGGGTTGCTACCGAATCCCTTCCTCGTTGAGAGGGAGTGTTAAACTAGTAGCAACAAGGAAGGTCTTCCTACATGTATGTGTTCTTGCATGTAAAAGACTTAAATTAGGAAACCAATTGTATTTAATTTACTTTTTCTAAGTTTACTTTGGAAAATAAATTAAGGTGATCTAAATTAATTTTAGTGAACCACTAGTTAAAGTGAAAATGAAATTAGGGTTTTCGCTTTACCTAAAGTTATAAAAGAGAGATCAATTGGTGGAGAAAACACACACACTTGTATTCTGACAGGCACAGGGAGAGAAAGTCAGACAGAGGATTTAGCCCAGAAGACGGAGGAGCGAGCAGCAGGATCATTGAGCTTTGTACAGCTGGGTCGCACACTCACACAGGAGGGTGTTGAGGTTTAGCTAGGATTTGCCTAGTGATTCTGTCGGGTACTGCATTCGCCAGGTTTGGGTGAAATTGCAGTGATTGTAAAAGTTCCATATTTTCTCATAATAAAATCTATATTTGACTGTTGCACTGGTTTTCCCATCTTGGGTTTTTCCGGGGGTTTCCATACCCAAAATAATAGTGTCAATATTGTGATTTATTTCTTAGTTTTATATTCTGCTGCATACTGTAAAAGATATTCATGTGTGGTTATCAGTTGATATTTTGCATGCACTGTTTAGCCCTAGTTGAATATTAAAGGGAAATTTACACGGAGTACGACTTTTGTTTTCTCTTTGTTCCTCTTCCTTTGTTTGATCTTTTTTTAGATTAGTTTTTTCTTTTTTCATCTGGTGACTCCACTAACCTTTTTACTTTTTCATAATTTACAAAAGAAAAACAATATATATATATATTTTTTGAGAAAGTTTTAAATGCATATTTTTTCTTCTCGCGTGGGGACTCCATTGAAGGGATAAAACCTTGTTATCGCATAAATTTGTGAAGTTTTGTTGTGTGTATATGAGCCCATGCGACATATTAAATCTTTTAATGCTCATCATTTGACAACTCCACCTGTTCAGTACAAGGTTCAATTGTTATATCAAATGCATACTATTAATTTCTGATATGGATGAATTTAGGGAGCAGTGTGGTGCCCAGATAGCCCGATTTTTTCATCCTATCGATTTCTCAAACATCTTGGGTTTTCTTAACTTTGGTCATGGTGTGGGGATGTATATAAATGGCGTCCAGTCTTTCATGGAAATTATGGTGATTTAGCCATCTGGCATATCAAGTCTTTCCTTCAATTGTTGGCTGACTCCAATGTTCTTTATGAGGACAATATGATGGAAATGTTTGTTGGTACTTTTCAGGGGGATGCTAGTTGTTGGTTCTATCAGAGCCTTCCTAATAAATGTATGACCTCCTTTCCAAGCTTCCTTTGGATGTGTTGCCCACCTATTTCGACTAGGTGGCAACTCCATGTACATAAAGATGTACATAATTGTACCTTGGAAAAATCTGAGGATTTTTCCACTTCTGCAGGGCAATGGCCCCTTTGTAAAACGAAATGTCCGCTCCCCTGCGTGGGAAAATTAATGTAATTAATGTGCTAGTGTGGGTCATGTGATATGGATGCCACACCATGGAACTGGTTGTTAGGGAAGTCCCCTCATCGAGTGTTTTTTCCCTTTCCAATTGACCTTGTTGAATAAACGAGTTTAATCGGTTTGGTTTTTCACTCAAAATCCTCCAAAGTGGTGACGGGCGTTCTACCAGTCAAGTCCATGAGGTGGCTAAGGCTTTAAAGTGTAATTCATGCTAGACATTTGTCTAGAGTCTTGCGGAGTTTCGTTATGTTATTGAAATTTTATTAATTTTTTCCAGTTAATTAATTCCACCCCTTGGTGGTTAATTAACTGAGTTTTGATGTAATAATGTAATCGCTCAAGCATGGCATTTTGTAATAGGGGCTATGAATGCAAAATAAAATTGCTATGAAACCCCTTAAGCCATTGCTTCGAGTCCTGGGTCGTTCTGATGAGCGGTTGAAGAGATAGACCAATTTTGGTCAGGAGGGGTCTATCTCCCCTAGGGAAAATTTTAATTTTCCTAGGTCAAAAATTCATAT
>LPNX010662401.1:185652-245005 GCA_001517045.1 Pseudotsuga menziesii
GCTAGCTTAATAATCTGTACTCAAAGCATTTTTCTGCCATATTGTAAATCTTGTTCATTGTCTACATTGGTGAATCATCTGTATATTGCTTAATACTTGATTCCTTATTGTTCATAATTGTATTATTCATTTATCTCATGGTTAGATAATTTAATCTGTAGATAATCATTCTTATTCTTTTAAGTTTGTAACTTGTAAATATTTTGACTCCATTATCTAGGCACTGGTCTTGTTTCATATAAGGTCTTAGCCTCTTCTTAAGAAAAGATCCCTTTAATTAATCATTAATTAATTAATAAACCTGGAACATAGTCTTTCCGTAGGGACTACCCCCCTTGGCTCTGTTGGGATCTTGCCTAAACGGAGGAGCTGTAGACTGTGGTGACAGTGGTCCCCAGCTCTCGCTTGCCCCCAAGGACACACATAGCAGGTTGTGACTTTCCTGCGCCTTAAAGTGTGTATTAGGCGGCAACAGGATGTTTTTAGAGCAGTGGCATGATAGTAGGGGTAGTATGAATGGTTTGAAAAAATTCCTTGAAAAGATCTTTACCTTCTACCTATCTGGGACAGAGTATCAAATGGAAGCATATGATGGACCTTTTGCCTTAATACAAAGTATTGAAGACTTAGAATCACTTCTTGAACATTTTAGTGAAGAGGAGATCCATCATACTCCCATCGAAGAACTTCCTCAAGTTGTCATAGACAATGTCGAATGTGTGGAAGTCCCTCTAAGTTATTTTAAAAAGGAAACATGGTTTAAACTTTGTGGAAACAATGGTTAGTGGGCTAAAGGTTTCTGCTTTAGTTGACACAGGTGCTACTTACAACTTGGTGAGCAGCAGGACTGCGATTTCTCTTCACAGTGGGATGGAGTTCAACCAAGCAAAGTTCAAGGCAACGAACTCAGAGGTTAGAGATGTGATGGAAAGGATAAACACAGCCCCCATTCAAGTCAGAAGATGGCATGACAACATGGATTTGAAAGTTGTTCCGCTGGATGACCACTCAATGATCTTAGGACAAGACTTTCTTCGGTTGGCCAAGAAAGTACCAGTTCCACACGCAAGACGGTTGGTGTTCTTGTAAGAGTCCGGGACATGGAGCTTACCTATGACTTAAAAGAGTAAGTTAGGCCACAGACCATGAGTGACTTTGGTGCAGATTTTCGAAGATCCGGGCATGTGTAAGAACTTGCCTCAGTGCAGCATGGGGAAGAAGACAGTTTCGATAGAGGAGAACAAGGCAAGCGCAACAAGGAAGGCCGATCTATTTGCAATAGGAAGGTTAGCAGCGTATTATCACCCGCCTTGTAGTTGCCTGCTTGAGGTGGATCCAAAATGGATGGTAGAGGGGCAAGCAACTAAGGGGTGGAACCACGACTGCCTAGACTCCCAAATGGATGGTTGGCACGCCAATCAAGGCAGCCTTCACTTTAGGTTATCCTAGTCCAGGACAACAATGGGGGAGACCCGGATCTGTTCCCAACAGAAGAGATCAAACCTAGACACCAAAAGAAGATTAGATGGGGCTTTAGGGTACTTAAGGTGTAAGGTGAATGGGAACCCTAACTCTAGGGTTTAGGTACTAGCAACTGTCTTGGGACATGTAACTATAACAAGGCAAGCACGAACAGAGTTGGGACTATCCAGTACCTAGAAATCAGACTCAGTAAAAGGTGTTTGAGCTATTAGTGAATGTTGGTAGATGGCAAAGGCTAAGAGCCTAAGAGCTGCGCTAGCTTGGAGATCAGTGCTTTGTATGCATTGGGCAATGGAGTAAGTAGTAAGACAACGTTTCAGGAAACCCACTTGGGAAACACCTTGATCTACGAACCCAGAAAGCAATTGGTTCGGAAAAGCCAAGGTATAGGAAAACTTGCTTAGTAGATGGCTAGCGCTAGGGCCTAGGAAGACAAATCTGAGCCTAGGAAGACAAATCTGAAGTTTTAGGGGGTACCGGAAGGCTGCTGGCTCAGCGTTGAGGATGAGAAGAGATCAGGGAGACCTGATCTACAAGCCCAAATCAGGAAAACAACAGAAAATTCAGATCCAGAAAAGTCAAAATCTGATGATGGGGTTAGGAGACTGAAAACTAATTTTTTCAGATCTAGGGCAAACCAGGAGGAATCAGCTCAGCGTTGAGGGTGTTCTGGGATGCTTGGGACCCAATCTATCAGCCTATCATGTTATATTTTAGAAAAACCTACTTCCAGAAAAGGCCAATTTTCAGTGAGGGCGCAAGGGCAGTTTCAGTCTATTTTTCAGATCCCGGTCAAACTGTTGAGCCTATTGACAGCGTTGGGGTTGATTTGGACTACCCAAGACCCAATCTATCCGTCTGTGAAGTCAGAAATCAGAAAAACTCAAAACCCTAGTAGGTCAATTTTTTTAGTGGGGGGTTATGCAGTTTTCTTTTGAAAAATCAGATCTAGGTCAATCTATGAGGAATTTGACCAGCGTTCTAGTTGATTTAGTTAGGGGGAGGCTCGATCTATGAAACCCAGAAATGGTTTGGCAAAAGATCGGACGGTTCCCTGATTATTTGATTTTTTAGGTTTTTATGGTTTAGGAGTTTTCAGGAAAATAGTTAAATTTCAGCAAGGTACAATGTAATAAGATCAGAAAAGAAGAACTTACCTGTGGATCTTACCTAGATAAGCTTGTAGAAGTCTGTAACAGTGACGATCCTAGCTATCCCGATTAATCTTGGAAGATCCCCATGATTTCTATGGCATATGCAAGCTCAAAGCCATCAAAGCGCCCCCTACCCTGCATGAGCAAACGTCAACCATATCAGATTTGCACATACAAAATAAAGAAACTGAATGCTACAAGACAGTAAAATGGAGTAATCATAGATCGCAATGAAACTAATGAAAACCCCCTGATCCAAGACGAAGAGAATTGAGCGAGTTGAAGTCCCCCTACAAAAACGCTCCAGCCAAAACGCCCTCCTGTAGACAAAACAATGATAGCCACGAAAAAAAAATAGATCTCACAAGAATTTCCACGATGCTAGTAAGCTGAAGACAAGCTAATCACCATTTGAGCACATCAGATGCAAAGCAAATCCAGAAAAATTTCCATAGAAAAAGTCTTTCTATTATTCAGATCCAAGAGCCAAAGACCCCTTACAAATGAGAAGCTCTCTCCTTTAAATAAAAATGAGAGAACCTCAATCACAACCAAATCCAAACCACTTTCAAAACGAGTGGCTAAGATTAAAAGATACAATGTCTAATCAATGGTTGAGATGAGCTCAACATACAATACATGGATTAATATAATTATAATTTACCAAAGTGGACTTAAACCACCCAAATAAAGGTAACCCACTCAACAAGAAATAAATGAAAGCACATGGTGGGTCCAAGGAGTGTTTGATTAACTCCCTTTGGGTGTTCCCATGGCACAATAAATAATATAGCAATTTAAAATTTAACTTTTGTGCCTCCTTGAAGAAATCGTGGGTCTCCCAAAAAGCTCCAGAAAATATATAAAATTTGCCCAAAAATAGGTGCGGGCCCCATAAAATGCTGAAACTGCTGGAGAAGGTGTGGAAGACATCACTCTCATAATTGTAACTCACCCCATGCCACTTCTTTGCCTTAGTAGCCCAAATCGATTTCTTCAATAGCCATTTGATCATTTTTTAATCTGCCTCGGGTAACGTGATACTGCTAAAACAACCTCCTAGGGTGCCTGCGTTGTCAAATTGAGCCCTCCAAGCTCTCTGGGATGGGGGTACAATGGTACAAACAAGTGGCTGCACCCCCCTATGCCCATACAACGCCCTAGGAGATCCAACTGAAACATCTCCCTGCTAAAACAAATCAATTTGTGAAGAAAAACTGCATCAGAAAAGCAGAATAAGCTTGATCACATCTGTAAGTGCTCGGAACTGGAAATAAACTGTCTCATTGGACTCAGAGAGTCCCAATCCATCAAAAGTGTATACTCATACCCCTCATAGGTCTTTGTTTGATCATCAATCATAACCAATAAACAATATAACCATCTGTGAATAATCAGACACCAATAATAACTCAGAATAGATCAATTTGCTGCAAGTGTTAAGAGGTTAAACCATGCTCTACCACTCATTCACGTAACAAAAACAACAAGTAGCATTCATTTCACTGGCGGTACATCAACAAATACTTATAAATATCAGGCTTTATTTATTATTACTTAGACTCAAACTTTCAAGACTATACTCACTTCATAGCTGTAGCCATTTTGCTAGTGAAGGGTGAAAGGTGGAAATGACAAGGCTAAGGCAAAGGATGACCTCCTACTCAACATCATGACACTTTGGACAAGGAAAAGGGCAAACTCACTACAACCAATACTGGACAAACATCAACACAAGGAGTGGTAGTGCCTCACAGATAGATGAGTTGTTTAGAGAGTGCTTATTCAACTTAGGCATCATGTCTACATCAATTTTGATCCAAGTTCATTAGGATCACATTTTATTCTGTGGCCTTTTGGCCTATATGAACCCTTTGGGACTTCACCAGTGCTTAAAAGCACAGCTAATCGCAGCTTTCATCCGGGCCATATTTATTTTTAATAAGGTCAACAATCCTTTGATATAACATTTTTTAACCATTGCTTTTTTGGACCTTTTCTTATATTCTTCAAGGAGTATTTTTTTTTAGCATTTCATTGCTCTTGCCCTTTTTGCCTATGTTAAGAAACACAGTTTTACAATTTTCATTTTCCATTGGCGCATATTTAATATTTCAATAATAGTAGTACATGAGCTTTCAGTTTTAGCCAACAACATCTCAAGTGACTAGGGGGAATTCTGCACAGTGCCAAACATCAGGACAACCGACCAGAATGATTTAGGCATACTATCCAACTTACCATAGGCAAGTTTTGTCATCAACTCAGAGCCGAGACATAGTGTAAACAGGGAGGCTTGTCCAACAAAGGTTCTAGAGGGGAAAAAGGTCCTCCATGCCACAAGTCAAGAAGTCAGCCGGGTTGAAAATTAAACTGGAAGGTAATGGATGGATGAAGACAATGAAATGATGGAGCCAACACTAGCAAGCCAAGACAATGGTGGGAATGACTACCTCTATTCTCCCTAAGGAGGGTAAAACCAATGAGTATAGATCAAGAACTTCAAAGCCAGAGTAAGGACATCAATACATAGTATAATATACAACCAAGTCCATATAAATATGACCGCCAGATCATGATACCACAAGTCAATATATGTCACAAGAATCAATATAAGAGCAATAATAACCACAACACCATATAAAATACTGAGTCATATCCAGGCAATGTAATCCATCTGAAACACCATATATCCAATGAGAAAGTACTGATTTAACACTGGGCATCCACTACTGTTTTGAAATAACATAAATGGCTATATCGGTCCTCAAATCTGAGTGTCCTGAGACTCAGTCCTGGCATGGGAGAGTACAATAGTCCACTAACACAAAAATGATCCATCAGAAATGCTCATCTCAGCATCTCATATGTAAGAGATCCGGCTGAAAAATGTACTGTGTCTGAAAAATAGAATGTGGTAGCTTGGCTACTATATATGTGATAACACAACGTTAAAAGAATGCATGGTTTCAGTCAGTTAGGAGATTGAAGCTTTGTGCATTTCGGAGGGTCCTTTGCAGTAACATGGAAGGAAACAGTTGGTTTTCCCAGCACCAGGTGCGAAGGTTGCCAATGCAGGCACGTTGGAGGGGTCACTTAGCAGCCAAGCCAAGCCGACGACACTTAAGTCAAGAGAAACCTTGATGAAAAGTCACACGAGGAGGTGTTGGCCAAAACACAGGTTTTGGAAGAAGTCTTGGATGGAGGAAGCACCAGGAAAGATGTTCCACCACGTGATGCGAAGGACATAGTGGCGTCTTGCATCCATGCCATAGGCATTCCAAAAACACAGTTAATAAGAGATTGGTTGGAGCAAGTTTGCTGGCCAAACAAACGAAGTAGAAGGAGTACTTGCTTACTTGGAAAGCAAGTGGCCGCTGAAACAAGTGAACGAAGAAGTGACCAAGGAAGCAGTGGCTGAGTTGAGCATTCTTTAGGAGCAGGAAACGTTGGCATGTTTAGACACGTCAAGGCACCAAGGAGTGTGCGAGGACAAGGCAGGAAAGCTGTGTAAAGGGTTGAGTAAAGCAGCCAAGAAGCAAGCCAGGAAGAGGTCGCAGTAAATGAAGGCAACAGAGGTGTCTTATGTTGACTTGCATGACAACGCAAAAGTTGCAAAAGAAGTGAGCAGCATGTTGTTCAGAATTGATAAATTTGAACTATGTCCAGCTTGGTTGGGAGAGTTAGGATGCAACAACGCATGGATTGAAGTGGCGTTGAGGTACTTGTGCCAAGAAGACTCCGGAGGCGGTGGATGGCACCACCCGCCAATCTGCGTTGGGTGAAAACAATATCAGTTGGGCTCGCTATCATTGGCGACGGTGGTGAGGCCCTAGGCGCCTTGGAGAGGTTTCCTAAAAGATAAATACCACCAAGGTAAAGATTCATGAAGCTTGAGGACGCTGAAAAGGAATGCTGGAAATGTGATTTCAGAATGGTGAAGTTTGTCTCAGGTGATAGGCGCTACGGTTGGATTAGCTACCTAACCGGTATATCCATGAGGTGCACAATAAACGGAAGCAGGACAGAAGGCATGAAGTACAGGTTGCAAGTAGGTGGTTAGAAGCATGACTGCGAATGAACTCATGAATAGTTTAGAGGCTGTGACGGGTGTGGCTTGAGATCATGCAAGCAATTGCAGCGGATGGCGTTGCTGGGATGACAACAGTTTTAAGTGGGGGAGGCTGTCATGGCCAAGTTTTTAGCGCACTTGCCCAAAGCATGGTTCGGGCACCCACATGGGCAAGGCGACAGTGGCCTGACGAGTAGATGCGCATGGGCTAAGCGGGCGTGCACCCACAAGACGGGCGCCCACACTCACCATCGACTTAGGCAACCGAGAGTGTGGTACGTAGGCAAGAGACATGTTCGTGGAGGCGAGCGCTCCCAAGGAGTGTGCTGGTAGCAAGCACGCTAAGTGCACTAGCAACGCGCTAAGGAGGAGCACGTTGGCAAGGCGAATGAGCGCACGGGGCATAGAGGGCGTTAGCATGGTGAAGGCGCCTAAGACCGCACACGACTGTAGAGCGTTTCGACAACAAACGCTCAAGTGGTTGGAAGGCAAGCGTGCGACCCACTCTTGGTGTGGGTGCACGCCCCTTGGCGCGTTAGCATGGGACGCGTCAAGGAAACACGCTAAAGGCAAGTACGGTTGGATGGTGACTTAGGCGAGCCGACAAGGTGGTATGAACGCTAAGTTAGAGGGTGGTCCACTTGGAGGAGCGCCCATCCAAACGACAAGAAGCCTATATAAAGAAAAGCGCGCTAAGTCATTTGGACATCAAGCAAGAAGCAAGGATCAAGGGGATCAGCTTGGAAGGGAACAAAAGACAGAAGTCAAGAGGTCTGAACTCGCTAAGGAGGACAGAGAAGGCTGGGCATCTGTAGTAGGAGACAGTCTTACACTTTTTGTAACTCGTGTAACTTTCTGTGGTGTAGCAGCTGGTTGGGCGTACACTAGGAGCTTTGCCTTGGGCAACTCCATTGATGTAACTCTGTTCATATTGGAATAAAACTTAAAGGGCTCTGCTACTTGGGCAACCCACACTTTACTCTTTGTGTCTTTTTACTTGATGCTGCATACTTGTTATTTGGCTAAGTGTAAATTGTGCCGGCAAGGCTAAATGAGATTAATTAAAACTCTTTAAGAGTTAAAGTGTTAAAGAGAACAATTTCCGCAGGTTGGTTTAGGCGTAGTTTGTTAGAGTACACCAAGTTGTCCAAGCCCTTAGGAGGTTTCTAGACGGTGCTGCACGCACAACAGGCCGCAAGGCTAAGTGTAAATTGTGCCGGCAAGGCTAAATGAGATTAAGTAAAACTCTTTAAGAGTTAAAGTGTTAAAGAGAACAATTTCTGCAGGTTGGTTTAGGCGTAGTCTGTTAGAGTACACCAAGTTGTCCAAGCCCTTAGGAGGTTTCTAGACGGTGCTGCATGCACAACAGGCCGCAAATAGTGGTTGCGTGTTTTGGCTGCGACAGTGGGGTCTACTTTTGTTCTTTTACTGAAGCTGCAGTTCTGGTAGTTGCTTATGTGAAGGCCATACTCTGCTGGGTTCTTTTTTTTTTGGCTGCTCTTACACTACGGCCTCCACTCCAGCCTCATCCGAGCTCTGCTAGGGCTCATCTCAGGACACGGCACCCCAGCTAGGGCACATGGCAGCCCTGCTAGAGCTTAACTCAGCTCACGGAAGCCCTGCTAGGGCTTACCACAGGTCTTGCCTGCCCTGGTAGGGCCATTCTCAGGCCACCCAAATCCTGATTGGGGCGATTTTAAGAGTCTGACAGCCATGTTAGGGCTCACACCAGCAAGTACAGGTGCATGAAGTAACATAGAAGGCAGGACGTGACAGTTAGCAGCACTTTCAGGCTTACAGACATCTACATCAGGCTTTCTTGGATGGTTGGGGTTTTGATTAGTCCCCAGTAGGACTGTCTTTGTCCTTTTCTTTCTTGGCATATATGCCCTAGGGGCAACTTGTTGGATTTGTAAAGGGCTGTATTTGTTATCTTCTCATGTACAAACTCAGTCATTCCATTATAAGGAAGATTTTCATTGCTGGGGTTTTTATTCCTGAAAAGGTTTTACCCAGGATAAAAATGTGTGTATCTGTGCATGCTTGATTTCTTCTACTTTTTATTGCTGCTATCTATCTCAGAATTTATCTACTGCTGATACATAATTTTAAAAGTCCGTTAGAATTGGAACAAAAGACTGTTACTGCTATTAAATCAAATCCATGTTAATTTTTTTTAATAATATGGACATAAAACAATTCAAAAACTTAAAATCCTTAAAAATCAAATATTCATCTCAACTCTTGCAGATTTGCATTTCATTTTTTTTTATTCTTTTCAACACTTAATAGAGATGAAGTTAAAATGAATCTATCCTAATCTTAGTTATCATTCCACAAGTTTGAATTGTTGTTTGTAAAAATTTAGATTGCTTGAACGGATTTGATTTTGGAATCAAAACAAACTCCTATAATTTGAATGTTAATTGTTCAGGAATAGATTTACGGAAATTCCAGAGGAGCGATGGAATCGTTTATTTGAGAAAATTTTAAAGCCAGAGTAAGTAGTTTGGTCGCTTGCCATTTTATTATCCAGTATTGAAGGAACTTTTGCAGCAATATGGTAGGACAACACCTTAATTGAAGTACAGAAGAAATATTATATTAACAATGAGCATTAATTAAAGATTATTGCATAGAAAAGTCCATCATCCATGCATCGTTTATTCAAACTGTTTTTTGTTGTTGCTTAGAGGCATGTTTATGATCTCTGAATTCAAGATTGGGAATATATTGAATACGATAGCAAAAATAACTTTTCTAGTGTGATGTTATTGGACTCATGATTGCAGACACATCCGAAGAATTTGGGAGATAACTGAGCAGCGCTATAAAGGTACAAGTGCAGACACTTATATTGAGGCTGCTATGCTGCTTGACATGGAAAGCAAGCCTCTCTCACCTGTGATTTGGAGTGGGAAGTTCAATGGAGGTATTGTTGGTGTGAAGCATACTTAAATACTCTTATAGCAGATGGTGTTACCTCAATACAGCCTGTCTTAAGTTTTAACCTTTAAGTATGATCTGGCTAAGGTCTATTTCTAACGTTTTCTTATGTGCATGGACATGGCTACTATCAAAAGCGAATTTCCTGTCTCCTTTGACGGGCAATTTTAAAATGGTAATTGCAGTGTACATTCTATTCAAAATGCTTATTTCAATGTTTATTTCTTTGATATACTCTAGAGTCTAATTATTAGATAAAAAGTGATATAATCTTTAGAAGGCAATTTTTGTATGCACTTTGTCAGGGACCTAATTCATTTATATGTGGCAGGCATTTTTCCGTGGTAACGATGGGCACGTATACGGTCGAATTATTTCGGGTATGGTTCAATTGATTCCATATGCTAAGCATTTTCCCCTTTTTAATGCGTTGCTGTTGTCACCACCATGCTAATGCTTAGACATAAATAATGCTTTTGGTGTTAATATGGTTTGTTTTTATCAAGGGACTTATTAGTCACACACTAGGTTACTAAAACAAGGAGCCACTAGATACACCTTCAGGTTTTGCATCTCTATCAACTTCCCAGCACCTGCATATTCTTTAACAAACACTTCTTGTTTAGTTGGTACAGATTCCTCTTATTGCTACATGTGTGGTACATTGCCCTTATTACCCTCACAAGCAGGGACGTTCATAAGTTTTCCAGTGTATTCCCTCCTTTGTACCTATTTTCCTTTGACATACTCTTTCTCCTTCACTTGCGATGTCTATCCCATATAAATTTATTCCTTAAATCGCCCAAGCACTATTAGGTTGTTTGCTTGTAACCCAACTAATCCTTTGTCTCCCTTATCTGTGGATATCAACATACTTTTCGACATACCATCTTTATCTGTTTGTGTCCCTTATCCCTACAACATTCATTTCATTTAACACAACTCATCCTTTGTCTCCCCTATCTGTGAATATCAATATACTTTTCAACATACCATCTTTTCCTTGTTTATGTACCTTGCCCCTTCAACCATTCATTTCATCCACCATCCAGTTATTTCATTTTGGGTAGTCTACAGTTTTTTATTCATTCCCTATTCCCCATACTGGTTGGTCTCTTGTGTACTTCCCCACAGGATCCTTTCACTTAATTTGATAGTGCCACTCATTCCTTCGCTGTTCCTTTGAACCATTCCATAATTACTCATGAAAAAAATGACTTTTGGATTTGAAAGGCCTTAGCTCTGTTATCTTTTTTATGGGTTTTTGGATCTACAAGAGGCCAACCTCTTTTCAATGCTCAACTGTCTTTTTAACCTTTTTCAGGCTATGTTCATTTGACCCAGTTAGCTTCATATAGGCTATGGCATATGCATTATTGTATTTCAATGGTAAGTTAGATGGTTGGGAAACAGACTTGTAACCTTGCAAGAAAATAGTTGTGCTTTGTGGGGTTGCTTTAAGGGAAAATACATATGAGGGTAGTTTGCCTCCCCTAGTGGTTAATTGAGCAAAACCTAAGAGAGTGGTTGCTAAAGGGAAAAAAAGGTTTGGAAAACAAACTAAGGGCTTGAGAAAAATAACCTTGTATTTAATTTTAACTAACCCTAGACCTAGATTATTGTAAAACTGAAAATGAAATACAGTGACCATAGCAAGAAGCGAAAATTTAGTCAAGGGTTTACTGAATAAACAAAAAACGTTTATACAAGGAGATAAATTTTTTCTTTCTCATTATCAAGGCATTTACTTCTTTTAATGGAGGTATTCTCCTCTCTATCAATGCAATCCTCTTCGTGGATGGATTTTGGCTCACTTTGAACTTCAAATTTATTTCAGGCTATGGTTTACTGTGTGTTGCAAATATCTCCGATTTTTTTTGAGTTTTTCAAGTTGCCATTTTTTCCGATATTTTCATAATGCTTTGAGTCTAGGTTTCTTCTTGCCGATATTTTCCGATAATTTCCGATATTTTCCCCAATGTTCCTGATAAATTTCTTTGCAGACCCCCTCGGCGATATATTCCCCGAAATGATGCTTGCAATATAATTTTACACTTGCCAGAGGAGTTTTTGTCTGTGGATAGAACTGCTTCTTGTTCGAAATATGAGGTATATTCAGACACGTCAAACACCTTAAGCCAAACACTCACAAATAGATCAAAGAGAAATACACCAATATTTATGATCCTTAAACTGCATGCTCATAGACTTTCAATGTCGTCAACATGGACGCTTCCGGAAATGAAAAAAAAGAGATTGATCTCTGTTCTCAGGGTAACTCTGAATGCAAACTTCTCTGCTCTTATTTATCAATAGCCTGCAGGAAACAAATCCTTTTTTTTTGGGAACTCCATCAAGAAAAGTTTCAGTACTTGGATTGCTGCATTCAAATGGTTATAAAAAGCTTAAAAGATACACCCAACCAACCATAAACAAGGTACTGCTAACACAATTCCCAGCGCTCTGATTAATTATAAGTTTCCTCAACTTAGACCCAAATCCCCAACGCATTCAACAAGGAGATAAAAAAAACTTGGTACACAATCCCTTCATGTACATGGTTTAGACACGGCTCAATTCAATTGATCGATACCCATTGGCTTGGGTGTTTTATGGAACCAAACGATTTCTTTAATAGATTTGCCACCCAGTGCAAGGTTACAATACGAATCTAATTGAGCTGTGGAATATGGATCGCACAGAACATTACACAAATCGCCATATCAATGTAGAAATATTGACAAAAAGTTCAGACTTTTGTCAAACACTAAGTTAAACCCAGATTTCAGACTTTACTATCATTAAGTAAAAAAATATAGTTAAACCCAGATTTCAGACTTTACTGTCATTAAGTAAAAAAATATTTCATATGCATAAAACGCAACAACCTTGACGCTGAAACACTGAAAAAACTAAGTCTGTAGCAGCGGAAATACACATGAAAACAGCAGACCGATAAACTCATAAAACAGTGGATTTTTGGTCAATGTGACCCTGGAAAAACCCCACCCCGGGGAAAACCAGTCCAAGAGAATTTTATTGCAGCATTTATCAGGCAGAAAAATTATTTACAGCAACATTTATTTCAGCATTAATGACTGTACCAGATTTCTCGATTTTCATGCCCACCAGCAAAATGTACAGACTGTATAGAACGGTATGGACTATATGGATTTTTGAGCTTGAACTTTTTTTGCTTCTCCTCGAAAATCGTGCCCAGAAACTTTCATCGAAAAATGTGCCACTGATGTACCGTATGGGCTGTACGGAACAGTACAACTCAGCTGAAAGTAAATGCCTTGAAAACTGTCCAGCTCCTTGGGATTCGTGCCCTTTTGAGAATTTTTTTCTCTCCTTGGGATTCGTGCCCACTTGAGAAAAATTGCAGCTCCCTCTCTCTCTGCAAATAACTCAGCCAAATGCTCACTCTTGGAAATGCTTTCCTTCAACTTGTCTTGCACACTACCCTAGGCTCTCTCTTATAACTTGAGAGTGACTTTTCACCTTCCCAATCCTTAAATCCAAAGGCCAAGATTAAATTTTTCCTTTTCAAGATCAAGGGTTGAGAAACTTTCCTCCCAAAAGTGGTTACATTTAATTTTTAATAAAGTCACATTTACTTTATGAACTAAGTGCACTTTATCATAAAGTCACTTTATAAAATTAAAACAAGAGAATACTTTATAAAAAGTCCCATTTACATAAGAGTCACTTTATACTTTATAAAACAACATTACAAAGTAAAGTAGCCTAGCTAGTGCATGGTCACTTCCGCATACAAGACAAAAACATGCGGAGTGCCTCCAGAGCTAAAACTCTAACAATCAATAGGTATAGAATGGGAATACTGAAGGTAGATGCCCAATATGGAATTCTGGGGTGTTTGGCCGTAGCTAAGCTAACCGATTAATTAAAAACAACAGTCAAGTCGCTTACCATAAAAAAAGTTTTTATTCATCTTCTAGCAATAAAATATGACCATGAAACATTTTATTTGAGCAGTTTAATGTGCAGACAATAACAAAAGGAATGTGTCCAGCATTGCCAAACTCGTGCAATAGTTGCAAAAAATGCCCGACACCTATAAATCCACCCATCAAATTTTAAATTCGCTTGGCAACATTTAATTTCAACCAGCAATGTTTAAATTCACCCCGCCCCAGCATATTTAAATTCTCCCTAGGCAATCAAAGAAATGACGCAGTCAATACCAATTTCACCCTGGGACAGATAAAAATTCCCTAGGCATTAGCAATTTGCTGTGGCAATGATAAAATCACTCCAGGTAGAATAAACTTGCCCCAGGTACAAAGAAAAACGCTCAACAATGATAAAACACGTCCAACCAGCAACAAAATGGCCAGCAAGGTTGTACAACCATGGTAAGGGAGGATGGTAGCTTATGGTCATCTATGACAGCCTTCAAGTCATGTAATTTGTTCCTTGAAGTGCATACAACTAGAGGAGAGGTAAGATGCTGAGTAAGGAGGTGAGGAAAGAGCCAACGCCTAGCAAAGTGGATAATTTCGCCCAACAATGTATGAAAATGCCCAACAATGCACAATTTTAATTATAATCGAAATTAGAAACTCCTTAAGATATTACACTGGCTCATTAACAATAACCTTTGATCTCTGGCAATGGGAATGCATCCTACCGTAGAGGTTTACTAGTTGTTGGATCCCTTATAAGATCAAAACACAACTCAACAATGTACTAACCCATTGTAGCTTCGGCAAAATTTCATTCTCTCACCATTTACAGTCATTGGAAGCCATTAATTAAATACTGGAGATCTCAACCACTTAGTAAACAATTGAATGCTAAGAAACAATTAAGCACACTTTAAAATTGCGCATAAGATATTATTTACCCTATAAACCAGAAAGGGAAAACCGGCTTCTAATGGGGTTTGATCTTATTTCGACAATGTTCATCACAATGCATTGCTCATGGCTACCTTGCATATTCTTCAACCTGGCCAAAAAGGACCCTTTGAGAATGAAAGTGTAGGAGGAAATAGAGAGAGTTGGGGGCGTAAGGGAAGGCCAACAACCATAACCTTTCATTTCTTGTTCCTCAACATTCTCTCCTATTTTATTTTCTTATTTTCATTTGATCTATTTTTCCTCTCACATTTGTCTCATTTATTTTCATCTTTTTTATTTTAAATTCTATAATGTTTACTTCAATGTCTTTCATACATTTAATTTTTGAATGTATTTGCAGGTACTGAGGCTTACAACATTCTCATTTAGATAGATTTCGGATCACACCTCCCCATTGAGAGGCTTTTGGTCTCCAAAAGCTTAAGGAAACCAATCTGGGTCAATGTGTCTTTTGTTGGACACAATGGCCACACTGAGAGGGGGGTGAATCGGTTTATCAACAATTTATAATTTTTTTACCTTCTTTTAGTCAACCAAAGAGTATCACACATAATATAATCAAATGCATCAGTTCAATTAATCAAGAGTCATAAGCACATTCATCACATCAAAGAGACACAATAATATTTATAATTTGATCTTTATTTATTCTACATGGAAGACAACAATCTTCTCGATTACAATCAACACCAACTGATAAGAAGACCACCAACTCTGAAACAGGACCTAGCTTGGTTTTTTTAGCTCCAACTAAGAAGGGTTTGAGGAGTCCAATCCTCAAGTGCAAGAATCCACTTGCAAGCTTGATGTCAATCATTGATTGTCATCAATTTGCTGCTCATCAACTTCTGCTTGTCAATCTGCTCATCAATGCTGCTGGTCAATCTCTGCTCATCAACACCTGCTCTTCATCAACACTGCTGCTGCCATCAACTTGTCATGTCTTCTTTACTTTGTTACTAGTCATGTCTTAGTTGAGATCTATCAATATCATCTTCATCAAGGCATCATCAAATACAAGTGTAAATCATCACCATAGAATATACATCAAGTGTGCATTACCACCATCATAGAATGTGCATCATATTGTTCATGCATACAGTACATCATCAAGGAGAATCCTTAAGTACATATCATATAAATACCACTGTATGCACCTCTACTATATACTTCACTGCTTACCTAAATATGTCACTACTGTATACATCACCGTATACTTCATTGCTTACACTCCACTACTGAATACATTACTTGACTGTTTAAATCACTGTTCATACCACTGTTTTTACATCACTGTACACTCATACTTCACTGTATTTATATTGTCACACATACCTCATCATATAACATCCTCATGAGGTGTATGGGGTGTCATATAAGGTATCACAATCATTATGTAATTTTACCTCATCACAGTCATCATGTAATTTTACCTCATTATAGTCATCATCAAATTAGTGTCATCTAGCATGCATCTCACATATACAAATATGCCACTGTATATCATTGTATTTTTACCACAAGTTTGTCATCATATCATAGGAGTGTCATGTCATCATTGTGTGTAGGCATCATCAACTTACAAGAGTATGCATCATCAACTTAGTGAATTCTCTTCACATATCATAGTTCACTAGTACATAAACTTATATCATTACTATGCATGGACTGTGGGAGAACCCCAACCAAAGGCTTCAAACAATGGACAGTGTGAGAGTGCATAACATATTTTGGTTATGCATTGGATAGGTGTTGGATTAGATTAGGCATTCATGGCTTCAATAGTCTCCAGCTCACAGCTCTCCACAGGTCACAGTTGTGGACGTGGATATTGTTGTCCGTTGATCACACACCAGTAGCATAAATCTTTCGAAAGCTGTCTTCTCACTTAGGAAAGTGGGAGAGGTGTGACCTTGGGGGCAAGCACAGAGCCAGGTACTGTCACCTACTCCTAGCTTCTTCGTTTAGGCTAACTCCTAACGAAGCCAAGAGGGGTAGTCCCTAACAAAGAGTTTCTATGGCTCAATGTGTTTAAGTTAAGTTTTAATGTTTGAATGATACAGATGGGTGTTGTTTAGGAGTTATTATGATGAAAGATGATTATAATTATAAAAATTGGAACACAAGACAAAGGGATTAAAAGACACGTTGCTGCACCAAGAGTAAAGCTGACCCTAACCTTTACTTCAAGGTTATAGAAGATGAACCTTTCATACTATTACTATATGTGGATGACCTATTTTTGACAGGGAATGAGAAACAGATTGTAGAATGCAAGAAGAAGCTCGCTGAGGAATTTGAGATGAAAGACCTTGGGTTAATGTATTGTTTTCTAGGTCTGGAGGTATGGCAGAACTCAGAAGGAATCTTTCTCAATCAGGGAAAGTATGCAGTAGAAATTTTGAGAAGATTTGATATGTTGGAATGTAAAGTCATGGCCACACCCATGGATACCAACCTGAAGTTGCTGGTTGATGAATCATCAGAATTAGTGGATGTGACTCAATACAGACAGATTATTGGGTTGTTGATGTATTTAACAAATACCAGACTAGACATTTGTTTTGCTGTGAACACCTTGAGTCAGTATCTAGTTCAACCTAGACGTGTTCACCTGGTAGCTGCAAAACATGCGATGAGATATCTGAAAGGAACTATAGACTTTGGTCTATACCATGATGGAAACCATGACTACAGATTGTATGGCTATACAAATGTAGATTGGGCTGGAACTGGAAGTGTCTTAGATAGAAAAAGCACATTAGGTGGATGTTATTGTCTGGGGTCTGCTATGATTTCATGGTTTAGTAGGAAACAATCCAGTGTTGCTCTTAGCACGATTGAAGCAGAATACATAGTAGCTTGCTCTGCTAGTTGTGAAGCCATATGGCTTCGGAAACTGATGTCAGGTTTATTTAATGTGGAGTTGGATACCACAATGATTCTATGTGATAACCAGAGTTGTATAAAGATGACAGAGAACACAGTGTTCCATGATAAATCTAAGCACATAGAAATCCGGTATTTCTACATTCGAGATATGATACAGAAGGGAGCCATAAAGCTCAAGTATGTGAGTATCGATGAACAAGTTGCTGATGTGTTGACAAAGCCTCCGTCTCGAATAAAGTTTGAATACTTTTGAGAAAAGCTTGGTGTTGTTCGAAAAGACCTTCCCCGAAAGGGGGAGCAGTGATGTTGTAGTGGGATTGTATCATCCCTGGACACTTGTCCTAAAGTGATCCGTAGACTTCTGACTCCGAGAAAGAAGTGGGATTGTATCATCCCTGGACGCTTGTCCTAAAGCGATCCGTAGACTTATGTCTTCGAGAAAGAAGCAGGATTGCATCATCTTTGGACCTAAGTCCTAAAAGTGATAGGGAGTGATTATCTTGTAAAAGTATCCGGAGACTTCGTTGTTTGAGAATGTGGTAGGATTGCATCATCCTTGGACCTAAGTCCTAAAGTGATAGGGGGTGATTATCCCATAATAGTATCTGAAGATTTATGGCGGTGAGATTTATTATGCTGTGATCAACAGAGTAGCGGATGAGTATGCTAAGTTGGGGACTCAGTATTCTCTGCCAAAATTTGCTTTCTTCAAGACCGTGCAGTCAAATTTTTTTTTTGGTCTCTTTGACAGTCCAAATCTTGGATTTGTCTTCGGGTGTACCAACATGAGTTTTGCAGCAGAGGAGCAATCCAAAATTTGTAGCAGCAGTCAAGTCTGTGGTTTATCACTGTTGGAGGGTTTATGCAGCAGAAGAAATTGACCAGCAGCAAAGGGTTTACACAGTCCGAGTTCTTTTGCAGACAGTTCAAAGTTTTATTATGACTTAAGGTCATCCACACAGTCTGAGTTTGAGGTCTTTTATAGTATATTTCCAAAGTCTGGAATTGTTGTGTTTGGGTGGACTATTGACTGAGGCAACTTTCATTACAGACCCAAATTTTCCACAAAGATCTTCTTCCTCAGGGTTTTGACAGTCCATTTTCGTTTGGTATTGGATGATTGATACGATGATGCCCTACTTACTATGATGCTCATTCCACTACCTTGCTGATGATGAAGATGCATGTATAGCCACTACCTTGCTGATGATGAAGATGCATGTGCAGTGATGTACAAACAGTAATATAAACAGTGAGGTAAAGAAGTGATGATGTGTATGTACAATACTCCACTCATTGCCTACCTCATGATGATGCATACTATGGTGTCTAACTAGCACACAGTCAAGCAGTGAGTTCTATGGTGTGTCTACCGAGTATACATATAAACACTTCCATATCAGACAGTCCCTTGAAACCGGCTAGCAAATGACATGTTGATAGTTGGATGATGTCTTAACCATAATGAGTATGCAAGAGTCCAAGTTCTCCTTGTAAGTGTTGATCTTGTTACATCTTACTCCAGCTATCTCAAGCATAAAAGAGAAAGGATTGAAGCAGAATTTGAAGTATTCCAGAAGTTACAGCAGTAGTGAAGCATTTGGGTATGAGCATACTGTGCTTAAGGCAGCAACAGTAAGAGAATATAGAACAACTCTTATAGCAGAAAGTCAAAGGTCATTGACATGAGATGCTTTGTAGATTGACTGAAATTGGGCAGCAGTATTGATGGGCAGTGTTAACATGGTTGATGAGCAAAGCAGAGATTGTTGAGCAGACCTTGATGATTTGACAGTGACTAGAATACAGAGGTTGTTGAGCAGTAGCAAGCAAATGAACAAGATGACTGAAGAGCTGGTGTTGATGAACAACGAAGATTGAGAAGTGTGTTGCAGCAGTATTTATGAGAGTGTTGAGCAGAGGATCAGCAGTATTGACAAGCAGCAGAACAGATTAAAGAAACAAATGAGGTGATGTAACAGTAAGCTTTGATTGTAAATGCAAGCTTGTCTTGCTTTTTGAGGTTAGGATACCTCAAACCCTTCATAGCAGGGTTTAAAAAAACCAGGCAGGGTCCTGGATGCAGAGTAGGTACTCTATGTATCAGTAGGTGCTGATTTTACCTAACGGTTGTAGCCGGACCAAAACTAATACAAAAAGATTACAAAAGTATATGGTGTTGTGTTCTTTTGTGTTATGGTTCTTGATGATTCAAATGCTTTTGATATGTGAATGATGAAGTGAAAGATGCTTATGAAATGATTAAGAGATTAGTAGAATAATCGTATGATGAATTGATAGTTGATTGTGATAAGCTAAGAAAAGTTTTAAAACTGGCTTCACACTGATTCACCCCCCCCCTCTCAGTGTCTAACATTTAACACCGCGGCCTCTTCAATAGATCAGAACTTTAGTAGCCTGAATTAAGATATAAATCAACGAAGTTTAAGAGAGCGAAATCACTGAACTTCATGCATCATCCCACTGTAAACATCAAGGAGCAGACCACTGAAGTTTTCAGACCAGCAAACCCCAAAACAATCTTCTTTTAATTAGTAAAATCAGATCTGAATGCTTGCTACTACGACTGCTACAGTGTCATCCGAAGTTCAGAGCTAAATCCTCATCTCTTGCCACACTTCAAAATGAGGGCGTTGGGGTGTTATTTATACAATTTTTACTGAGTTGACCTGCCCTTTATTGAATTTTTAATTTTCTTTTTGGATTATTTTGTGGAGCCGACCTTCATAAGTTTCTTTTTGTAGTTGTATTTCAATAAAGGTAGATCACGTTTAAGCATGCAAGGATGTCTTCTTCAAGCATTTTCTTTGCCTTATCACCTTCAACAAATGACCACTGGATGGGTCATTTGTTCCTATCATGGACCCAATCTATTAAGAGTTGTGGGTCAAGGGGGCAAGATCCCACAAATGTGTTTTCTTCAAAACACCACATTCATTTAGCTTCAAGCTCCCACCGAATTCCTCAAAGGAGGCCTTGTCATAAGTATGATGTGAGCAAGGTCATCAAGTATGCAAAGTATGCAAAGTGTCATCACGTTCAACATTCATTAACATATAATGCAACAAGAGAAGCTATGTGATCATCAAATCTTCTACCAATGGTAAGGATAGCATAACTAAAGTCTCCTCATTATTTAAGGACATCAAGGACATCATGGAGGAACTTTAAATCCAAACAAGCATCAAGGGTATCAAGGACCCCATTATCCATTTTCAAGAGCTTCTTCAAGGGTATCAACACGAATATCATACCCATGACCATATACAGGTGCATCATAACCAAGGAACCACATCTCAAGGACATGCCAAGTATGAGGAGGGATCCACCATCATCTCAACAATACAAGAAGATTTACAGGGGTCAATGTCCATCATGCCACAAATTGTGTGGGTCCCAAGCCATAAGTAACCACATGCTAGGAGATTATGTCCAAGGGTTTCATATCAAGAATGATAAGGACTTTAATGGACTTCTTCAAGAATAAATACAATATACGTGGGCTTCATTAAAGCATGGTTGAATAAAAACATGACCAACATATGCAAATGCCAATCTCCATCATATGCAAAGGTGTAAGGACACTTGTAAGGGCATCTCAACCATGTATAGGGTTCCAAGACCCAAGTCGTTGTCTTTGTTCTAGTCATTCACTGAGTTTTCCATGTCATCAACAACCATCAACAACGACAACCTTTGTCATTAATGGCTTGTCATCAAAGACAAGACAACCATGCTCTACAAACTCCCCCTTTGTCATTGATAGAAACCCTATTCAATTACTCTCCCCCTTTGACATTAATGACAAAGGGTCAAACACTTATCCATCAAAGACTTCACAATGCCAAAAAAAATTGGATTCTTGAGTACTAAGATCATGTTGAATTGTTTGCTACCCCTTTCATGTAGACTTCTTCATTTGTTGATCAAGAGGTCAAGTCTGTTCAGCCCAATTTGTTTCAAGTAACTTAGGCTGCCTAGTCCACCCTTGCTATGGATCTGTCCAATAAAATATGTTCTAAATTTGAATGTGTTGCTTCTTCTCCCATTCCTTTTGATATCTTGGAGCTGCTATTCACACTCTCCAATTGAACGATATATATATATCCACTTGATTGAGGGCAACAGGTGGATGTCTCAGTCATCCAATTTTTTTAGAATAGGATACATATAGTAGTGCCAAAGAAAAACACTGAGAATCAGAGACAAAGAGAACACTTTTCTTTTCTTAACTGTATGTGTCGTCATAGAGATCAATCCGTACATAGCCGTGTCTTGAATGCCTTCCAGGTAAAGGTTTGGAAACCTCACCTCCCCTTCTTTGACATCAATGAAAAAGGTATCTATGTTCATATTTGTTTGCTGCTTTGTTTTTTCCTTCTCTGTCTTAGATTTCTTTGCTCAATCACATATTTCAGTCAAGTAGAGTGAACTCTGTGCATACGAGTCCATTAATATTGTCTTAGAGCTTTCCTCTAATGTTGTTATGACTGCAAAATCTGTTGTAAATACTAAATACATTGTATTCATAGGGCTAGAAAGACAATGTCAATGAGATGAAGCTTTTCTCCATGGTATAGATCAGGCCTCCCAATATGTTCTTCAAATCTGCCAGCACAACATGTAGATATGCAACTGTACATTAGGTAATGTTGCCCTATAATCACTAAGAACTCAGTAAAGGAATATGAGCTTTTGTCTTCAGTTTTGGGGAATTTTGCTCCAAATGTTTCATACAAAACTGCTCTTGACGATGATGCCATAACAGGTTCAAAAACATTGCCACAAGAGGTGATTACCGTCCACAACTATACTCAACAAATTATGCTCAACATTGGCGCTGTAAATCTGCCTTTAAAAGTGTAATTACAAGGTCGTTGTCCAAGAGAAACCTCAATTCTTTGTTGCTTGTGGCACCTTCTACTGCTGGTTATAATTGCTAGATATTTGTGTGTATATTTCATCACTGAACGACTAAAGTTAATCCATAAAACTTCCCTTAATCCATCCTTCAAAACTACTCAAATAATGTGTTTCAAGTCCCGAGAACTGTTCCCATCTAGCAGTCATAAGGCTCTTTCATTAATCTAGGTCCTTTTCCTTCATTCCTTCATATATGATGCCCTGCATCTCCACCAAGAGTACTCCTGTGTAATTTCATGAGGACATTATTGCCAATCATCTCCAAAGCTAGAAAGAGTCATTGGTACACTTAATGGATGCTGTAAGGAATGCATCAACACTCATCTAGTAAATTGATAAAAGATAAGCATGCATCAAGGACAATCCTCCAAACATCACTATGTTTCTTCACTTCATTTGCTTTTCTTTATCTTTGATGACAAAAACTAACCATATTGCTCCCCCTAACAACATGCCAATTGTAACCATGATCCTTGGACTTGGTTTATTGCTTGGAGAAACCATCATCTACCTTTGAGTCCATCCTCCAGTTCCATGAACTCAAGGTGTGCTAAGGTCTTTGAAAGACCTCAAACTTGGCTTGCCACATGGCAGCCATCTTCTGTGTGCTGATCAACTTCATTCACATTCAACAAGACATTTTTTTTCACCCATATCTGAGAGTGTCCTTGACTTTGAGGACATGTCTTTTGGCCTTCAAATCCTCCTACATAATTTTTCTTCCATTGTTCATAGGTTCTCCTTGTTGATGTCTGTGGGGGACTCATCATGGATTGTCTTCTTGTACTTGCACAGTCTTGGGCTTTGTGACCAAAACCATAGCAATTGTAATATCTCACGGTGTGGCAATTTGCAACAATATGGCCAACACAGCTACATGTCCAACATCTAGCCATAGTGTTGGGAGACCCAACAATTCTTGCATGAGATATGCAATCCAATGCCTTATGACCAAAATCATTACATGAGTAGCAATAACTATTGAAACCATTTTCATACCTGGATACCTAATTCCACCTTGAGGATCTCTCTTTTCTGAGCTTGC
The DNA here is from genome assembly GCA_001517045.1 of Pseudotsuga menziesii. Taxonomy (NCBI): domain Eukaryota; kingdom Viridiplantae; phylum Streptophyta; class Pinopsida; order Pinales; family Pinaceae; genus Pseudotsuga; species Pseudotsuga menziesii. The sequence goes on from LPNX010662401.1 coordinate 209,077, forward strand.
TTTGAGGAGTAGGATTAACTACTTGATGTCTTTCTGATCTTTTGAGGCCTTCTTTATTCTATACAGGTACTTAAGGAGCAACATTGCTTTCACTTTTGGAGAATGAGGGGCTCACCTCATACTTGTTAGGTGTCCATGTTCCTGCTATTAACTATTCTTTTCCCGAGTTTTAGCCAAGGCCATATTTACCAAAAGGTGATCTTTGATAGTCCAAGATCTTGTCCAAGATGATTGAGTTGTTCTTGAACTTCACACATGCATTAGAATTTTTACTTGTTTGTCTGAGACCAACTACTTCCATCTCAAGCTTTTGATATTGCTCCTCCTTCTCAACCAATTGGTCCTTCAGGACTTCCTCTATCCTTTTAGCCTCCTCAAGTTGAAACTACAAATCTACGTTAGCCTTCCTTGTTTCTTCAACCTCTTATGAATCTTCACTAGGCTCTTCTTGTTCTTCTATTTGACTGATCGGTTTGGTGTTTAATCTTTCAATTTCATCTTTTTTGTCTTCCAACTCAATTTGTAAACCTGTCCTCTTGTGACTGAGTTTATTGAGCAGATCCATAGTCTTTTGTTGGTCATTTTCGAAGGACCTCAAGATCTTCCTTTTAAGCCTCAAGTTGTATTTGAGATCAATGTCCATTAATAGTTGTGCTAGGAAATCTTTCTTAGTATCTTAAGATCATTTTCAATGTCATCACAATCAAAGCTATTGCAATCAGAATGATCCTTACCTTCACTGATGTTTGAAGCTTGCACTTCCTCTTCTTCTTGCTTCACATCTTCCGTGGGATTGACTTCTGTTTCCATCTTTGTCTTGGTTTCCTCTTTGGTACTTGTTATCACACAACTTGTAGTTGTCCCTAAAGGTATCCCATCCGGGACGGGAGAGGAGGTGGACAACTAAAGAGGTGATCCGAGAAGTGCAACAGTTCCCAATGCAAGTTGGGAGTCACGTCAACCGAGGCACTCTTCACTTTAGATTATGAAGAGTCACAACCAAGGGGGAGACCCTATAGCCAATCAAAGAAGATTAGCCAAAACAAAGGTTCATAGGGAAATGTGTAAATTTGAGTTACGAAAATCAATGCAAGCTTTGGTGAGCCTAAGAGTTTAAGTATGGTTGAAGAGGCTTAAGATATTAGGAATGTTTCAACCAATGGATGGGTTAGGCCACCTAGGAGGGCCAAAGAGATAGATCTAACACCATGAAATACACAAGTAGGGCCCACTTCCTTAAAATAGGGAAATGATTCCAATGGGTCCCACAAGGTCAAATTAGGGGTGCTATGGTGCTAAGGGGTGTTTGATGATGTGGATCTATGGATCCAAGGTAAATTAGACACACCCATATATGGGATCTTTGCCTATGACACAATCCCCAAGGAGTGCGAATTGTACCAAGGAGACTAGTGCTTTTAGATGGAGGGGCAAATGGAGTCCAAATTATGCCAAATTGTAGATCGGGGTAGTTAAGGCAATTATCAAGGTGGGTTTTAAGTGGCAGGCCCCAAGGTAGGCTAGATCTCCATAAATCTAAGCTTGAAAATGCATCACCCAATGACGCAAGTAGGGCACAACCCTCAAAATGAGGAATGGGGCCCACAAGGAAAAAAATCAAAGGAGTGAAGCACTAGGGGTAGGTTATCAAATGAGCGGAGTGCAAATCAAGTGGAATCTCACCTAGCCAAGTGAGAGAATTAGCAAAACTTACCCAACCAAGGAGTGCGACCTCACCCAAGGAAGGCTAAGTGCCTTGGAAAATGTGTCAAATGAAGCCCGATTGCCACCAAACTGTAGATCCGAATTGTCATGGATGCTATAGAGGTGGGTTCTTTTTATTATTGCCAAAGTAGATCTAGAAAAAAGGTGAAAAATGAGGGTTTTAATTAATGAGGGCTTTGAGATCTAAGAGAATAGATGGATAGGATAGAATAATTTCATACCTCATGGAACATACCTGGAAGATGAAAATGGAAGAGGCTTGTGAGGAGGATTACTTCCCACAAAGATCAAATGCCAAACTTTGATGAGCCCTTCTTGCCAATGTTTTGCATCCTTCAACCAAATTGATTTTCCTATTCCTGTCAATCAAGGACACAAATATCAATTAATCAATTAAGAATGGAAAGAGATGCATACAAAGAGATGAGAAACATGAATTGTTGGTACAAAAGAGAACAACTACATGTCCCCCAAAACATCCTCTTGAAGCTTAAAGGGTAGGCCTCCCCACCAATTCGCATCCCTCCAAAACATCTTCCTTGCCTGCAAAACAATGTTAGTTGAAGATAAAATCAAGATGGCCACCAATGTCCGTCAATGCAGAGGAAGAAGCATTTATAGTCACCACAAGCATTCCAATTCCAAGATCCAAGATGCCCAAGAAAGTACTTTTATTCCAGTAGCCCAGAGCCAAAAATCTATAGATCCCTTCACCCTTTACAATGATAAGCTCTCTCCTTTAAATAGGAATGAGAGATACCAAAATCCTAACCACCTTTCAAATGGATGGCTAAGATTAAAAGATCAAAATGTTCTAATCAACGGTTGAGATGAGCTCAACATAAAGTACATGGATCAATACAATAATATAATATATCAATGGATTAAATCACCCTAGGAGAGGAGATCCCAGTCAATAAAAATGAATAAAGCTCATGGTGGGCCCAGGGGGTATTAACTAACACCCTTAGTGTGTCCCCATGGCACAATATAAATAAAATATAATTTTTCAATGCAAAATAGTGCCTCTCTGAGGAAATCGTGAGCCTCCAAAACCTCTAGAAAATAATAAAATATGTCGGAGAGTTGGATGTGGGTCCATCCAAGTGTTGAAACTGCTGGAGAAGGAGTGGAAGACATCACCCTCATCATCAAAACTCATCCCATGCCATTTCCTTTCCTTAGTAGCCCAAATCGATTTCTTTAGTAGCCATTTTTATTATTTTTAAATTTTAATTTGCCTCAAGAAACGTGACATGGTCCAAACTGCCTCTTAGAGTGCCAGCGTTGTCAAACCAAGCCCACCATGCTCTCTCGGAGGGGGGTAATATGGTAAAAACAAGTGGCTGAACCACCCCCTACTCATACAGCGCCCTAGGTGAACCAATCAAATCACCTCTCTGCTTTGACAGGCCACTTAGCATGGCAAAACGCACTAGAAGGGTATACTGAGACAAATCATCAGTGTAACTGCCCAAAACTGAAAATAAACTGTCTCATTGGACTCAGGGAGCCCAAATCCATCTAAGGTGCATACTCATATACCCTACAGATCTCTGCATGATCAAGTAGAATATCCAATATGCCTAGACAGATAGAATAATAATCTGTAACTGATCAAATAATCAATAATACAACCCAGGCTAACATTAATCTGTTGCAAGTGTTTAGAGGTTAAGATATGCTCTACAAATCATTCAAATAACAATTATAACAAGTGGTAATCATTTCAATGGCGATCTATCAACCAAATATAGAGTTTCTTTTATTAATTATAACTCGGACCAGACTTTCAAGACCATACTCACTTCATAGTTGTAATCAATTTTCTATTGAAGGGTGAGGGCTAGAAATCAAATGGTTAGGATAAAGGGTGACTACCAACTTGACACCTTGACACTTTGGATATGGAAAGTAGATATTCACTCTAGCATATGCTGGACAAGCAACAACACAGGGGATGGCAGTGTCTCATAAATGGATAAGTTATGTTCAGAGGTGCTTATTCACCTTGACAAATGCTCACAATCCAAATCAAATACAAGTGAGGCCAACAATCTTTAGATATAACTTTTTTAAGAACCATTGCTTTTTGGGCCTTCGAATTTCCATAGCCTTGGTCCGTTACCAACTATTTTGTACAATAGTTGAGCTTCCTATTGAGCCGCCAGTTATCGAGCATGATGAATGCTCATCTCTAGAGTTCAGAAGTTCAGTGTGTTCCAGAGTTAGCCAGTTTTTTGGTTGAACTTTTTATTTTTAGTAAAATACATGTTCATACCCCCTTGGGAAAAATGTAAAAAATGTCCTAGCATTTAAATTTTTATAAAAGGCTTGGCTTCTCGGACTTGGACATCAAGCCGAGTAGCCCAGAGTGTTTTTTCCCTTGGTTATTATTGGCTGTTGAACAAATGACCAATAATTTCTGAGTTTTTCACTCGCTCCTCCAACGTTGGGGTAGTTGTCTTAATGTTTCAGTCTTGGGAGGTTATTAGAGCTTTCGTGTCAGTGTTTTTTTGTCATGCTAGGCATTCCGCTTGAGTTGTATGAACATGTACTAGGCCCCTTGAAGTTTCGTTTGATTCCGAGAAAAAATATTTTTCTTCGTTTTTTAAGCCCTTTTTTAATGGTTTAAATGAGAAAATTCAATATGTAATATAAAAATGATCCGGAGTCTGTTTTCGGCATGGTTGGGCTCATTTTCAAGCCTGGAGCAGTGTCTTTACTGCAGGGGTCACTTTCACCATCATTCGATTAGCCGGAGCACCCTGTGAGGCAGTATTTGGCTAAAAGAGCTTCAGAATAACATTTTAATGCTAAAAGTGGACATAATGCACCAAAGTCAAAATAGTAAAAAAAGTCAAAAGTCATTATTTTTTAAGTGGAAAGTGACTTGGCATGATGTCACTATGAGTAATGCGTTCCTTTTAAGTGAAATGACACTTAATACTTTGGCATAAGATATGGTTACGCTGTATTTTATTAAGAGGTGATGTGAAATAAAAGCACCCACGCTAGCTTGTGAGCATGGTTGTGCTAACTTGACGAGTGGACCCCTCTCCACGTGAAGCTTAAACCATTACATATGTTTCCAATGTTTTAAAACCATGCATGAGAGCTCACGATTGGTTGCGAATGATTTCAAGTAGTGACGTCAATCTAAGCTTGGAGCTCATGCCAGGCAGCCGTACATCGCATGAGATCACAGATAGTTAAACACAGAATGGCTGGTTTGGTGGGGCGATTACCTTGATTCGTGGCCACCTCATGGGCTCAACTCCCTTCAGTCACAAGTTATCTGTACTTCATCTTAGTTCAAGCTCATCTTAACTCCGGATTGATCTCTGGTTCATTAAAAGCCCTCGAGGTTTGGTATTTTGTATTAGTAGAGGCCCTTTTTAGCTCTACAGGGTGGATGATTTTTGTAGAGAACCTTTAGTGAAAATATTGTAATGCTTGTTGCTTTCATGCAATTATTTGAATAAAGAAAGGCTTTGGAGGCTCATGTGGTGTGGTTCTTGGATGCATATGCTTTGGTGAATGAGGTGATACAATTTCAGATTTTTCTCTTGCTTTGCTAATCTGTGGTTATTGATCAATGCTTTAGAGGGCTTATATAAGCACATAAGAATAGATATTTGTAGTCTCAAGTTATTTATTTACTTATTTACTCTTAGAGATCTAAAAGAGCATTGCCTTATTCAGTTGTATCTCATGCTGTTTTGCTTTCAATTAGTAAATGGTACATGATCTAATGCCCATTTTTGCAAGTGTATGAGTTCTTTGTTTGCAGATCACTCCATTCTACTGAGTAAAAGGTTGAGCTAGTTTGCATCTCCTTTTCTTGGAGACAAGTATAAAATTTAACAGTTATTTGCTAAGTGAGATTCAAGGTGGCTTCAAAGATTCAAGATCTAAGTGGTTCTTCCTCTCTTATTCACCTTTAAAACCAAAATTTCAACTCTTTCTTAGTTACTTTATTTTTGCAAGTTAAAATCAGATCTATAAGGCTAATCATTATCGTTTCACTTTCTCTCATTTCTAGATCTAGGAAGTGTTTCAATTTTACATTTAACTTGGATCTAGTTAGTACTTGAAGTAGCATAACAATTCTATCTTTGCACAAGTACTAAGTGTATTTTTTTAGTGTATTTTATTGACTAACCCATTGATTTACAAGTACATAGCTTGCTGGTTTTTTCCTTTTCGTGATAGGTTAAGTGGAAATGCTGGCGAAATTTTGAGGTTTCAAGCTCCTCAAATCATCTCTAATCCCCCCTTCTTCATCCCCTTTTCTCCGGATTGCATTGAAGGCCTTTCAAGATCAGAAAAGAATCCCAACATCAAGGGCATTGTAAAAATTAATAAAGAGCAAGTGGGATAAAGGCTCCCACACCCCACTTCCCCCATTTGGGGGAAGCCTGTATCGTCCGTTTTTCATGTTTGCAATTTGCTTTGTTTTATGCGTGTAGAATAATTGGTTAGAATAGAATAGGAAAGGTTAGTTTCAAATTCTGGAAAAGTTATTTTTTTGCTTTCATAAAAGTCAAAGGAAAAAAGCTTCTTGTTTTTGTTTAACTTTATTTTAGAGATTTCTTTCATTGAATATAAATTACAAAAGTAAAAAAGAACTAAAATCTCTTGAATCTCATCGTCAGGTGGATCAAGAGTGTTCTCTATCGGAGGGTTTGTGGTGATTCTTTAATTCATGCATTTTTGCTCTGTTTAGTCAGTAATTGGTTTCTTCAAATTTTGGCTTTGTTTCTTTAATTTTGGTTTGATTTGCTTTTTCTTTCAAGTTAGTCATTTACTTTGTTTTGATTTCTCCTCTTTTAGGAAATTTTGTTTAGTGTTTACATGAAATTTTGATCTTGTTTTTGAAAATTTTAGTTTTTAGCCATAGGTTTGTTTTTTGTTGAAGGATTTTAAAAGTCATTATATCAAAAATGGATTCACAAATGATTATTCTGAGCACAATAAGGCATGATCACCACTAAAGCAGTTTTATAAACTTCATACAAAGTGTCCAAAAGCTAAAAAAGAGCGAAAAAATAGCACTAAAGATATTCTTGTAGCGCTGGAGCGAAAAATCACCAAAGGCGCGCTACAATAATATCGCGGCCTTCTTTTTCCCGATTTTTAAACAAAATTTTGTCACGATTTCAATCGGTGAATGACTAATCCCATATTGTGAGTTGTTTGATACGTGTATGCTTCAGATTTAACATGATTCCAGGTGGTTTTAAGTCGTGAAGCAAATCATGACCATCATTACTCTTAATGCGGTTTGGTTTGACAGTTAGCAGCAAATATCGGTCTAATGTGGCATGATTTGCCTTTTACCTGCACTATCAAAGGAAAAAGGGTTCGTGGGGTAACCATAACCGCGAAAAGGATGGATTATGTCGCTGCAGAATAGAGTCGAGGTTTATGAAGGTTACCTGGAGTTTAGGGCTTCTCTATTTTCATATCTGTAATCAAATTAAACATATCAAGACACCTGTTCAGCCATTAAACAGCTCAGAGTCAGATTTAAAGCAACTATAGCGGAGCATTAGCAGGTATTCCGTAGTCACCAAGAAATGTCCATCAATTTAGGGTTTCTTCCGGTGGACATCATTCTATAAAATTGATTGATGGAGAGGATGAATTATGCTTTTAAATGAGATTTTAACCAAAGAAATAGCTGTTTGAGTCAGTTTGAGAAGTTTTGTTGAACAGAGCACTGAAAAATAGCCCTAGGTTTGAACTTTCCAGTTATTGAAGTTCGAAACGGTTTGAGGTGAAAGCTGTTTATGTTTTAGCACTCAAATTACACCAAAAGCTCTGATAATTATGCACATTGAGTTTAACGAGTTGAATGACTAGGATTGTTGGCAGACCTAATGTCATTTTCAGTACTAAGGCTACAGGAAGTTAATGTGAATATATTGCAGAAGATTTTGTTTGCTCATCTACCTTACAAGTAGTCTCCAGTTGAGAAACCTATGGTTGATATTACATTTGCAAAGTCTGAAACTGTGAGGAAGTTGGGGTTTGAAAATTGATACTGGTATTGATACACAGGGATTAAAATACAATACTGGAATTAGAACAGCTACATTCAGTGACAGTCCTCAGTTGCATTAAAAAGCCTGGATACTTGACTTGATCTAAGTGCTGTTTTCTATGACTTAACTCAGTTTGTATTGAAGGAGAATGTCATATCTGAATGTATATTATACATGATATCTAGTTTCCTTAACCCTAAAATGAGGAGTTTGAGTAGCCTGTAGCCTAAAACATTTTGACATTATGGTTTATTGTGCATTTTAAAGATGGGCAGTGTTATTTTGTTGTTGTGACAGTTTCATTCATGATTGAATCTTACTCTCAAGTTTGATGAAGGAGCATTTGAAGCCCTCGGTGATTTGAATTTTTCCACTTTTGGGAAGATTTATTTTTCCTTTTTAAAAAATAAATAGGTCTGTCAAGAAATAAGCAGAAAATCAGTTCATAGAGCATCTTCTGAACCCTAAGGCCAGACAGCTTCTAGTTTCTGAAGGAAAAAAGATGGGCAAAAGTGGCAAGAGTGGTAAAAGTGGTAAAATCAACAGAGTAGAACCAACTGATATAGGGTGGATTGAAAACCTCCCTGGATGTATGGAATTGTTTCGGCAAGCAGGTTGGATAGACTTTTTTAAGAAGATAGATGGATATAATGCAGAAGTATCCTGTAAGTTTGCTCAAGGTTTAAAAACTGACATGGTGACCTTTAATGCTCTCAAATTCAAGCTGACAGTGGAACTGATCTTAGAAGCCACAGGGATTAAAAATGAGGGTGAACCATGGTTCAAGAAGCTGCCTTTTGACTTTGATTCACAAAGATATCTTTTACCTAATGTCATTCCTGATTGGAACAAAGGCATCCCTATTCAGAATTTTAGAAAAGAGTGGGTTGAGCCAATCAGGATACTGCAGAGCTATGTGACTTGTGAGGGTAGGTATGGATATGTATTTAAGTATCACTTTAGATTCCTTCAACATATGGTGGGAGTCTAAAAAATGAACCTGCCTTTCTTCTTTTTGAAGAGCCTGCAGAAAATGTCCAGTAGGGTTAAGCAACATGAAGACCATACATCTCAGTCAATTTTTCATCATGGACTAATCAAGTTAATCATCAGCAAGGTTTTGCAGAAGGAAGAGAGATCCTGGGACTTTTTTATCTTTTGGTGTGGTTTTCAAACCAAAGATGAAGATCAAAAACCTAAAAGGCAAGCTGACAAGGGTAAGGTTTTGATGAGGAAATTAGGTAAAAAGTCTAAGCCTAAAGATAAGCCAGAGGTGAAAGTTGAGGAAGCATCAGAGCAGGTAGAAAAGGATAATAGACCCAAAGTATTTTCAGCTAGTAGCAAAGGCAAGTACTCACTGTTTGAAGACCAAAAGCAGCTGCTACAGCCCATGGTACCAACAGAGGTCCCTCATGAAATGAAAACTGCTGATACACAAAAGGTGACTGTGCATGAAGAAGAATTGCAAGACAAGCAGAGAAGCCCCATTACTGTATTGTCTGATGATGAAGGTTACCTTTTAGAAGAGGAGCAGGTAGAAAAAACTACAATTGAAACTGAAACCTATAGAGAGATTTCTTCTTCAAGCAGCAAAGCAACAAAACCTAACAGAAAGAGGGGTAAGCTTGAAATAGTAGAGTTGGCTGCTATCCAGCATCAAGGAAAGGAGTTGAAAATGCCAGAAGAAAAAGCATCATATTTCAGACCTAAAACTAGGTCGAGGAACAAGCTAAGACTGAACATGAAAAAATTGCTCAATCCCAGGTTATACACAAATGAAGTTACTGTGTTAGATGATGTATCCCCTGATGAAAATCCAGAAATTAAGAAAGCTAGCAGAAAAGGGAAGAAGCCAGCAGCTGTAAAAGCTCCTTATGTACCTCCTGCAGAAGTCAAGAGTTCATCAAAATCATTAGAAGATTCAAGCAAGCCTGCATCTAAATTATCTGCAATAATTTTTGAGATAAAAGATAAACTCTTAAAACAGCAGCAAGAAGAAAAGGCAAAAGCATGTCCTGTTGAAAATCAGGAGTGGGAGGAAGAAGATGAAGCTATACTCAGGGAAGCAGGAATTATAAAAGAGCCTAGTATTCCTACTGATTTCTCAGACTTTTTAATGAAGGATGAAAATATACCTGAAATCCCTAATTTTGGTGAAGAAAACTTGCAGGAAAGTATTCAGAAGTACAAGCAACAGATGAAACACTTACAAGAGGTTAATGATGGGTTATTGAAAGTCAACAGAGGGCTTATAGAAGAATTGCAGGATGTCCATAATCATTTCCTGGAGCTATCAAAAGTATCTAAAGAGGTGCTAAAAAGGAAAAGAGCTACTGACAGGCATTCCACAAAGCTGGAGGAAACAGTCCAGGACCTACAGCAGAGAAACAAGGAGCTCATAAAGAAGATTAATGACATGGAGAAGGAACAAAAGAAAGCAAAGAGGAAGTCACAAGCGCTAGATGGTATTGCCTTGTTGGCAGAAGCAGCAAAAGATCTTTAAGCCAGTTGTCATTTAGTTAGTTGTTATCTTTTGAGTAAACACATATGTTAATAATTTACTATTTTTAGCATATTTTGTAATTTTGTAAGTTTATACTTTTACCTTACCCCAGCGAGTTGATGGAGGCAGTTAGGGCTTTAGACCCAACTGATTTTGTAAAGAAACTCTATTTAGGGAGATGAGAGAATCATTAGCAAGGTTGGATTTTTGAGAGCTTTCAGGAGGTCTTCAAGCTCAGTTGGTTTTCAGACTTGTTCATGAGCAAGGTACAAAACTCTTGTATGCAGTGGTTGATGAAACTATGAGATATATATGACTTTTACCCTTCAGATTTATGTATTGGCTTCATTTTCATCTTTTCTAGTTGCTTAAATTGATAGATTCATTGACTGGTTTATGTTATATTCTGGTAATGCCTGTCATTTATGTTTGAACCTCAATACTGTTTCTGTTTGATCTTGTTACATATATCATGCATCTTCATCTTTTATTGCTTATGATTCAGTAGTTGCTTTACTTATGAATGTATTCCCTGACTGTTCTCAAAGTTCACAACCAAAAAATACATTACAGAAACCCTAAAACTTTGTTTTCCTTATTGAATTTTGTTTGAGTGTGTGTTGGCTTGTTTCTCTGGCCTTGAAAACAATTTCTGGCACAAACATGCTTTTTAACTTGTTAATTTAAATCTAAGTCTATTGAACTTGTCGAAATCCAGGTCAAGAGCACTCTCTGTCGGAGAGCATAATAGTCTTGCATCATCTTTGCATTTAGTTATATAGAGTAACTAAGACTCTTGAACTTTTATCATAAGACAAAGTCAAGAGCGCTCTCTGTCGGAGAGTTTAATTGTGTTCTAATAAAATTTGCAACTCACATTTTTCCTTTAATTAATTTACTTCATTGCTATCCCTCACCTAGTATGCTCTGTCGACTTTCATAGTTGGGCTCGTACTCAGAACGGTGAACGGATTTGATAATATCTCAAGTAACAACGTAATAAAATTTTACCCCCATAACCAACGCACCGACGTTGCTGAAACCATTCAAAGTCATTCTTAGTAAAGGCGCCGGAACTCCCCATTGTCTTAGAGTCTCGGCTAGCTGGTCAATCCGCAGGATACCAGCCTGGGATACTGGACGAGCCGACATGTCTCGAACGGAATAACTTGGAACGCTTTCCCGGTTGGTCTTTTGATACCTTTTGATGAGCCATAAAAAACAAGATCACTAAAACATTTTAAAATAAACCAAGAACAATCGCAAAACACTTTAACTAGCACTATTTGGAGACTTGTTTTTTCAGTTTTCCCAAGCATCTCAGACATTTGACTCCATAAGGAACTGGTCTGTTTTAAAATGAGCCCAACCATGCTGAAAACGGAACTCCGGATCACACATTTATTACATTTTGAAAATTTCCATTTAAACCATTAAAAAATGGTTTAAAAAATGGGAAAAAATTATTTTTCTCGAAATCCAACGAAACTCTAGGGGGACCTAGTACATGGTCATACGACTCAAGCGGAATGCCCAGCATGACAAAAAACATTGACACGAAGGCTCTAATAACCTCCTAAGGCCGAAACACCAAGACAACTACCCCAGCTTTGGAGGAGCGAGTGAAAACTCAGAAATTATTGGTCGTTTGTTCAACATCCAATAATAACCAAGGGAAAAAACATTCTGGGCTAGTCGGCTTGATGCCCAAGTCCGGGAAGATGAGCCTTATATAAAAATTTAAATGCGAGGACATTTTTTACATTTTCCCCAAGGGGGTATGAACATGTGTTTTACAAAGAATAAAAAGTTCAGCCCAAAACTGGCTAATTCTGGAACACACTGAACTTTTGAACTCTGGAGATGAGCATTCATCATGCTCGATAATTGGTGGCTCAATAGGAAGTTCAACTATTGTACAAAATAGTTGGTAACACATCTCTCCTAGGATTTGTGCCCCCACTAGGATAGGAAAGTTCCAAACTCAAAAAAATCTCCGAATTGGCAACATCTCACTTGTCTTTCTTGCCCTACTACTTGCCAAAATGATTTTCCAAGTCACCCAACTCTTTTTTGGCAATTATCTTTTTTTTTAATTGCCAAATTTTTTAATATGTCATTTTTTCTTGGGTTTTTCGAATAATTATTAACTTTGGAGTTAAATATTTACTCGAAAACTTAGGAAAGCGGGTCTAGGGATTAAGTGGGTGCTCTGAGTTAGAAAATGAGCACCCCCATGGCAAAAACAACCTCGTAGCCACACTTTTATGACTTTTTACAATTTTACAATTAACTTATAAAAAAGAAGCTTGTAGAAACGGAAAAATAATTTTTTACGGAAATTAAAAAAACCTATGGGAGACTTAGGACATGTTCATAATGACTCAAAATAATGATTAGCATGTTAATATACATCGACACATAGGTTTTAATAACCTCCTAAGGATTAATTAATTAATGCGATTATTCCAGCTTTGGAGGTTTGGGTGAAAAACTCGAAAATTGTTTATCACTTAAAAACAAAAAATAATTAATAAGGAAAAAACACCCTAGAGTAATGCATTAATGAATAAGTCCTAAGAAGCCAAACCTTTTACATAAATTCATCATGCTAATTCATTTTATTACAATTCCCCATGGGGTATGAACATGTTTAAAAATTAAAAAAAGCGGCCTAGGAAGACCTACAAGGACCTCTAAACTCTGAATTTTGAATCATTGATTGTTCATCTTTGGCAACTCGGTTAAAAGTCCAACTGAGTGCAACTCAGGTGGTAACATCTGGCTCATACTGCGGACGCGTGCTTGATCTGGTCTTTAGGAAAGGAGAGCATGCGAGAACCATAGAATCTTTGGTTTCAATAATCTATAAAAACATCTCAACTTGACAAGCCAACCTTAGTAGCACAAAATCTTGTAAAATCCAACGAACCATTAAGTTGCTTTATTAGAAAGTAAATGGAAAAACGAAACTTTAACTAAAGAAAAGATTATTATTCGTAAGTGCATAAAATAAGTGCAAAAAGTAAATGCTCACTTTAAGGAGCTTATTTTCCTACCCTAAGCATAACATAGTCAAAATGTTTAGTGAAATGATAAATCCAATGCAACCACCTTAACATTTTATAAAAATTAAAATTTTTTCCTTTGTCTTAGGTTACCAGCCAAAGCAAGGACATATTTATTAGAAAGTACAAACCTGCATGGATATTCAGGATGGGCGGGCTGCATGGGAGATCATAAGCATATAACACTTCATCAAATTGTTTCCCAAACTGGCATGAGCTTTCGCAGGCTTCTTCTATCCAAGCTTGGATAGGGCTAATGTACACATTTGCATGATGACGCAGGTCAACAACTCCATCACATATATCAAAAGGGCTTGTCGGATGATAACTCTCTATGTAAGCCCTAGGCTGCTCCAAATCATAAGGAACCTCTAAATTAGAAAATGCAGGGTCAGGCTTATCAGCGGTAAGTGTTACAATCTTTCCTACAAACCCTAACCCTAAATTCAGCTATAATTTAGGGCAATTTTGCACGACAGTTTTGCATGCCCGACTATTTAGTAATTTTGCATAGAATTAGTAGAATATCAGTATTTGAGATATTACAGAGACACCAAGGGAAAACAGTGAGGCCTAGATAATGAAGAGGTCACAGAGGGGAGATCAAGAGTCTATCTGTCAAGTCTAAGCCAATGGTTTCAAGATACAAGGGTGACATGACACGGAGATGGAAAGGTCAAAGATAGAACCAAAAGAGGTTTATGATCCATAGAATAATCAAAAGGTGTAACGATGATGGTATGTGCATAAAACAATGACAACTTCTATGCATTAATCTACACAATATTGCTACCAACCATGCTTATTAGAATCACAAGTGCAAGCAACCTGAGTAACGTCTAGTACAGTTACCGCTATAGACCATATATTCCATGAATATAATCCTCTAGGCATGCAACTGGTACTGCAATATAATGGCATGGTATCATCACATGGCGACATATGGCAACGAAAAATATGACATCTGAACGATCATAAGCATCCCTGCTTTGAATGTCAGCTCTACTTTGAGAAAAATGAATCTCATCCTTGATCTGCTTAGCCAAAAATGAGGGTAAAACATTCCCATATATAATTTGGTATAACATGTCCAATAGCTAGAACATGAACATCTTCAAACTCAGTTGTATTGATGGTAACATCACCACAACTTGCAACTTGTATGGATAAACTGTCACCAATAATCACTTTCTCTCCATTGTGTTATTGTCTATAATTAGAGAAAAGGTGTTCATGTTTGGTCATTTGTTAGGTAGCTTTAGAACCAACAATCCACTCTCATTGAGAAGAGGACCAAAGCGTAGAGTTTACTACCAACCGTGTACTATGAGAAGATCCATCATTCTCATCAAAATGGTCTGTGGTTCCTACTATCTTGCAACATCTTCAATTTTTTGAAGATGTGTAAGGAAAGACTTGAACCAATGACCATCCTTATGGGAATAGTTTCTTATGACTCTTTTCTTCTTGGAGGACTTCAAGTATTCCCCTTTATCTTGGTTAGACAAATTTAACAGGGGATGAATCATGAGACAATGTTTGGATGGGCTTGATCTCAAATGGGTGGGGGGGTAATTCAAACCATAATCCTCAGAGTAATTGTTATCACATAACTTGTAGTTGCCCCACAAAAGATATCCTATTCGGGACGGTAGAGGGGACGAGCAACTGAAGAGGTGAACTACGAGTATCCTAACCCCTAGATATGGAGCGGTTGTCACTCTGATTAAGATACCCTTAACTCTATGCCTCTGATAAGACAAGTGATAAAGGGGGAGACCCTAACTAAGGGTAAATACCGGATCAAACTAAGACAATAGAATACGTAAGGTAATTAGCTAATGAAACCCTAGATCTTAGGTTAATAGCCATCGATGAGAATATTTTGCGTTATTAAAGTTTAAATTGTTGGAATGTAGCCCAAAGTGATTAAATCCAATGACTATATGATTTTTATATGGATCTAGGTTTTAAGTGCTAGTGCAAATGATCAAATTCACTACCCTAGGGGGATTGATGGTCGAAAATGAGAGTGTTCCCCGAGTGATGAATTAAAGGACAATTGAATTAAGCTCACACTCGACTATGATGGCTTGGAGATAAATTTAGCAAATTTCAAGTGCACGAGCCAAGAGATGGATCATAAAACAAGAAAAATAACCAAAACCCTCGAGGACGAATTGCCTATAGATTAGTTCCTTAAGTGTAGGAAAAATGGAGTCCCCAATGACGTTGTCTTGAAAAACCCACTTAGCTCTAGAGGAAGATAAAATAACCCCGAAAGATTTTGCCAAAAATCTTGATAGAATCACCCAGAGAATTTTTTGAAGGTTTTAATTATACGTCGAGTGAAATGGGATTTAAAACTAGAGAAATAAAAACATAAATATCTGGAAATCTTGTAGATTCCAAGTGCAATGACGTGTTACCTTGGTTTGACACAATTCTAAGCGAATTTGAAGAAGTTCCAAGCTAAATCGATTTTGCCCAATTGAACCAATGCGTCGCTCCTCCTGTAAGAGCAACCTACGCAAATTTAGAATCAATCCACAATAAAAAGAAACTATGAATGCAAGATGAATCAAGAAGCATATCCAATGATCAAAGACACATTAGAAAATCCTCTAATTGCCAACGTCTTCAGATTGAGAGAGATGGGTCTCTCACAAAAACACCCCAAGAGAGGACGCCGTCTTGCAAACAAACATGGATCTCACAAAAATATGGATGAGACAATCATAAATTAACTAGAACACCTTCAGAAATAATATTTGCAATCAAGCACGAGAACAATCTATGACAAAGAAGTCACAAGATTTTTTTGAAAGATATTCTCTCTATTTTAATAGCTAAGAGCAAAAATTCTCGATGGGATATGCTATCACGAATCTTGTAGTTGCCCTGTGAGATGATCCTATTCAGGACAGCAGAGGAAAGGAAACTAAAGTCATGACCTACGATATCCAAGACTTCCGAAAGAACTCGGATGTCACACCAGCCAAGGATACCGACACTTTAGACTAGTGAAAACACAAGCCCAAAGGGTGACCCTATGACCAAGAAACCCTAAAAATAGGATAATAAATAGATAGTCGAGGGAAACTTGGTAGAATCTCTTAGTAGATAGTTAATTAGAGTTTAAAATGTAAACCAAGAGATTCAGAGCATCCAAGTGAAAAGCCCCAATTTTGTCCTAGGGTTTATGTAGGAAAATTGGGATCTAGGGCAAAATGGTGGAATTAAGTAAAACTGAACACTCAGATTGGTTCTTGGACATAAGATCAGGTGAATGGAATTGAAACCAACAGTACCCAATTTGCGGTTCTTTGAGATATCCACTTTCCCCAAGGGAAGCGTTTATCCCTAGTAGCCGACTAGTGCTTTGGATGGGAAAATGGAGTCCGATTAAGCAAAAAATTTAAAACTAGGGGTTTTATATTAAATATGAAGTGGGTTTTGAGTTTTATAAACCGTCACAAACTAGAACTTACAGATCTAAAAAATGAGGGTTTTGCTGGAGAAACTTATCACTAATGGAATAGAAATTTAAAACAAGAGATATAGAGTAGATCTTACCCAACAAATCTTGTAGATGCCTTGTAAATGATGATTTAACTGTTCGATCAATTTGAAACAATTCAGATGAAGCACCAAGTGAATCGATTCGCCTAAGTGAGGTAGTGCGCCCCTCTTCCCTGCATAGTCAAACTACCCAAGTGAGATTTGCTACACAAGAAAAATGAACTATAGATGCAAGAAAAACAAAGAGCATATCAAATATCAAAGATACTATTGAAAAACCCCCTAATAAACTTTCCAATCATAGACAAGAATGTCCCACAAAGATCCAAGAATTTCTGCAAAAATCTTTATTTAAATATCCAAAGCCAAGAGTGCAAAATTTACCCATGGGATACAATGAGGGGGTCTCTTCTTTATATAGCTTTTGAGAGACACAAACCCTAACTTACTTTTTCATCCAACTGTTGAGATTAAAACATCATCAACGGTGGAGATAACTTTTACACGGATCAATACATGAACCAACATGACTAGGTCAAGA
This sequence comes from Pseudotsuga menziesii, assembly GCA_001517045.1. Lineage (NCBI taxonomy): Eukaryota > Viridiplantae > Streptophyta > Pinopsida > Pinales > Pinaceae > Pseudotsuga > Pseudotsuga menziesii. Next base: position 226,486 of record LPNX010662401.1, read on the forward strand.
GTGGGGCGAATTACCTCATAAAGCCCATTTTTACAACATGACAAATCATTATTTTTGTAAATTTGACACTTAAGGGACATGGGGGGGTCATTAGCTCCCCCCCCGCATACATATTTCTAAAGATACAACATGATTTACACACTTTTATTTTGACCATTTTGTCCAATTTCACCCTATGGGGGACATTCTCTCTAAGAGAGCCAAGAAAATAATCCGGGACATCAAACTGACTGAAACTGATGCAAATATGTCCGGAGAGCCATAATAAATCATCCAGAGAAATTCCCTTGCCATTTCCTTGACCACCTAAGCCAAATCAATTTCTTCAGTGATTTTCTAGTTCATTTTTTAATGGTACATCCTCTGAAAATAATAATAATCATCATAAATTTGTTCACGCTGAGAACTGGGGAAAACTGTTTGCATAGAAGTATCTAGAGACATAAAAGAATGGTATAAGTGACTACTCATACCCCCTGGAACACTGCTCTGCTCTAGGAGAACCAATCAGACTGCTATCTGGAATAAAAATTGATCATCTGGCTAATAATTAAGTGATAATAATCACTTTTTTGGAGAAAAAGGGCCAAATTCTCAAAACTGAAACTGCAGTATTGGTCCTGTCCATGTTTCGCACAAATATGGACTATGTTGTATTTTTGAGTCACTGCCTTAGGAAACATGATTAACTTGGTCAACTGGGTTGATCAGGTCAAAGTACCCAAAATCAAGGTGAGATACTATGCCAATGTGATCCTGCAACCATCCAAGGTACGAAGTGCTCCAATGATGTATATCAAAACCAAACTTAAGTCAGTTATTCATAATCATGGTGACCAACAATAATAATAATAAAATATACCTTTGCTTTCTGAAAAATCGTAGAGTCCTCTGGAAATCTGCTTGTACATGCCATACTTACAAAGTGTAAAAGATGTGCTATAGATGGGTGAAAGTGGAAAAACAAGGCCAAGGGAAGGAGAAATGACTCTTGGCTGACTTTGACTTAGTGATCTATTCGCATTAGAGGAAATTTCAACTCAAAATGGGCCTCCTAAAATGAACTACTAAAATAATAGTTAAAATAATAAAATAATATTTATTAATTTTGGAGGAAAAGAAGAAAAAAACTACTTTTTTGTTTGTATTTTTGACATATCTCCCCGTGTTTTTACTCAAATTTAGATCGGGAGAGCTCGTTGGATGCGGAATTAAATTCCGCATCCAACGAGTACCCACTCGGCATACTTTTGACGGACCCCGCTACCCCAAAAACAAGAAATACCTGAAAAACAGAATGATGATTAATTCCGCATCCAACGAGTACCCATTCGGCATACTTTTGACGGACCCCGCTACCCCAAAAACAAGAAATACCTGAAAAAACGGAATGATGACATCATCATTCCGTTTTTTCAGGTATTTCTTGTTTTTGGGGTAGCGGGGGCCGTCAAAAGTATGCCGAGTGGGTACTCGTTGGATGCGGAATTAATCATCATTCCGTTTTTTCAGGTATTTCTTGTTTTTGGGGTAGCGGGGGCCGTCAAAAGTATGCCGAGTGGGTACTCGTTGGATGCGGAATTAATCATCATTCCGTTTTTTCAGGTATTTCTTGTTTTTGGGGTAGCGGGGTCCGTCAAAAGTATGCCGAGTATGTCATCATTCCGTTTTTTCAGGTATTTCTTGTTTTTGGGGTAGCGGGGTCCGTCAAAAGTATGCCGAGTGGGTACTCGTTGGATGCGGAATTAATCATCATTCCGTTTTTTCAGGTATTTCTTGTTTTTGGGGTAGCGGGGTCCGTCAAAAGTATGCCGAGTGGGTACTCGTTGGATACGGAATTTAATTCCGCATCCAACGAGCTCTCCCGATCTAAATTTGAGTAAAAACACGGGGAGATATGTCAAAAATACAAACAAAAAGTAGTTTTTTTTATGATACCTATCCCCAAATTTATATTAAAAAAGTATTTAAGACCTATACGGTATTTCAAATTTAAAGCAATTTCATTGGCTAACACATGATGACATGGAATTTGAATAAAAGTTAAAAGGCCCATTTTGAGTTGAAATTTCCTCTAATGAATGATAACCAATACACTCAACCAAGGTGGCATATGCATGCTAGATGAACAATAGGGAATGGTGGTGTCTCACAGGTGGATGAGCTGATCTCAAAAGTGTCCATTCAACCTTGGTGATCATGTCTATGACTCGCATCCAAGCTTAGCACAAGCTTCGTGAGGATCTTTTGTAGGACCCTTGCGTTGAGTACACAAGAAACTGTAGTGAAGAGATCCTAGGGGACACTTAGAATTAACTGCTCGTTACTCCATCTCACATCAAAACCCTTAGGCTCCGTGAGGAATTAATCATTATATTTCAATAATAGGCCAGCAATCTTTAAATTTAGCATTTGTTTATCCACTGCTTTATTTTGGGCCTTTTACAATTTCATTTCATAGCGTTTCTGATTTCTGTCTAAAGACACAGTGTGCAATTTCATTTGCAAGCTTGCATTTCATAATATATATAGCATATAACTCATAATGCATGTAACGATGGTAGACATACTGCTTCAGGTTTTAGCTGACAACTTCTCGGGCAACTAGGGGTAATATCAACAGTCGAGACCAAACATCGAGGGCAACCGACCAGAGAGGTCAAGGCTGTAAATTTTCCTTTAATATTCAACTAGGGCTAAACAATGCATGCAAAATATCAATTGATAACCATACATGAATATCTTTTACAATATGCAGCGAAATATTAAACTCAGAAATAAATCACAACATCACATCACGGTATTGACACTATTATTTTGGGTATAGAAGCCCCCGGAAAAGCCCAAGATGGGAAAACTGGTGCAGCAATCAGATATAGATTTTATTATGAGAAAATATGGAACTTTTACAATCACTGCAAATTCACCCAAACCCGGCGAATGCAGTACGCGGCAGAATCACTTGGCAAATCCTAGCTAAACCTCAACACCCTCCTGTGTAAGTGTACGACCCAGCTGTACAAAGCTCGATGATCCTGCTGCTCGCTCCTCCGTCTTCTCGGCTAAATCCTCTATCTGACATTCTCTCCTTGTCTATATCCTGTCTCTGTCGGAATACAAGTTGGTGTTCTCTCCACCAATTGATCTCTCTTTTATAACTTTAGGCAAAGTCTAAACCCTAATTTCACTTTCACTTTAACTAGTGGTAAAGCAAAAACCCTAATTTCACTTTCACTTTAACTAGTGGTTCACTAAAGTTAATTTAGATCACTTTATTTTATTTTCCAAAGTAAACTTAAGAAAAGTAAAGTAAATACAACTAGTTTCCTATTTTAAGTCTACTACATGCAAGAACACATGCATGTCAGAAGACCTTCCTTGTTGCTACTAGTTTAACAAAGGCTTCAAAACCCAACTCACCTAAGCTCAGGAACCAATACTAGGGGGTTCTCTTGGCCTAGAAGGATCAAGGCTTCGACAAGTTTTGTTGCACAACTTAGAGCCGAGACACAAAACAATATGGGATCCAACATGCATAGGGGTCAGAATGGGGAAATGATCTTCAATCTAACAAGTTTCCATCAATCTGAGTCATGCAATAAAAACGAAAATGAATGAATTTGAATGGACGAAAAAAAATGACATGGAACAAACCTAGCACTAAGGTTTACACTTTGTTTGAGCATGGCATGGGCAACAGTCTTTACATTGAACTCTTCGATAAATCATAACACAGGTTAGAGCAATGCATAACATATAAGCACAAGTCACCATAATCATCCTAACATGATAATCATAGGTTTTTAAGATACATCACAGAGCAAAACTAAACTAAGGAAATATACCTGATATCACCATGTATACCCGTCTCTAATGGATAATCCCCTTTGTGACTGTGTGTACCAACTCCTGATCTGTTGCTCTGCTATAATGAACGCGATCATCACGAAAATCATCTCAATGGACTCTTGAATCTCAGTCTCGACAAAGAAAATATCAAGAACAAAGCTCTAAAATGAAGTGAAGCTGTAAAGATCCATGCTGATACCCCATGTAAAAGTAGCTCGGAGTAGAAAAAGGGACAAGTCTGCATGCTGCATCATGGAAGCCTGGCTGAAAATGTATTTGTGATAACATTTGGCTCCAACTGGGACAAGTGCTCTAATGAAGAGAGTGCTTGAGGATCTCAGAGATCTCTGGTCCATAGCACCATCAACAACAAGCAATCCAACACATCTTAGCGCATCCAACGTTCTGCTTCCTCTCCAAGTATTTACCTATGAACTACACACATGGAAGCAAGAAAAAATCAGAGCAACATCTATGGGAAAAATATGTACATAAAACAAAATGATAGAAAATAAATGCTGGAAGTAAAAATCTGAAATGTAAATTCTAATCTAATCATTTCAAATGCAGTAAAAGACAACATGGACAAAATTCGGTAACTAGAAGACTGAAACAGAAAGACAGAGCTCATAGAGCTTATTCAATCCTACCTACCCTACTCTAACCAATCAGACAAGTGCTGAGTAAAATCATAAATCCAATGCAACCACTTGCTAAAATGATCGATTGTTCTTTATTTACAGGTAATGTCCAAACAAGCTAGAGATGGTTTAGAAGCAATGTAAATGAAAATTGAAACCATTCTAACTTGTTGTTTGAAATCCAAAGAAAGATCTGAAATGAAATTATGCCAAGGATGAAATTGATTTTGAGAATTGTTGGGCCCTGGAATTGTCCATTTTTCCATCATTTATTGACATATATTTCATCCAGTTTCTTCCCATTATCGTACATTTATCATTCCATTTTCCATCCATTTGTTGTAACTGTGCGTAAAACAACATACTATTTCCATTGATGTTTTAAGTGGTTAAAAATGATTATTTTCCTTTATCTTTGATGAATTGAATACTATTATGCATAATTTTATTAATGATGGTTTGTGGAGTGATTTGTCACTTACAGGACGCTCACAGCTAGCTGTTACAGCCTTAACCGAAAATGCATGCCATATAAGAACACCTTGTTGCGTCTCGATTTGCAGGCAGATGGAAACAAATCTCGAAAATCCGAGACATGGGTTTTGTGCGTAACAACCTCATTTACCTAACTCGCGAGGAAATTGCCAAACAAAGCCACGGTTTGCGATATACAGGTGGTTCTTCGAGAGGGTATTTTCGAGATTTACTGTTGTGGCCAGTTTCAAAGTTGTCAGCAGTTACGGCCGTGTTTCAGCTATTATAGATCACAAGTTGAGGGTTCAATTCCTTATTTCCATGAGATAATTTTATGTATAAATATGTAATCAATCTCAGTGAGAAGGGGGGAAAAGAGAAATCAATGTTGTGATGTAGGATTTGATCCAGATCTATTGTAATCATCCCATTATGATAATACATGTTGGCAGTTTCTTAATTCTGGAGTTGTAGACTTTCATTGTGGAGATCCAGCTCTGCTCAGTGGAGAAAGGGCCCTCTTCCCTGAGCAGATGCTGGTAGTGTTGATTGTAGGTGTGTTATTGTTTATATTTGCTTATTATTTCGTTCATGCTTTCATTCATTAAGCTTATCATAGTTGTATGCTTTCATTCATTAGATTTGTCATAGTCGTTGTATTGTTAATTCATTTGATAGATCGTTGGCCAACATAGCACTTCTTTTAGATGTATGCAATTAGATCTTGTTTCATAAGAATTGATTTTGTTGAAGTGTGATTAGATTTACAGTTTGGGTTTACGAATAGGATTAGGCTTTGTTTTCTTTTCAAGAATGTGTGATCTAGTTTACAAACAGTTTCGATTGCATACCAATAGATAACAGTGTCAGGTAGAATTTGTGTTTGCATAGATCTTGCACGATAGCTTTGAAATAAAAGACTTCCTCGGGTTGATAATTTATGTTTAGCACTTTGCATGTTAAGTTTTAATTTACTGACATATAGTGGGCCCAACATTTTGGTGTCGTTGCCGGGGAAGTTATCAATAGTGCAAAAGTACATCTGACATTGTTTTGTAGATGTATTATTAAAGTAGGGCATGTAGGTTGCATGATTGCATTTCAGTTTATGGAATTTATTTTGAGTATGAATTTTCTGTCTTTACATTCAGTTTTATTTCATTTTCAATCTTTGGAGCACAAATCTTATCATTCCCCTTAGTGGTGTTGTAAGCACCACCCATTCTACTAACAAGTAGACAAAAACACTCAAAGGAGGAGCCTTAAGATAGCACACGAAGAATCTATAAAGAGATGGAAGGCAAGAAAGATGAAGAAATTGTTACCTTCGAATTTTCCATCAGAAATTCAGGAAGAGTGGCGCCCACGAAAAGCATTCCCCCACATGTTCTACCAAATTTTCACGGTTTGGAAAATGAAGACCCTGATGTATTTTTATTTCAATTTGAAATACTTTGTAGAGGATATGGTTATTGTGCTAATGATCAAAAGTTGAATGTGTTTCCCCTTACTCTAAAAGAAACAACCCTCCGATGGTTATGAGCCTTGGTGGGAATTATATACAAACTTGGGAAGACATGAAACATGTATTCTTGAGAAGGTACCAAGATTATTGCAGGGTCAATGAAGACATCTTCGAAATGACACAAGGAGAAGAAGAGAGTCCGGAGGAATACATAGAACACTTTCAATATAACCTCCAAAGATCCAAACAAAGGAAACTGGGGAAGGAGACCTTAAAAACACTTCTACTCAAGGGAATCCAAGCTGAATATTTAGAAATACTAAATCTGATGGGAACAGGTAATGTATTTCAGTTAGCATATGATGATATTTGTGAGTTATGTAGAAGGTATTCAAAAAGAAACTTCAAGACTGGTAAGAATTATAGTAATCCTTCTTTTCAATCTTTGAAATATGTTGTAAGAAAAAAGTTATAGGAGTTGAAATCAACAATTTATTTGAAATTCCTAAAGCTGATTCACAATTGGGTGTTTTGCAGGATAAGGAAAAGCAGGAGGAAATAAGAGAAGCAAGGGATTTCCCTTTGGATAGTCTTGAAAGTTGTGGTATATGTGACTTGAAGCATTCCACTGATTGCTACTTTTCCATACCCTGGATGAAAGGAACATATCAAAAAGATTTGGGAGTTGCAGCTAAGTCATTACAACAATCATGTCAACCATGGCCTACATGTATGGTTCAAAATTCTATCCCTCCATTTCCTTACTCTCATACTCAATCATTGAATACTCTTTCACCATGGCAGTTGTTGCAGCCTCAATTTAACTCTTACCTACCTTATCCACAAGGTTGGAATGACCTATCTTATGATCACATGGCCACTTTCCCTCACGCTGCAACACAACTTGGTCCTTCAACATCAACCTCACAAATCAATTCTCTACATCAACCATATCTATTTTCTCATCAAACTCCTTGGTATCCAACACAATTTCCTGTCCAATCCACCCTCCACCCTAACCATAATAAAGCAGTACAGTATGCTTACAGTGCTGAACTGCAAAATGTTCCTACATTTCTCTCTTGTTCTACCTCACCTACACCGCTACAAAACGACTGTGCGTTATTGCAGCAAATCCATATGAGGCCTGAACATGTTTTAAATCCAAGATTTGCAGATGGAGTTTCTTCTAGTCCTTATAATCAAGTAGACAAGATCAACAAGACACACATAATATTTGATGAAGAACGGACATTGGAACCAAAAATTGAAGCATCCTTCACATCATTAGATCTGAATCTCTTATGCATTGAGGAAGATTAGTTTACTAATGAGCTTCATGGTGTAACATCCATGAGAAAACGAGGGAACAAAGACTATATTGAAGCTTGGTTTCAATCTATCATCAGTCTGCAGCATCATTCCATACTTCACCAATTCTTGGCACCATCATTTCAAGGGAAGTTGATCTCTCATATCCTAGCTTTCATAAAGTTATATTTTTCTGTTGGGAGTATGAGCATACTTGAGTCACTTCTTCGAAAGTGGCTCCATTGGAAATATGAATACACTTGAACAATTTTTATATTTCCAAGTAGAATAGGGTAGGATAGAATAATAGAATAAAACCATGCTTTTGTTTTAAGTTTTTATTTTCAAATAAGTCTGCTCTCTTTCCGCGCCTTGTTGCGATCTGGAAGATCAGAAAGTAGAAATATAAGGAATGGGTATGAGATGTTTCCAGGAATGCTTTGGAATTGTTGACTATTTGAACACAATGCTTAAATCATTATTGTCTTCAATTTTTCAATTTCAATTTGTCTCAATTTGTTACAAAAAAACAAACGCTCTTGAAAACAAAATTACAGTAATTAGGGAAGGTGAATGAATGATCCACAAAAAAATGAGCCAATGATTATGGAACCCTTCAAGCTTGAACTTTGGCATGAATTTGTTAGCAGCAACACCCAGCCGTGACAGTGAGATGCAACACCCAGCTGTGACAGTGAGCTGCAACACCAGCTATGACAGTGAACTGCAACACCCAGCTGTTACAGTGAGCTACAACACCCCGTTGTGACAGTGAGCTGCAACACCCAGCTGTGACTGTACTGTAGGTGAGAATTTATAAGTTTGAGACACGTGTGTATTGCAATCATGGCATTTATTTGGTTTTCGTTTATATATAACATATCCATAAAAATACACATGATTTATTTCAACATTATGTCATTTTCTTAAGAGTTGCAGCTGTCGCTGCAACAGACTGTGTAAGTCAATCTAGGTGCTCAATGCTTGAAATTTTTGGTATGGGTGTGTGTTATATTTAAATTTACATCATTAAAAACCTTCACACCTATTTCGGTTACTTTTTGGGGGTCAAATTTCATTTATTAAATTTTATGTGACATTTTGGCTTGAAAATTTTACTGAAACACAGTCGGGACAGTCCGTTTTTGGGAGACCAAATCGACTTATTTTTAAAACTTGTTTACATCCCAAGTAGCCCTTTGAATCTAGTTTCCAAAACAATTCGAATTTTTAATATTGGGTATGAAACGAAAGACTTATGGCCAAAATACTAACGGGGTGTCAAGCAGGCAGCTTAGGAATAGAGCTGGGACAGTCAATTTTTGGATATCCTATTGGACATATCTTGCAAACCTGTTTCATTGGTATATTCCCCTATGAATCTAGTTTACAACGCAATTTGAATCACTCCATTCCGATATCGTATGCAAATTTTATGACCAAAATACCGGCTGCCTATCACAAATCAGCATTCCTAAAACTCGGTTTCCTAGACTGTTCATTAGATTATTTGACCCATCAATTTTTATTAAAACTCGGTTTCCTAGACTGTTCATTAGATTATTGACCCATCAATTTTTATTGGATTCAAAACCTTTTTCTAATGGAGATACCTACATGAATCTACTTTTATTTCCAATTGGAATCACATCAATCTGCTATCAAACAAAAAAGTTAAGGCTAAAACCGTCTAGTCCAGAATTCGAAAAAACACCTTGTCATGCAGGTTGTTACTAAGTGATTTGGAATATCATTACATAGAATTTTAAAAACCTGTTTCTAAGGGAAATATGCCTATGAATTTAATTTCATTTGGCTTTGGAATCACTCAAATTGGACAAGGAACAAAGAAGCTATGATCAAAATAATGTTGGTGAGTCTAGATAGACATTTCTCTTCCGCAGGTATAAAATGGATTTTGCTTTGTTTTTTTTTCTTTGGATTTGTTTTATAAGTAATTGCTTGTTGTTTTTTTCAAAGTGTTGGGTGAAGAGAGACCAATCATCTCTCTTCTTCCATCATCTCATGTTTTATTGCAGGCAAGTGCTAGGTTTTTGTAGGTCATTGGAAGAGGAAGGTCAATGCATGCATGAGTGACTTTTGAAGACTTTTTCGCAGTTTGCAAATGGATTGAGCACATAAACAAATGGATAGATTGATGTGCAAACCATACCAATGTTCAATAAGTCAAGTCCCATTTCTACATGCCAAGAATCTTTTACCAATTGTTGCCAGAAAGAAACCTTTCAAGAAGCCAATTGCACTATGGTAGATTCATTCACCCTCTTCATTTCAAAACCCTAAAAATCCATTCATGTCGAAGTCTCGTTTTCCACTGCTTATGTAGTCACCTTAATCGTTTTATTTTCCATCACTACTACATCACGACTTCACATATACTTTCCACTTCTGAGTTTCAAGTTGGTTCTATTTTTCACTATGATTCTTCACAATAATTTATTTTGTACTCGTATTGGATGATGTGGAATTCATTAAGGTCCACCTTCCAATGGTCTTGTCCCATCGACTCCAACACATCATCTGGGATCGAGATTAGAGTTTTATAGTTCCCTGTTATCTGCATGAATCAATAGCAGATTTCCTTCTTGTTAATCATGGGGATTCATCAATGCCTCTTGATTGACAAATCTTGCAAGTGACTCGACTCCAGCACATCCATTCATACCTGTCAAGATGCACTAAGGTACTATAGAGCTCACTGTCATCAAAGGTGAGTTGCTTCACATTGGTTAACGACATACATTAATCGCTGGTAATCCAATGATCTCTTTCCATGCTCGACTTCAGCACATTCATTCGCATGGTAAGAATTGTACTTTGGTTTTGTAGCAGCTGAAGATTATGTGATCTAATGGTTTCAACAATGACTTGCAGCATCATTTGTTTCAGCAGTTTTGCAATTCCTTTCCATTTTCTTCCAGCAGTTAGCAGGCTTATATGCAACCAGGAAAACATCATGGATCAAATTCAGCGTCATCCAGTTTTAGCTCTCATATACATCTGTCTCAGCATCGGATTGGCCTACATAGCTCCAACATACACCAGTCCATTCATGTCAACCAAGGCTTCCATGGAGGTAAAACTTGAGGTAAAATAGCATGAGTTTTTGATTTATTAAAGATTTAGGGAAATGTCATGAAGAACCACTAAGCATTAGCCATTTCCATTTTCTATATAGCATTTTATGTCCATCCATTTCCATAATTTCCCACTCAATTCTAACACTTCATCATTCATGCACATCCAATTCAAAGTCCTACCCAACATCTCATCAACCCAACTAACCAAGCATGAAAATAATCAAAGGATACTTTATTGTTGTCACACAAGAACCAACAATAGGAAGTCTTGTTGCTGTCACACAAAAACCAACAGTAAGAAAATAATTCTTGCTGCTGCCACATAAGAACCAACAGTAAGAAAAGAAGTCTTGTTGTCGCCACACAAGAACCAACAATAAGAAACGGTGCTCTATTGCCACATAAAAATAGTGAGGAGAAATAAAGTAGCTTATACACATTGAAAGAAAATGATAGGCTGGACACAAGAACCTACAGTAGAAGAAACTGTTGTAGAAGTCATTCCTTCATAAGAGTATGCTCCCATACAATAGGGAAGGAAATGCACTCCGAGTTATGAATTGCTTGGTGATTTATTGATGCACATATTAGTTCACTTCCACATAACTATTGAAAAGTTAGAGGTGGCATCTTGATACTATGGGTTGATATACAATCAGATTTGATTTACATATGCTCTCATAGAACTTAAATTCTTGGGTTTTGTTCATTGGAATATAGACATACATGCTCACTGCCCAAACAAATCTGATCCTTGCTCATTAAAAATCATGGTCATTTTAAGCTTGGATTATCCATTAGTATCAGTCCTGATTATTATTGATGCAACTATCTTTAGCAAGTATGCAACTCTCTTGGTGTCTTAAAAAAAAAACATTAATTATCTTCTCATTCATATTGCATATGGGGTTTCTTGTGCCAAAAGTTCCCGAAGTTGTCATAAGAAAAAGTGCAGCCAAGAGCATTAGATACAGGAAATTATGGTGTGCATCTTCAACATAGAATGGATAGCAGGGGTTCCAAAATCTCTACAGTATATTCAGAATGCTACTACAGTCTTAAATGGCAGCGTTTGAACAATGTTTGGCATTATTTGAAGTGTTACAAAGCACTCCACAGTAAGGGCATAACCAAAGAACATTCTAGCAGCCTTCATTCAACCATGAGAATGGATGAAATTTATTGTGGTTTATTGCAATAGAATTTGCTATATCTCTTAAGAGTTATGAATTTGATGTGAAAATGGTTCTAAAACTCTTTTATTTCCCATGAATGATAATTCTTGTAGTAGAGTTTGGCTTGTGAAGATCACCGATATCCTTTTTGGCACTTGTGACATATGGAGGGTCTACAAATTCTGTGACTGTTAGATGATATTTGAGCAGCTTGGGTCATCATGAAAGGAAATTTGCAAATGTGATCTCTTGTTGGTATGAAGATTTCCTATGCATTGTCATTTTTTTTTTGCAATACATTATGAGCACTTAACTACAACCATGTGGAATCAAAATCGAGCTCACACAGTTAATTTCAAATAACATACATGCATTTTCAGGCAGCCTACCGTCGTTTTTGTAAGTATATGTTTCCAGCGAGCACATATATAAAAAAAATTGGATGTTGGGAGTGGTAGTGCAGATACAAGAAAACAAAGTTCCCAAAGTTCACTTGATTTCATGATGGTTATCTAAACCAATGAATGGAAGGTAAGTTAATGAAAAATGGAATTTGAGAAAAGTTTGCAAATGGATGGACAATGCTCTCACACCCAAGTACAACAAATTATGAATACAAAAGTGGGAAGTAGTAGAAATCTTGTGTCATGGCAAAGTGCAGCAAAGAAGTGAAGTTTTAAGACAGCTTGTACCAGGGGAAGAACATACTATCTCTTCCTTTACTTGAGGACAGGTAAAATATTCAGTTTGGGGGAGATTGTGGATAAACAAGCAGCATCTGGTGCAACGTCTTGAAGGTAATTTGTGACATACACACAATGATATATATTGCACTTGTCCCTCCTCAATCCATTGGAAATTTGATGGGTCGCATGCTCTGTTCAAACCAAGATCCAATCTCATCACCCAAGGTGGAGTTTTAGCTTACAATCATCTATTTTCATTCTAATATCTTTTGAAGATGATATGACTATCATTTAATTTGCTCCATCATGGCTCTGCATTGACATTAAAACCTATATCCAATCAACTAGATGAGTGGATGTTGAGAGCAATTTTTGCAATCAAGTTCATGCTTTTATTTCTCCACAGTGTTTGGTAAAAGTGCAGAAAATTATTTAAGGATATCTTGCAAACCATGAGCTCGTTTTTCATGAAATTTGGAGGGAAGAAGCATCATGGTAAGAAGAACAAACATGGCAAGTTTTAGCTCAATTCAATGCACGGTTTTCGAGAAAACGACCATCATCACCTACAACCAATTTGCATTTTTCTCGAAATCCGTGGTGTGGGTTTCTCTAATTTTTGGTTTGGAGATGCATTAAAATGGTAATTACTTGCTTGCAAAATTTCAGCCCAACCTAGTTTGTATTTTGTGAAATATTGGTTCAGGAAGTTTAGCTGCAACACATTTTGATTCATGTTCATCTACAAAAGTGCAGAAATTGAAATAAGCATATCTTGCAATTGGTAAGTTGGATTCACATGATTTTTGGACAGGAAGTGCATAATACCAAGATGAACAAACCTGGTAAGTTTCATCCCAATCCAATGTACGGTTTTCGAGAAAATGACCATAATCACCTACAGCCAATTTGCATTTTTCTCAATATCCGTGATGTGGGTATCTTTGATTTTTGGTGTGTAGATGCATTGGACTAGTATAAACCTTCCTGAAAAATTTCAGCCGAACCCAGTTCGTCGTTTGAGAGAAAATGACTTCGGAAGTTTTCTGTTCAAAAGGCTGCAACTCCGTAAAATATTGCCATTTTTTCGTTCTGTGTAGCTGCAACTCCATAAAACCTTTCATTTTTTCCGTTCCGTGTTGCTGCAACTCTGTAAAACCTTTCATTTTCCCCTTTCGTGCAACTGCAACTCCGTAAAATATTTCATTTTTCCTGTTTCGCGCAACTGCAACACCGTAAAATTTTTGCCTATTTTTCCCATTTTAGGCAGCTGCGACTCCACCAAATTCTCCGCTAAATTTAGTGCTCTTTGGGCTGTGACTCCGCCAAAATATTCGCTTAAACCTTCGCCAAATTCTCCGCTAAAAATAAGCCGTGACTTCGCCAAATTTCTACTAAATCCTCTGCTAAGGAGCTGCGACTCTGCCAAATTTTCTGCTAAATCCTCTGCTAAGCAGCTGCGACTCTGCCAAATTTTATATTAAATCCTCCGCTAAGCAGCCGTGACTCTGCCAATTTCTGTTAAACTCTCCATTTCTTCTGGCTGCAACTGTGCGAATGGTAAAATGAAGGAACAAGTGAATGAGTTCTTCTAGTTGGATGCTACACAAGTATTGGGTTGCATGAGGACATCCAACAAGTTCAGTTTGGGGGTGATGTTTGGACCTGGAATTGTCCATTTTTCTATCACTTATTGATATATATTTCATCCATTTTCTTCCCGTTATCGCCCATTTAGTATTCCATTTTCCATCCATTTGTTGTAACTGTGCGTAAAACAACATACTACTTTCATTGATGTTTTAAGTGGTTAAAAATGATTATTTTCCTTTATATTTGATGAATTGAAGACTATTATGTATAATTTTATTAATGATGGTTTGTGGAGTGATTTGTTACGTACAGGACGCTCACAGCTAGCTGTTACAGCCTTAACCGAAAATGCATGCCACATAAGAACACCTTGATTCGCGTCTCGATTTGCGGGCAGATGGAAACGAATCTCGAAAATCTGAGACATGGGTTTTGTGCGTAACAGCCTCGTTTACCTAACCCACGAGGAAATTGCCAAACAAAGCCACGGTTTGTGATATACAAGTGGTTCTTCGAGAGGGTATTTTTCAGATTTACTGTTGCGGCCGGTTCCAAAATTGTCAGCAGTTACGGCCGTGTTTCAGCTGTTACAGATCACAAGTTGGGGGTTCAGTTCCTTATTTCCATGAGATAATTTTATGTATAAATATGTAAACAATCTCATTGAGAAGGGGGGAGAAGAGAAATCAATGTTATGATGGAGGATTTGATCCAAATCTATTGTAATCATCCCATTATGATAATACATGCTGCCAGTTTCTTAATTTTGGAGTTGTAGACTTTCATTGTCGAGATCCAACTTTGCTCAGTGGAGGAAGGGCCCTCTTCCCTGAGCAGATGCTGGTAGTGTTGATTGTAGGTGTGTTATTGTTTAGATTTGCTTATTATTTTGTTCATGCTTTCATTCATTAAGCTTATCATAGTTGTATGCTTTCATTCATTAGATTTGTCAAAGTCGTTGTGTTGTTAATTCATTTGATAGATCGTTGGCCAACATAGCACTTCTTTTAGATGTATGCAATTAGATCTTGTTTCATAAGAATTGATTTTGTTGAAGTGTGATTAGATTTACAGTTTGGGTTTACGAATAGGATTAGACTTTGTTTTTTTTTCAAGAAGGCGTGATCTAGTTTACTAACAGTTTTGATTGCATGCCAATAAATAACAGTGTCAGGTAGAAATTGTGCTTACATAGATCTTGCACGATAGCTTTGAAATAAAAGACTTCCTCCGGTTGATAATTTATTTTTAGCACTCTGCATGTTAAGTTTTAATTAACTAACATATAGTGAGCCAACAAGAACTTCATCCATCAAGATACTCATAGGATCATAAAAAGAATGCGAGCTCGTTCTTGATGGAAGAAGACAATATGACTCATGATTTAGCCACTCCAAATAATTCTTTGTTTTCTCCTCTGCCCTACTAGGACATCAATTATATTTACTCAAGGAAAAATATGAGAATCAAATGGGGACAAGTTGTAATGTAATGAAACTGATAATGAGATCAAGCCCATTTTATGTTAAAAAATGGAGAAAAGATGAAATTGATCCTTATACACCTTCTTTGACCACCCATAAGACAGATTTATAAATTGAAAAATATTATTCATAAAAAATGACTGAGAAGGGAAATGAAGCGCATTTTCTCCAATTATGTGACCATGATTAGACTCTTGACTGAAGATTTCGAAAATAAAAGCTTGATTAAAACACAAACCCATACATGAAGACTCAAAAAGTTGGGATGGGAGGGTGGATTGAAAATTCTCCGAGATGACTTGGAATAATTGATCTCGAAATTTGATGAGGAAAAAGCTTTTAATTGAGTTCCAGGAATGATGGAAAGATTTGAAGCAAGGTCAGCATGCACACATTGAATCAACATATCTTGATTAAGGTTTGGATAAGGGATTTTGTCAATACCATTAGGACAAGGATGTTCTTGACCAAGTTCACTTATAATCGTATCATAATCATAATGCGATTTATCTTCAAAAGAAGTCACATTATTCCCAACATTTTCTTCCTCTGTAAGGATATGATCAAGATCCAAATCAAAATCCGTATGGCTTGAACATTGACTCAAATTATTATTAACCAAGCAATGATTATCAAGTTGTGCTCTTGAAGGATCTTCAATGGATTCACATATGAGCGAATCAACTATGGATGGATGATCATTTCGTTCTCCCTCTTTATCTGTGCCTTCATGAAGAAATGATGACAATATTCTAACAGGTTTCCCTTCTATATCATTATCAAAGTTACAGTTGCGAAGTGTCGACATTTGCTCATCATTATTCTCTTTCATCGAAGTGTCATTCAAAGGAATATCTATTGCTGGATTGGGAGAGGAGGAATCAATTCGATAAAGAAGATCGTGAGTTATTTCACTATGGTTATCTTGATCATCTTCATTAGATTGATCCTCAACAAGACAATCATTATTTGGCTACATGGATACATCAACGGTTTAGCCCATTCTTCTCTTAATAACTTAGTGAACATGTCGTATCCAGTGATGGATCCCGGTGCTAACATATACAACCAAAAATTGGCATTACCTCCTAAGGATTCACCTAGGGCTCGCATATAGACGTCTTCATGCTTTGCACCATATGCTTCCATATAATACCAAACAACATTCAAGTGCTTTTCAATTGATTCGATTTCATTTGCATAGAAACGAGGCAACCCTTAATCGTATCCTTTTGGCATAGGATGAGGTGCCCCAAGAATTTCAGAGAAGTCAAACGGGGAAGGTTTAGCATGTTTCCTAACATCTCTGTTTATTTGAGTTGGGTATCTAATAGGATTACAACGATCATTCACTTGATGCTTACTTACTAGTTCACTCGGGATGGTTGGGAAATCTTTATTGCATGGGTGAAGAAATTGGTGGGTATCATAAAGATTGTGATAACTAGATTCATACCCATATTCATGCTCAAGATCATCCTCACACTCGTAGTCTGACCTCCATTTATTCCTTTCGTTTATTCGCCTTCTAGCTTCATTTATACTTTCAGTTAATTTCTTCATGTGCGTGATAAATACATCTGAATTCATTATGATTTATGGGATGGGTTTGCTTCTCAGTGGAGTCGTTAGGTGAACGAATTGTCGTTTTCACCAATGAATAATGTCGTAGGAGAGGTGTTATCACCAACCTTGTAGTTTCCTATGTGAGGTGGATCCAGGATGGATGGTAGCGGGACAAGCAACTAAAGAGGTGGAACCAAGACTGCCTAGACTCCCAAATGGATGGTTGTCACGCCAATCGAGGCAACCTTCACTTTATGTTATCTTAGTGCAAAACAACAAAAGGGGAGACCCAGATCTACCTCTGACAGGAGAGATTAAACCTAGACACCAGATCAGATCAAATGGACTTGAGGTACATATGGTGTAAGGTAATGGAAAGCCTAGATCTATGGATGATGTCTCTAGGTGAACCAAGGCTTTGGATTATGGTTTAGGAAGTGTGAGGTTTGATCCAAAGTGGGACACAGGTGACCTATGAAGTAAATACTAGATCTGGGGCTGAGGTACTAGCAACAAGTGAGGATATCTGCTGCCTTGGGAAACGTGACCAATGCAAGGAGGTTAAGAAAATGATTGGGGCTATCTAGTACCGATGGATAGACTCGATGAGAGATATGACAAAGTCAAAGTACCCGAGTCACCAGGAAGAAAATAGATTACAGGAAGAGGAGGCCAAAGAGGGGGTCGCGCTAGGCTTGGAGATCAGTGCCTGTCAGATCTAGCGCAATGGAGTCACTATCTACCCAGCGTTGAGGGAAACCCACCTGGAAAATACCCCGATCTACAAACCCAGAAAGGTATTTGGTCGGAAAAGTCAGATCACAGGAAAAACCAGTAGCAAGATGGATAGCGCTAGGGTTTGGGATGTCAACTTCTGTCATGTCCCCAATTTTGGCCTAAGGGAAATAGACCAAGGTCACCTAAGAAGAATTTAGAAAATTATTAATGGTGACAAATAAGGAGAAAATAATTATTGGCTAAGGGGAAG
Organism: Pseudotsuga menziesii; assembly: GCA_001517045.1. NCBI lineage: Eukaryota > Viridiplantae > Streptophyta > Pinopsida > Pinales > Pinaceae > Pseudotsuga > Pseudotsuga menziesii. The sequence goes on from LPNX010662401.1 coordinate 244,819, forward strand.
TAATAATTACCCAGTGCATGGTTTATGTTGTTCTATAGTATTTTTCTATGGTATGGGCAAAAAGTAAATAATAGAACATGGTTTTCATCATAGTTGCATATATCGCCGATATATCGCCGACATCGCGATATATCGCGACTCAATGACCCCGGCGATATATCGCCACTAATTTATCGCGATAATTTCC
>LPNX010662401.1:247851-277586 GCA_001517045.1 Pseudotsuga menziesii
TCATTGGCCCATGGTATTTATCCATGGTATTGGAGACTTTTCAAGGATAAAAGGAGGCGGAGGCAAAGGGAAAAGGATGCTTGAATATTTGGAGATGTGTTTTTGAGACCGTCTAGGGGTTAGCCTAGAGTTTTCGTTTGGGGTTGGCAAACCCCATCCATCCATTCTGGTCTAGTTTCGGTGGTGTGACGGATTCACCCTAGCTGGACAAAAAGGGAGGATCCATTCAGGGTCTTCATCAGAGCTTCATAATTGGAGTTGGCATCACTTTCAGGTTCTTGTTGAATGTATTTTGGCAGCGGCTATCCCAGCCATAGTTATTGTACTGTTTACTCTTTGTTAGTCATAATAAAGGTGCCATTATTATCTCGCCATTGTGATGTGTTATGGAATGCCTCTAACATGTTTGACGAAATGTCTATGAGAATGCATACTGCTGGTGAAAGTTATAAATCAATGTAAAATTGATTAATGTTGGTAATTTCATAGATTTTGTGATCATCCCGGATCTGGGATATTACAACTTCTCAAATCTAGGGAAACCTAGACACTTCCAGCTCAGCGTTGAAGGAGAAATGGTAAGAGGATGACCCGATCTACAAACCCAAGTTGGAATTTTGCCGGAAAAATCAGATCTCGGAAAAAGACAAAGAAATGGTGAGGAGCGTTAGGGTATGGGAGGGCAGTTTCTTAGATCTAAGGAAAACCAAGCACTTTCAGCTCAACGTTGAGGATGATTTGGTGAAGGGATGACTCAATCTACCAAACCCAGCAGCGGTTTGTCCAGAAATCAAGCGGTCTATTTTAAGTGGTTTTTTTGGTTGTTTATTATTATGGAATTTTCAGTAAAATGAAGAAAAAGAAGATGTCAATGGATTGAGATCTAGAAGAAAGGGACTAACCTGTAGATCTTACCTGGAAAACCTTGTAGATGCCTTGATGATGATGATCCCTGCTATCCCGATCAACTTGAGAAGCTTTGAGCAAGTTCTATGTCCAACGTTTTGCCCCAAGGAGTCAATGCGCCCTCTCCTGCACAAAAAACGTCAACCATATCAGATTTGTTGCCACATAAGAAAAAAGCTAAATGCTACAGAAAAATAACAAGAATAAATCATAGATCGCAACGACACTAATGAAAACCCCCTGATAAAAAACGAAAACAATCTAAGCGAGTTGAGCCCCCCCTGCAAAAACGCCCAAGCTAAAGTCGCGTTCCTGTAGACAAGACAAAGATTCCCAAAAATATATAGATCTTGCAACAATTTCTCGAATGCTAGGAAGCAAAAGACTTTCCAATCACTATCTAAGAACATCAGATGCAAAGCAGATCCAAAAAATATCTACAAGAAAAGTTTTTCTATTATCCAGATCCAAGAGCCAAAGACCCTTTACAAATGAGAAGCTCTCTCCTTTAAATAGGAATGAGAGAACCAAAATCATAACCACTTTTCACATGAGTGGCTAAGATTAAAAGATACAAATGTTTAATCAATGGTTGAGATGAGCTCAACATACAATACATGGATCTATAGAACAATATAATATAGAAGTGGACCAAATCACCCAAAGAGAGGGGATCCCACTCAACAAGAAATAAATGAAGCACATGGTGGGTTCATGGAGTGTTAACTAACTCCCTTTGGGTGTCCCCATGTCATAATAAAAATAATATAATTTTTAAACTGTGAAATTGTGTCTCCTTGAGGAAATCGCGAGCCTCCAAAAGCTCCAGAAAATAATATAAAATGCCCGAAACATAGATGGGGGCCCATCTAGGTGCTGCAACTGTTGGAGAAGGGGAGGAAGACCTCACTCTCATCATTAGAACTCATCTCATGCCATTTCCTTGCCTTAATATCCCAAATCGAATTCTTTAGTAGCCATTTAATTATTTTTTAATCTGCCTCAGGAAATGTGATATGCCAAAAACAACCTCCTAGGGTGCCTGGGTTATCCAATTGAGCCCACTAGGTTCACTGGGAGAGGGGTACTATAGTACAATCAAGTGGCTGGATCTCCTTTGCCCCATACAACTCCCTAGGAGATCCAACAAAATCATCTCCCTGCTCAGACACATCATCCGGAGAAGCAAAACTGCACCAAAAGGGTAAAATGAGCTTGATCATCTCTGTAAGTTTTCGGAACTGAAAACAAGCTATCTCACTGGAGTTAGAGTGTCCAAATCCACCTAAGGTATATACTTATACCCTCTCCAGGTCTTTGCCTGATCATCCATAATATCCAATAGACAAAATAATAACCTGTGAATGACCAGATACTAGATAATATAACTCAGCCTGACATCTATCTGCTACAAGTGTTTAAGAGTTAAGACATGCTCTACAAATCATTTAATTAACAATCATAACAAGTAGCAATCACCTCACTGGCGGTACATCAAGCAAATACATATATAGGGTTTCATTTATTAATTATAACTTGGACTAGACTTTCAAGACTATTCTCACTTCATAGTTGTAATCAATTTGCTAGTGAACGATGAAGGCTAAAATTCATAAGGCTAGGACAAAGGATGACTGCCAACTCAACACTGTGCACTTTGGATATGGAAAGGGGATACTCACTATAGCCATATGTCGGACAAACAACAACAAAAGGGATGGTAGTGCCTCACAAATGGGTGAACTACTTCAGAGGTGCTTACCTTGACAAATGCTCACAATCCAACTCAATACAAGTAAGGCCAACAATCTTTGGATATAACTTTTAGGAACCATTGCTTTTTTGGGCCTTTGATTTTCCATAGCCTTTGTCCACGTATTTTTTATACGGACTTTTATCATTTAGGCTTTATGTATTCATGTATGTTGAAAAACACTACTTTTCATGAATATTTTAAGATAGTTCATTGCAATATTTTTTAGAGCCAATTTCATTAGGCTAGCCTTGCATTCACGTATGTTGAAAAATACTATTTTTCATGAATGGACTTTTTTTTTATAAGATATTCATTTCATTTCCAAATACATTGTATTGATGGCAGCGTTACTTGTTTCAGGTAAGCAGACACATCCTAGGAAACTCAGAGCCGAGACACAAATAAACAGGGAGGCTTGTCCAACAAAGGCTCTAGTGGGGAAAGGTCCTTCATGCCACAAGTCAAGTAGTAAGTCGGGCTAAAACACAACTTGGATGGGTGGAGACAATGAATGATGAAACCAACACTAGCAAGCCAAATTATGGTGGGAATGACTACCTCTATTCTCCCTAAGGAGGGTAAAACCATTGAATATAGAACAAGAACTTCCAGGTCCGAGTAAGGACATCAATACATAATATAAATACATCCAAGTCCACATATTTATATGACCGCCAGATCAGGACACTAAATGCCAATACATGTCACAAAAATGAGTATAAGAGCAATGATAACCATAACACAATATAATATAAGCTGAGTCACAAGCATGTAAATAATCCATCTAAAACAACATCTGAGAAAATACTGATGCAAATTTGGGCACTACCAACTGCTCTGCACATGGCTAAATGGCTACATTAGTTCTTAGATCTAAGTGTCTTGAGACTCAGTCCTGGCATGGGAGAGTGCTATAGTCCATCAAATACATAATGATCCAACATAAATGGTCATCTCAGCATCTCATATGGAGGGGAGCTGTCTGAAAAAATGTACTGAATCTGAAAAACAGAATATGGTAGCTCGACTACTATATATGTGATAACAAGAGGTATAGACAAAACAATGATTGTGCAGAATTAAATGATTAAAAATGCAACCATTGATTTTAAAACCGGATGTGATGAGAATGAATATAAGCAGTAAAACCATTCACAGACACTGAAGGTACATAAAATGAACCAAGGTAAGCCTCTTCCTCCCCGACAACGGAGCCAAAAATGTAGTTTCCCTGTGAGATGATCCTATTCAGGACGACAGAGGAAAGGAAACTAAAGTCATGACCTACGATATCCAAGACTTCCAAAAGAACTCGAATGTCAGACCAGTCAAGGATACCGACACTTTAGATTAGTGAAAACATAAGCCCAGGGGGCGTCCCTATGACCAAGAAACCCTAAAAATAAAATAATAAACAGATAGCCGAGGGAAACTTAGTAGAATCTCTTAGTAAGATAGTTAATCATAGCATCTAGGTGAAAAGCCTCAATTTTTCTCTATGGTTTATGCAGGAAAATTGGGATCTAGGGCAAAATAGTGGAATTAAGTAAAATTGGACACTCGAATTGGTTGTTGGACGTAGCATCAGGTGAATGGCATTGAAACCAACAATACCCAGATTGCGGTTCTTTGAGATACCACTTTCCCCAAGGGGCGCGTTTGTCCCTAGTAGTCGGTCGGTGCTTTGGATGGGAAAATGGAGTCCGATTAAGCCAAAAATTTAAATCTAGGGGTTTTATGTTAAATTTGAAGTGGGTTTTAAGTTTAATACACCGCCGCAAACTAGAACCTACAGATCTAAAAAATGAGGGTTTTGCCGGAGAAATTTTACCAGTAATGGAATAGAAATTTACAATAAGAGATATAGAGTAGATCTTACCTGCAAAATCTTGTAGATGCCTTGCAAATGATGATTTAAGTTTTAACTCGTCTCGATCAATTTGAAACAGTTCGGATGAAGCGCCAAGTGAAATCAATTCGCCCAAGTAAGGTAGTGCGCCCCTCTTCCTTGCACAGTCAAATTACCAAAGTGAGATTTGCTATACAAAAAAATGAACTATAGATGCAAGAAAAACAAAGACCATATCAAAGATACTATTGAAAAACCCCTTGATTATGAAAACCTTTTCAAGAGAAACGAATTGGGAGATCGACAAAAACGCCCCAAGAGAAAACACCCTCCTGCATGCAAAACACTATCTTTCGAAAAATATTTGATACCCCAGAAAATTATTTCGAATACTAAGCAAGATAAAATTTTCAATCATAGACAAGAACGTCCCACAAAGAAGATCCAAGAATTTCTGCAAAAATCTCTTTATTAAAATATCTAGAGCCAAGAGTGCAAAATTTCCCGATGGGATACAATGCGGGGGCTCTTCTCTTTATATAGATTTTGAGAGACACAAACCCTAACTTACTTTCTCATCCAACGGTTGAGATTAAAACATCATCAACGGTAGAGATCACTTTTACACGGATGATCAATACATGGATCAACATGACTAAGTCAAGAGGGGGGCGAATTACCTCATAAAGCCCATTTATACAACATGATAAATCTTTATTTTTGCAAATTTGACACTTAGGGGACATGGGAAGGGTTCATTAGAGGCCCCCCCCATACATATTTTTAAAGATACGACTTGATTTACACACTTTTATTTTGACAATTTTGTTCAATTTCGCGCTATGGGGGACGTTCTCTCTTAGAGCCAAGAAAATAATTCGGAACATCAAACTGACTGAAACTAATGCAAATGTCCAGAGAGCCATAATAAATCATCCAGAGAAACACCCTTGCCATTTCCTTGACCACACAAGCCAAATCGATTTCTTTAGTGATTTTCTAGTTCATTTTTTAATGGTACATCCTCTGAAAATAATAATAATCAGCATAACTTCGTTTAAGATGAGAACTAGGGAAAACTGACTACATAGAAGGGTCTCAAGACATAGAAGGGTCTGGAGACATAGAAGAATGGTATAAGTGACTACTCATACCCCCTGGAACACTCCTTTGCTCTAGGAGAACCAATCATACTGCCATCTGGAATACAAATTGATCATCTAGCCAATAATTAAGTGATAATAATCACTTTTCTGGAGAACCGGGGCCAAATTCTCAAAACTGAAACTGCAGTATTGGTCCTGGGCATGTTTCGCACAAATATGGACCATGTTGTATTTTTGAGTCACTGCCTTTGGAAATGCGATTGACTTGGTCAACTGGGTTGACCAGGTCAAAGTACCCAAAATCAAGGTGAGATACTATGCCATTGTGATCCTACAACCATCCAAGGTAAGAAGTGCTCCAATGATGTATATCAAAACCAAATTTAAGTCGGTTATTCATAATCATGGTGACCAACAATAATAATAATAAAATATACCTTTGGTTTCTGAAAAATCTTAGAGTCCTCTGGAAATCTGCTTGTACATGCCATACTTACGTAGTGTAAAAGATGTGCTATAGATGGGTGAAAGTGGAAAAACAAGGCCAAGGCAAGGAGAAATGACTCTTGGCTGACTTTGACTCAGTGATCTATTCGAATGATAACCAATACACTCAACCAAGGTGACATATGCATGCTAGATGAACAATAGGGAATGGTGGTGTCTCACAGGTGGATGAGCTGATCTCAAAAGTGTCCATTCAACCTTGGCAATCATGTCTACGACTCGCATCCAAGCTTAGCACAAGCTTCGTGAGGATCTTTTGTAGGACCCTTGCGTTGAATACACAAGAAATTGTAGTGAAGAGATCCTAGGGGACACTTAGAATTAGCTACCCCTTATTCCATCTCACATCAAAACCCTTAGGCTCCGTGAGGAAATACTCATTACGTTTTAATAATAGGCCAACAGTCTTTAGATTTAGCATTTGTTTATCCACTACTTTATTTTGGGTCTTTTACTATTTCATTTCATACCCTTTCTAATCTGTGTCTAAAGACACAATGTGCAACTTCATTTGCAGGTTTGCATTTCATAATATATAGCATATAACTCATAATGCATGTAATGATGGTAGACATACTGCTTCAGGTTTTAGTTGACAACTTCTCGAGAAACTAGGGGGAATATCCACAGTCAGGACCAAACATCGGGGCAACTAACCAAAGACATCAAGGCTTCAAAACCCAACTCAACTAAGTTCAGGAACCAACACCAGTGGGTTCTCCTAGCCCAAAAGGATCATGGCTTCGACAAGTTTTGTTGCACAACTCAGAGCCGAGACACAAAACAACACGGGATCCAACATGCAAAGAGGTCAGAATGGGGAAAGGATCTTCAATCTCATAAGTTTCCATCAGTCTGAGTCATGGGATAAAAACAAAAATGAATGAATCTGAATGGACGGGCATAGATGACATGGAACCAACCTAGCATTAAGGTTTACTCTTTGTTTAAGCATGGCATGGGCAACAGTCTTTACATTGAACTCTTCGATAAATCATAACACAGGTTAGAGCAATACATAACATATAAGCACATGTCACCATAATCATCCTAACATGACAATCATAGGTTTTTAAGATACATCACAAAGCAAAACTAAACCAAGGAAATATGCCTGATCTTGCCATGTATGCCTGTCTCCAATGGATAATCTCCTTTGTGACTGTGTGTACCAACTCCTGATCTGCTGCTCTCCTCTAATGAACTAGATCATCACCAAAATGATCTCAATGGATTCTTGAGTCTTAGTCTTGGCAAGGAAAATATTAAGAACAAGGCTCTAAAATGAAGTGAAGTTGTAAAGATCCATGCCAATACCCCTTGTAAAAGTAGCCCGGAGTAGAAAAAGAGACAAGTCTGCATGTTGCATCATGGAAGCCTGGCTGAAAATGTATATGTGATAGCAAGATACAATGAGGGGATCACATCTCTTAAATAGATCGAGAGTGTGTCCATAATTTAACTAAAATCCATCCAACGGTTGAGATTAAAACATCGTCAATGATGGAGATCATTTTATTTTCTTTTACATACATGGATCACAAAGACCAAATCAAGGGTGATGCACTTTGCCCAATAATGCTCTAGGAAAGGAAAAATATACATAAGTGTGATAAAACATGATGATACATATCGAAAGGGGGTCTCCTTAGGGGCTAAAGTCTTCCTAGGTGCCCAAGTACAATAATACAATGATATAATAATGATGCCCAATGCTTCCCAAGGTGAAGTGCGCCCCGTCCAAGGAGATGTCCTCCCTAAGACCAAGATAAAAACCTATACGAGCTCCCCTGCAAGGTACAAGTCATGAAACATGTGTGGACGACCCCATCTCATCACCAGGTAACATCCACAAGCTATTTCCTAGCTAGCATTAGCCAAATCGATTTTCTTAGTGTCGCCATGGTCATTTTTCATGAATAAAATGCCTGTTAATCACTATTGTTGAATAGAAGTGCCATTCTGCCCTTTTCCTTTGCCCAAAAACATGATTTGAGTGTACTAAGTGATCTATAGACTTCAAAAATAGTAATAAAGACTACTCAGACCACATATATCCACTTGAATATGCATATGAAGATCAAAACAATGTCCAATAATAAAAGTATGACCATAATGTTGATAATAAACCAAGAAATTTCTGTATAATGGCCAATAATAATTAATTGAGCCTGGAAATGGTTTACTGGACACATATGGAATATAAATGTGTAATCTTGAACATTGTAGCCATACTGCCTCGATAATCATGTTGACTAAGTCAAACTGGGTTTGATCAAGTCAAAATACCTAAAATAAAGGCTTAGCAATAATATGGATGACCCTGTATGCATCATGGATAAATGAAGCTCACATGATTATGTTAATAGCCAAACTTAAAACATCAATAGCTCAATAGTGGTACAGTAACATAAATAAACACATGACTTGAGTTAGAGTAACCATTAAATCCTTTACAAAGCCCCCTATATATGCTCGCTTACAAACTTAACAATTTGCTATGATGAGTGAGGTGAGTAAACCAAGGCTTAAGATAAAGGGTGAGACTTGTTGACTTTAACACAATGATCTTTCAAACTGGGGAAACGAGAATCCACTTGTACCTGTGAATAATAGAGAACAATAGGGAACGATAGTGTCTCATAAATGGAATAACTTGATTTGAGGAGTGTCCATTCAACTTTAACAAATGTCTACAACTCACATCCAAGCTTGACTCAAGCTCTGTGAGGATCTTTTCTAGGACCCTTGCGTTGAGTATACAAGAAACAATAATGTAGAGATCGTAGGGGACACTTAGAATTAGTTGTCCCTTACTTCATCTCACACCCCAACCTGTAGGCTCCGTGAGAATATAATCATTACATTTCATAATTGTTAAACTAGCAGCAACAAGGAAGGTCTTCCTGAATGCCTGTGTTCTTGCATGCAGAAGAATTAAATTAGGAAACCAATTGTATTTAATTTACTTTTCCTAAGTTTGCTTTGGAAAATAAATTAAAGTGATCTAAATTAACTTTAGTGAAACACTAGTTAAAGTGAAAGTGAAATTAGGGTTTTCACTTTACCTAAAGTTATAAAAGAGAGATCAATTGGTGGAGAGGACACACACACTTGTATTCCGATAGAGACAGGATACAGACAGGGAGAGAAAGTCCAACAGAGGATTTAGTTGGGAAGACGGAGGAGCGCACCGAGCTTCGTACAGCTAGGCCGTACACTCACACAGGAGGGTGTTGAGGTTTAGCTGGGATTTTCCCTGTGATTTTGTTGGGTACTGCATTCGCCAAGTTTGGGTGAATTTGTAGTGATTGTAAAGTTACATATTTTCTCATAATAAAATCTATATCTGATTGCTGCACCGGTTTTCCCATCGTGGGTTTTTCCAAGGTTTCCATACCCAAAACATTAGTGTCAATATTGTGATGTGATGTTGTGATTTATTTCTCAGTTTTATATTTCGCTGCATACTGTAAAAGATATTCATGTGTGGTTATTAGTAGAGATTTTGCATGCATTGATAGCCCTAGTTTGAATATTAAAGGAAAATTTACATGGTATCAGAGCTTTGCAGCAACAGTGATAAATCAGGGGTAGATCTATTGAAGACACAAACTTAGATTGGAGATCTAGGGTTTGACAGGTAACACTTCTCAATGACCATGTAGTTGAGATTTGAGGATAGACTCTAGGGTGCTTAGAACTTTCCTACATGGAAAGAAAGAATCGCAAGGATCCTGGACGTCAGTGATGCAGAGGAGCACATTGATTCCACGAAGGTTGCACCCACAGATTCGGTAGATCTAGCAGCTTGGAAGAAGATTGATTCCAGAGCCATGCTGATTATTATGAATGGAGTGAAGGACCATATAGTCCCTCACCTTTCTAGTAAGAAGACCGCATTAGAGATGTGGAAGGCTTTGGAGAGTCTGTACCAAAGCAAGAATGAGAACCAGAAGATGGTGTTGCAAGAGAGGATGTGCAGTACCAAGATGGCCAAGGGAGGAGGAGTGTTGCCTTATCCCACGAGGATCACATAGATCAGGGATGAGCTTGGAGCTGTTGGCTCTAAGACTGATGATGAGGAGCTAGTTCGGATAGCCCTCAATGGATTCTCTAAGCCATGGGACACCTTTGTCAAAGGTGTGGTGGCTAGGAAGAATCTGCTTGATTAGCAGAGACTTTGGGATGACTTTGTGCAGGAGGAGACCCGTATGGGCCAAGGATCAGGCTCATCCAACAGCGCTCCACAGATTGTGGATGCGGAGGCTCTAGCCCTTACAAGGAAGAGCAAGGGGAAGGCAAAGAGGAAGAAGGATGGTAAGAATAACCTTGACGTGTCAAAGGTCAAGTGTTTTATCAGCCACAAGGAGGAACACTTTGCCTTCCAGTGCCTAGACAAGAAGAAGAAGAGTAACACTCAGATGGTTGGATCTACAGAGGTGGATGAGTTTAGCAAGAACTTCGATGAGGAGTTTTGCTTGATAGTTTGCATGGCAAGCACCACATGGAGCAACATATGGTACATCGACAGTGAAGCATCTAGTCACATGACTGGACAGAAGAGATTCTTCAAAGACTTGCAGGAGGGTGGAATAAGGATCCATGTTGAGCTGGGTGATGATGTGCGGTATCAGGCGCAAGGAGTTGGAATTGTTTCATTCAGAGGGAGTCTGGCAAACCCCCCAGTTTTGTTGATGTGTTGTATGTTCCAGGACTGACCAAGAACCTTATATCAGTCTCCAGTCTAGAGGACTAGGGATATCAGGTGAAGTTCCGTGACCATAGAGTATATATTAGGCCCAAGGGGTTAGATAGGAGCTTGGATTAGGTGATTGGAAGAAGGAGCGGGAAAGTGTATAGATTACAATGAGTTTGCAAAGGCTCTAGTCAGCAGCAACAACAATAGTCAGGGTGAGTTGTGGCATAGGAGGATGGCACACTTACACTATGGAGCACTGAGGCACTTAAGACAGGTTGTCATTGGAGTTCCTCAAGTACAGGAGGAAAAGCATAACCACTGCAAGGGTTTTGCTTTGGGGAAGAACATTAGGCAGCCTTTCCCACAGAGTGAGCACAAGTCTAAAGAGCTCTTGGACTTAGTGCATTTTGATGTATTTAGACCTATGAGTGTCCATTCGTTCAGTGGTTACAGTTATTACATAACCTTCATTGATGACTATTTCAGGAAGACCTGGATCTATTTCTTGAAGGCCAAGTCAGAGGTCTTTGAGAGGTTTCGAGAGTTCAAAACTCTTGTGGAGAACCATACAAGAAAGAAGGTTTGGGTGTTGAGGACACACAACGGGGGTGAGCATACTTCCAATGAGTTCATGGAGTATTGTTCAACTGAGGGGATCAAGAAGGAGCACACTGTACCCCATATCCCACAACAGAATGGAGTTGTAGAGCAGAAGAACATGACTATGGTTGGAGCAGCCAAGTCCATGTTATTTGATCAGAGATTGCCTCTATTCCTATGGGTCGAGGCATACAGGACTACAGTGTACATTTAGAACAAGTTTCCCCACACAACTTTGGGGAGGAAGACACCAGAGGAGGCCTTCACAGGAACTAGGCCAGATGTGAGTCACATTCGCATATTCGACAGTGTTTGCTACTGTCGTGTTCATGCTGACAATAGGAAGAAGTTGGACCCTTCTCGAGAGAAGGGTTACTTGTTCGATACAACGAGACTTAGAAGGGATATAAAGTTTACATTCCTGCTCGCAAGAGGATCATTGGGAGCAGGGATGTCCAGTTCGATGAGGATCTATGGACTTACCAGTAGAGCAGCAGCCAACACAGGATTCAGGAGCAAGTTGGAGGAGCCAGATGTACAGGTACAGGTACAAACACAGAGCACATATTCTGGTAGTCAGAGGGAGTCAAGTGGATAGGATCCTTCAATCATTGACTTGAAGGATGAGCTGCAGTAGGAGATGGATATCCAACAGGTTGACACTAGGCCAAGGCCTAAGTGGTTTAGGTCCATAGTATAGGATTCCTGGTAGGTTGATCCTCCATAGAGATCTTTTAGACGGAGTGTACCACCATAGAGGCTTAGTTATATGGCATTGATGACAGAGCTGATTAAATCTGAACCTTCCAGCTTCGGGGAGGCTGCAGAACATGATGTGTGGCAAGAGGCTATGGTTGAGGAGTATGACTCCATTATGAAAAACCAGGTATGGGAGGTTGTGCCAAGGCCACAAGAGAAAAAGGTGGTGGGATCCAGATGGATCTACAAGGTGAAGCATGTAGCAGACGGAAGCGTGGAGAAGTACAAGGCACGCTTCATGGAAAAGGGGTTTTCATAGAAGGAGGGTATTGATTATGAGGAGACCTTCGCCCCTGTTTCTAGGTATTCTTCCATTCAGACCATTATGTCATTAGCAGCTGAGATGGGTTGACATGTCCATCAGATGGACGTCAAGATTTCTTTCCTCAACGAAGTGATAGAGGAAGTGTATATTGAGCATCTAGACGGGTTTGATGTGGAGAACAGGGAGACGCATGTTTGTAGACTGCATCGAGCTCTTTATGAGCTCAAGCAGACTCCTCGAGCCTGGTACTTGAGGATTGACAACTATTTACGGGAGATGGGATTTCAGCAGAGTGAGGCTGACTACAACCTGTACTTCTTGACAAGTGAGGTGCCTCTCATACTGGTCCTATATGTGGATGATCTCTTATTGACAGGAGATGAGAAGTTGATTGGAGACTGCAAGTCCAACCTTGCAGTAGAGTTTGAGATGAAAGACCTTGGGTTGATGCATTACTTTCTGGGCTTGGAGGTTTGGCAGAGACATGGATGCTTCTTCATTGGACAGGGGAAGCATGCAGTTGAGATCTTGAAGAGATTTAGGATGGAGGACTGCAAGCCTATGGCCATACCCCTAGTTGCCAACTGGAGGAAGATTGATGAATCAGGGTAACGGATTTGATTCTACCTTGTATCGTCAGCTTATCGGATCACTTATTTATCTGGTCAACACACGGCTAGACATCAGCTTTGCAGTCAACTCTTTGAGTCAGTTCATGGTGGACCCTTGGAGAGTGCTTTGGACGACTGCGAAGCACATACTTCGCTACATCAAAGGTACAGTGGACTATGGATTGGTTTATGAGCAGGGGGAGTGTACAATTAGCAGGTTTCATAGATGTTGACTGGGCAGGATGTGCAGAGGACTGGAAGAGTACTTCAGGTTGTTGTTTCAGCATTGGATCAGGGGTTGTCTCTTGGTTCAGTGGGAAGCAAAAGTCAGTTCCATTGAGCTCGGCAGAGGCTTAGTACATGCCAGCTAGCATAGTTGCTTGTGAGGGTATTTGGTTGAGGAAGTTACTTGTAGGGTTGTTCGAGTGTGAGCTAGAGGCTACAGCAGTTCACTGTGACAATCAGAGTAGCATCAGGTGATCTGAGAATCCATTGTTCCTTGATCGGAGCAAGCACATAGACATCAGGTACCACTTCTTGAGAGATTGTATTCAGAGGGGAACCATTCGTTTGGAGTACATACAGACAGATGAGTAGGTGGCAGACATATTCACCAAGGCACTTTGCAGATAGAGCTTTGTGAAGTTCAGAGATAAGTTGGGGTTGCTACTGAATCCCTTCCTCATTGGTAGGGAGTGTTAAACTAGCAGCAACAAGGAAGGTCTTCTTGCATGCAGAAGACTTAAATTAGGAAACCGGTTGTATTTAATTTACTTTTCCTAAGTTTACTTTAGAAAATAAATTAAAGTGATCTAAATTAACTTTGGTGAAACACTAGTTAAAGTGGAAGTGAAATTAGGGTTTTTGCTTTACCTAACGTTATAAAAGAGAGATCAATTGGTGGAGAGGACACACACACTTGTATTTCGACAGAGATAGGATAAAGACAAGGAGAGAAGTCAGACAAAGGATTTAGCTGAGAAGACGAAGGAGCGAGCAGCAGGATCACCGAGCTTCGTACAACTAGGTTGTACCCTCACACAACAGGGTGTTGAGGTTTAGCTGGGATTTGCACAGTGATTCTGCTGGGTATTGCATTCACTAGTTTTGGGTGAATTTGCAGTGATTGTAAAGTTCCATATTTTCTCATAATAAAATCTATATCTGACTGCTGCACCGGTTTTCCCATCTTGGGTTTTTCCAGGGGTTTCCATATCCAAAATAATAGTGTCAATATTGTGATGTGATTTTGTGATTTATTTCTCAGTTTTATATTCTGATGCATACTGTGAAAGATATTCATGTGTGGTTATCAGTAGAGATTTTGCATGCATTGTTAGCCCTAGTTTGAATATTAAAGGAAAATTTACAATATTTTGGCCAATGGTCATTTAGATATAGCATTTGTTATACAGCTACTTTTAGGCCTTTCACATTTTATTTCATAGCCCTCTTCTTTGTGCTTAAAAGCACATTTTATTTTCAACTTTATCATGGCCTTGCATTTAAAAAGACACAACAATGGATCACATAAATGCATGTAATGATGGTAGTACAATTTGCTTCAAGGCTTAGCTGACACAACTCAAGCAACTAGAGGGGATCATCCACAATCAGGAACAAACATCGGGGGCTACCGACCAAAGAGGTCAAGGCTTTAGAATCTCAACTCACCTAGGCTCAGGTCCTAACACTAGCGGGTTCTCTTGGCCCAGAAGGGTCAAGGCTTCAACAAGTTTTGTTGCACAACTCAGAGTTGAGATGCATAACAACATGAGGTTTGTTATCATAGAGATTCAAGTGGGGAATAAAGGTCTTCAATCTCACCAGTCAAAGTCAAAGTCTAGGTGTATCTCAAAAAAGAAGATGTGGATGGGTGGAGGAAATGAAATATGGCGCCAACAAAACAAGATAGTATAAGTTTGCATAAGGTAGGGAAGTACTAGTGAGCATACGTAATGGCCTTAAATAAAAGTTCATCCGACTACTCATAAAACAAGTTACTCAAATCAATATAGTACCAGTGTCAGCCAATCATGCCAAATTACAGCTATTAAATAATCAATAGAGACAAACACACATCCAAATGCAACATGTATACCTGCTCAACCATATACCTGTCTCTAGAAACGTGGGCAAAGGAAATACTCTGCCGTCTGATTTGCTACTCCCCAAATGGACCATGGCTAAACCACAATCATCTCAATGGGGTCATGCTGGATTAGTCCTGGCAAGAGGATACCGGATCAATGCTCTAAACAACACTGAAAATAGATTCCATCTGATCATCATGTATGTAAGAACATCCACTGTCATAAACAACACTGGCTCATTTCTCTGACAAAACTGATATGCATTCTGGTAGTTCCAGCTACAATATATGTGATAACAGTAACTTGATACTGAATGAGATTAGAGAAAGCCTCTTGGAGTTATAGGATCCTTGACAAATAAAAGAATACTGTAGAATTTAAGAGCAAAATATTTGAATGTTGGAGGGAGATTATTCAAACTAATAGTTGCAAGTTACAAATCTGTTTTGCCTTTCCTCTTGCTAAAATAATGCTAACCTTCAGGTTTCTCAACCTTGTAATATACTCCTCAGAAACTTAAGGATTAGTTTGTGTACATGTTATGCACCTTTAGTAGCTCTTCGTCATACCATTTGCATCCCTTTGCAACGCAACCTTTCTTGTGCATCCACATCAGAATTTTAAATGTAACAAAGGCCTAAACCTGGAATGTACAGTCATCATAAATGCAATAAACCTGGAATGTACAGTCATCATAAATGCAATAAACCTTATTGATTGATAAATTCTTTCACATAATGTAGTTATTGATACGCTGCTCATGAGCAATACCCAAATTTCCGTATTATGAAGATCCAAAATACTTCATCTGACACTGTAGTCGCTTCTTGTTGGTTGTATTTCTTCCACAAATAACAGAAATCCTCTGGTCCATCTTATTTATCTCAATTTCTCATTTAGCATAATTATAATATCTCTCATTTGCAAAAGGTGACTAGGAGATATTGTTTTGTGGTGTTGGTTCCTTAGAAGGGTTGCATGGCCCTAGGAGTAGTGCCCTAGAAAGGAATTTAAAATAGAAGACAGAAAACAAGATATTGTGAAATTGAAATCGGTTCTATGGGTTGGGACAAATGAAAGTTTTGACTCAGATTTTGTATTTTTTTTAAGGGAGATACCGTAGATTTGCTACATTTTTTGGCCAACAGTGTCTTGGTCAGGTGCTAAAGCAGGGGTGGTTTCAGACCTCCAACCAAGGTTCAAATCCACCGGACAAATTTTGCCCCTTGTGGGCCACTTCATGCAGTTGGGGCTAGGTGTAAGTCCTGGGAAAATATGGTGGAAAGATAACCCCCATTTGTGGCTTCTCAGCCAAAGGAATCCTTCTAGAGTGTTGTAAACTGGTTACATTCCTTTGCAATTTCCAGAATGAGGACGGGTATGTTTGCCACAGTGATAAGAAAAATTATTTGTCAAAACCATTTTTTTAAAAAGGATTTTTTCATTTCTATCAAAATAATATGGTACATTTACCTTTTCAATGCATATGTTTGTAGGTAAATCCGTTTTGAGGATCTCAAACAAAGTCAGGCCAATGTATTTCACTGTAAAGTCTCCTAATAAAGTCCGAGATATTGCAAAGGCTTGTGATTTGGCTTTTGAATTCGGGGATGGGCAACTGCAACTTCTTGCTCTTCCTGAAAACTTTCCAAAGCCAGGTAAAAATATTAATTTAAATTTTATTTAGTCTTATTCTAATTGGTTGCGTTGTGTTTTAAAAAAATTCCTTTTATTGTCCATGTTGAAATAGATGAAGATTTTAAATTCAGGTCACTTTTTGATGCTATTTAATAAGGGATTTAGCTATTTAAAAAGTAAACTTTGTACTCATTTCTTATTTAGAAATTGGTTTATGGTATTTGTAACTTTTGTGTAATCCTATTTTGAAACTTTCATCAATACATGCATAGCAATATCAACTATAGAGTATACTGATATTTTTATCCTTTCCCTCCCAATATAATGCATTGAGAGGTCAAACCATTCAAATTTTCAAACAAATGGATTGAATATTGATTACATAGTATGTGCCCAGTTCCTATTTTGTTTGGATGTTCAAACTTCAGATTGCATTTATAGAAGAGAGTATAAAGGAGAATCTTGAGGAAAGTACAGTAGTTTATATGTAAATTTTCCTTTAAAACTCAAACTAGGGCTAAATAGTATATTTTTATTTCGACTAATAACCACACATGAGTTTCTTTTACTATTAATGCAGCGGAAAGTAAATACTGAGAAACATCAACAACAATCACATCAATATAAACACAGTGTTTTGGGTATGGAAACCCCCGGATAAAACCCAATATATGGGAAAATCGGTGCAGTAGTCAGATATGAAATTTTATTAAGAAGATATAGAATAATTGCAATCCAGCAGATGAATACACCCAACCTGGAAAAATAAAGCCTTTGCAAAATTCACTGAGCAAACCCAACTGAAACGGTACGACCACCTGCACAGCTGTACCACCTCCTGTTTCAGCAGTATAACCCTCTGCGTCGGATGTACGAATACGTACGGCCGTTGTTGTACGTCCTCTGTCGAATCTGTCATCCAGAAGGGTTTAACATGTCATTTATCCAAGCTATTTGTCATTACTTCGCAACAAGATCTAGTATTACAACATTTCATAATTCAGATTGACTTTACAAAGATGTCAACATGTAAGAACCCATTAATCACATAAAGACTTTGCATCATCAGATATAAGAAACATAATAAATAGATCGCATCATTCAGACAAGAAGAACATCATAGATCGCATCATTCAGACAAGAAGAACATCATAGATCGCATCATAACAGGCTAAAACAAAGTTTTCAGCAATGCTCAGCTTATATTAGCTTCGAAGATCAAAATACATCCCATGGTCGAAAGCCTAAGACCTAAACCCATTCATCTACAGATTACAAAACTATTCGCAACCATAAGATCACACAAGCTAGCAGATAAAGATAATTCTCCGATCTCATATGATCTATCGACTACATTCCTAATTCTATTTACAGGTTTGCGCCTTTACAAAAAGGTCCATGTATAATAACTTGGACCAAACTTCTAACTACTTCCGACCAGACCGATCACACTTGTCGGTAACTTCCTCTTGCACAACCCGCTTTGACACTTGTCGCTATCTCCTTCGTCGTGCCATGCGCGCTTGATCTACTCGACCTCTTCTTTTATTTTTGTGCTCATTGTCGTGCATTCTTCGACTTCTTGCTCCGTAGGATGATCTTTAGATACTTGCGACACTTTAGTCCGTGCCTCCTGTGTGGTCGCAAGTCTTTCCATTTCCTTTAGCCAATTGCTTTGCGTCCTCCTTGAATTGATCTAATTGCATCGTCCTGCGCTGATGTCGTTCTCTCGCCTTGGTAACTCTTAGCTGTAGTGCTTTCAGTTTTGTTGCCTTCGTTACTTGCACAATTGGGGCCATCGTTCTTAGCGATCCCCACACTGCTTGTAGTTGTGCCTCAATCTCATTGAGTTGCGCACCTAATTGTTGCAGCTGGTCATCCTAAACAACTCGCATCCAAAACTGCGTCGTTGCTTCGATAATAGAGTCAGTGGTTTTCTCCAACTCCTCTAGCTATGTTGTCGCTTCATCAATCTTGTTTCTGCGCTCTTCTACCTATTCGGGTGGTGTACTTGGTATTTCCCGTGCCTGTAGCTACTCATCCTCTTTCTTCAAGTCTTGCACTGAATTTTGAGGCTCCATCCATCTCTCTGGTCAATCTAGGTCAGAAACCAACCGTCACAATGAGCAAAACTCAGATTTGGCCCTTACACGCCAAGATTTGAAAGATCTATCTCAGATCTATCCTCCAACAGTCAGATCTGATAGATCTGGCCTCCACCAACTTAGATCTGACACCCGCACTGTAGATCTGGGTAGATTTGGTCTCTATCCTGCTGATACCTGCTAGATCTATCTCAGATCTAGACTCCAACACTTCAGATTTGATTGATTTGACCTCTACAGTCACATTTTGAAACCTACTCTTCATATCTAGTAGATATGGTCATCCTCTTCGTAGATTTGACTCCTCCACTGTATCCTTACACAGATATGGTATGTTGCTCCCAAATCTAAGTGTGATTGCCCTCCTCTGACCTCTAATGAGGCTCTTATACCATATTAGTTTTTCTCAGAGGTCTCCACTCACTCTGAGAAGTCTAGAAAATCAACTTGGCCACAATATTCACTAATCCAAAATGAAATACACTTCAAACAATTTTTGAACTTGCAATACATAATCCTTCAAACTCATAAACAATAAGGCAATCACACATGAGTCAGAAATTTACCATAGAAACCCCAATGGGGAAAACCAACCACAGTGGGGCTTTCTTCTTTCTCGAGCCCAAAGAAAATAAATTGTAGAAGAGGTACAATAAAATTTAGAGAAGAAACTAGTGAACCTGAAGGGCCAAAGCCCTAGATTTGCAGCTTTAGCTCTTGGAGAATGCGCCCCCAGTAGTACACCCTTACGCTGGATCTTCTCAAATCTGACTCTGCCAATCACTGGAGGTTGTACATTTTGTCTAACTCTCTGAAGGATGCTCCCTCAACTATCTTCTCTAATCTGCTCTGCTCTGGAAGACGAATTTCATCCTCAATCACTAAAAACTTACCCCAACTATATTGATGCACCCTCACTCCTCTGAGGCATGTCTCAGCTGATTTGGTATTAGTCTAAAACTGACTAATTTCTGAAAGCCTCTCCTTAGTCACTAAATAAGACCCTCGGCCCTTTGGGCCTTCTCACCCTCCCACACGTGTGCAGCAACTCCCTCATGTCCCACACGTGTGACGTGTTGTTTCCTACGTCCTCCTTCAGCTGCTGCTATTGCTTCTGTTGTTGCTGCTCTTTAGTCTCTAAAGATGACCAGTGAAATATCTCTCACTTCCCCAGTGAATGAATGCCTCAATCTCTAAAGCTTTGTTCTATCACTGCTCTGAGGAATGCATCCCAACTATCTCAAATGGTTCGCCCTCCTTGGTCAACTACTACTCATAGTTGCACTGATCCCCTAATGCTCACAAAAGATAATTGATTTTTGCACCCTCAATGCCTTTTTATAAGTCAATTAGAAATTAGGTCACCAAACCCTATTTAGGGTTCCAAAACCCTAATTTCACTTTTGGTGCCAAAAAACAAACTGTTGCATTAAAATTGCATGCATGCACTTTTGCTTGTAACTGGAAAAAGTGACTTGATTCACTGCATGTCTCCACTGCTGGATCCATGACACATAGCATAGTGCATTTCACACTCTACAGTCTTGCCTGTGCTGATAAGTGCATCCATGATAGGCAATCTGCATGGAGGACATATTGAGTTACATCATAACTCATAGGTCACCTTCGAGCATGAGTTATTAGAACTAGTCTTAGGATCAACTATTCATGTGCAAAATCAGACCCTAAAAGTCATTCCATTCATCGTTCAAGCAAACTGGCAGCCCAACACAATTAGGTTGTGTTGAACTAGGATAGTGTCGGTAATCCCGAGAGAGAGTAGGCCCAATGTGACCACAGTCTAACCTCTCAACACTTTGGATAACTTCAGAACCTAGGGAAGACCGTAATCGATGAAAAATACATGCAACCACCAACAAACCGCAAATACGTTCCACCAAACCTTAATGGCTATGATTAGTGCCTTATCAGAGTCAAACAATATTAAACATGAACAATAATTATACACTAACACCAATGGAGTTATTCACTTTATCACAAAACTCAATACATGTCACGCCTTTCAAGGCAACTTCACGCTTCCCTAGACAATATCACACTTAGGCAAGTCCTCAAAAAGGTGCACTCTCAAGGGAAAGAGTATAACTGCACTAGGGTGCACTTTGAGGGTGAACCAAAGATATTAAATAGCTAGTAATTACCCAATTTCAATGATTTCACGTACCCCAATGCACTTGCTCAAAAGAGGACGCCCTCTAGGGTTTATGGATAAAATCCTAGGGATAAGTTTTAGGGTCGACTAGAAATACCAAATCACATATTTTGTGATTTTTGAATTTATTTAGATTTTTAGGGTTTTTCCAACGGTATACTATTTTTATGTATTTTTTGCATAAATAAAACATGTAAAAATTTGATAAAAAGAGTTGAGGAACTTTGTTATGATAGGGCAATTAGATTCTTGTCTCAAACCTTAGGGCTATGAGAGATCGAGGCTAACATCTCTCCTCTTAAGATGGTATTCAATAAACCAAGAGAAAAAGAAAAAGTTTCATGTTTGAACCCTTGTCCATGATTTACAAATGAGGTGAGGTTGCTTTATTTATATGAGACAACTCTCAACCTTTTACAAATTCAAGCCTACAAAGTCAATGACAAATTATAGAATTTGAGGTTAGTGCAGCCATAAACTAGGGACTAAACCACACCAATGTTGCGGGGAAGGCCCCCCACCCTCGCCCTCGCTTCGGAAGCTCGCTTGGGAAGGAAGTGCTGCAGAAGCTAACCGAAAGCATGCTTCCTGGATAGCTCTCGATCTGGAGCGATCTCGGAAGCACGATTCCTCCTTCAAAATTTCGCTTCTTGCTCTATCCCAGAAGCGCACGCTTCCTTCGCGCTTCGTCGACACTTCTATTGCTTCCTCCCGTGCTTCCGGCTTCACTCCCGACGCTTCCATCAACTCTTTCGACAGCGCTTCTTGTCGCTTCCTACAACGCTTCCCCCATTAAACAACGCCCACGGCTCGCGGAAGAGAGGAAAGGGCCACGATTTGTTTTTTGGACTCTTGGAGAATTTGTCTGATTCAAGAGATTTGGATGTAACAGATTATAGTTTGAATAATGATGAATTATTCACAAAGTCCTCTATTCTCTAAGACAATGATACTGACTTAGTGTCCATGATGTTGCCTGAAGATGGTGTATCTTGGGAACTTGGATCAGAAGAATTCGATATGAACTCTTCAATATATAAGCTTGAGATTCTTAGCATTCAGCTAGTTTCTGTTTATGGTAACCAGGCATGTTACAAACATCTAAATTACTATTCACCATTTTTTTTGTTTCAGTAAATTGAAGATGTACATTGGACCAAAATGTAAGCACCATAGAAGAGATGAATTGTATAAGATCATGACTGAAGTTATTTGAAATTGTAAATTAGACAACATTATTATCAAACCATAAAATATTCTATATTATACTAAATCTCTTGGATAGCAGATAGACACAGCTGAACTCTGTGGTCTTTGGAGACAAAAAATAGTTGGTTCAAAGTAATACCCACATAATGCTTTTGAATTTATTTTTGACTGGAATGAGGGTAAAAGAAATGTCTCTTAATCATCTTAGACCAGGATGTAAATATTACAATGTTTCGTAAGTGTTCTAGAAACTGTTGTATTCTTAATAGGACAAGGGTCAAATGGGGGCCTAGTGTCATAAACAGGCATGAGAAATGAACAAGAAATTAAGGTTACAAGTTTTCAATATTTTTCATCATGGAAACATTTCAGGAACCTTATCATAGGTGGGAAACAAGTTATTTAAACAGCTATATTTCAAAGCTCAAATATATTACCCTCTAGTTGGATATATTTCGCTCGTATCCATTGCATATATTTCTTGCTTACATGTCCGCCTTGATGTTTTATTCCCTCAAGAATATACCTTCTATCTGTTTGCGGATGATAGGCACTAGCAATGCATGCTCTTATTTCTAATATGTCACCATCCAATTTCATATGGGTCCTATTTACAAGGTAGGTCTTGGAGTGCTTTGTTTGTGCCTTTTTCTACATGGACATAGGTGATTACCTTCTTTAAGTCTTGGTGTAGGGAATCAGTCTCCTTGTCCTTGTAGCATGCATTCACTATTACACTTGTTAAGAGAAGTTGCATACAAATGCACCTACTTAGTCACTATGGGGATCAACCATAATACTAGAATCTTTGAGTAAGGTGAAAGTGTATGGTCATCAACAAACCTCCCATTTGAACTGTTATACAATTTATGTATGGGGATTTTTGCCCATATTTTTGCTTCACAGATTAGGCTGAGATTCAGTTTTCAGAATGCAGATGTCATTAGTGTGGGTTGTTATCAGTGGTTTCCATGCTTTGCCTTGTGATGATACCATAAATTTGGAGGGAAGGAGGAGGGCTTTGGGGGATAAATCCCTTTTCTCCAACCTCATTATCACTTTGCAAGAGAAGAGAAGAAGAGAAGAGAAGAAGTGGGGGGGTCATGCAGTACCAAGTCTTGGACGTGGCTCAAGCCGCTCAACATCGGTGGCTACTGGGGATGTAATTCCCGCTCCCTTTGTTCATAGACCACGGGAAAAGAAGTTAGAAATTTCCCTTGGCAAGAGGAAACATCCATAAAATCTACTTTTCTTGTATTTTCTTATTTACAATACTTTCAAGTTTCTGCACTGTTGAGATTCGAGAACTTGAGTTATTGACTCTTTTATATTTATTATGGTATGTTTTGTGAACATTACATAGCAATTCAAGTTTGAAGTTTGAAGTTGAACTATGAAGCTGCAAGGTTGATAACTTGATGTTATGGGTAATGGACCTATGTTTGACGAATTCACTAGTATATGATAATTGATTGAATCATTGATGGTTGATGAATGATGTTACATGGTATTATGATTTATCATGTTATGGTTTATTTCATGCTTTTATGCTTTTCGTGACTAATTCAACATTCTACAAGCATTTGTTGGCATATATGCATCAAAATATATTAAAAATATATATTATATAAAAAACACTTTTGAAACGCTTCCAAACCGGAAGCTTCTGAAAATTTCGCTTCCCACTCTTGCTCACGCTCCCAATTAACCTTGAACAACACAATAGATTTTAAATAACAATAAAAATGTGCAATTAGGCTCCACCAAGTGCAAGGTGAGCCAAAAGGAGGACGTCATGCCCCAACTAACTCCAACATATGATTTTCCCTCATTGCCCTCCCTTTTAACAATCTAGGCTTCTTCTTTAAGGGATGGTGTTTATGGGTTTGGAGATGAGGAGGAGGGGTTTTGCATTAAAACAATAGATCCAAGTGGGAAAAATGAGTTGTGCTAAAACGGGTTTGAAAACCCTTATACATGCAATCACCTCTATAAAGAAAAATACGTGTGTCGATGTGTACCAATGATTTGCCTTGAAGGCATCAGACACCCCAGATAGCCACCCAAAGGGTAGTAAGTAGAGCCACAAGGCTGGCTCCTCCTTGAAGTGGAAAGAAAGGGACCTGCCATGACCTGACTTGGGGTATTTAGCCCCAAAATCAACACTCGACACAATATAGCTCCAAAAACTTGGCCTTTATGAAAGAAAAAAAAATCCCTCACTTTGTTACATCTTGAAGGAATGCTTCAAACATTTTGAGGCGTAACACATGGAACCCTTTGTGGTTTACACCAATCAATTGAACAACGGTAGCATGTGTAAACATAGAAGGGATGTGTTATAAGGTACCTTTCCCTTGATCCCAATAGTAATAGTTCCCTTTATTTAACTTTTTTTTTCATTCTTTTATTTTAGGACAGGACTATTGTATTGGAAGATACTGGCCCTAGGTTTACACCTTCCAGATACCATTGATGACACGACCTTAACTCCACTACCAGTGAGCATCCATAGCCCCGACGAAGTTGCCACAGTAATGCATATGAGTGCAAATAGGCATAGCACCTATTTCCAATGAGCATCCATAGCCTCGCAGGGACTGCGTTTTCTTCCAATTGTTAACCATTATATAACAATAGCATAGGATGTTAGGATTATTAATCCTCCCTTGTCCAAATTTGGTCATATGTCTAAATCGGGAGTCATGTCTAAATCGGGAGTCCATCCAGTCTATTTATAGTCATTAGCACTGTTGCCCACCTATTTCGACTAGGTGGCAACTCCATGTACATGAGGTGTACATAATTGTACCTTGGAGTAATCTGAGGATTTTTTCACTTCTGTAGGGCAATTGCCCCTTTGTAAAACGAAATGTCCGCTCCCCTGCGTGGGAAAATTAATGTAATTATATGTGCTGGTGTGGGTCATATGATATGGATGCCACACCATGGAACTGGTTGTTAGGGAAGTCCCATCATCGAGTGTTTTTTCCCTTTCCAATTGATCTTGTTGAGTAAACGATTTTAATTGGTTTGATTTTTTACTCAAAATCCTCCAAAGTGGTGACGGGCGTTCTAGCAGTCAAGTCCATGGGGTGGTTAAGGCTTCAAATGTTACTAATGACCATGCTAGACATTTGTGTAGAGTCTTGCGGAGTTTCGTTATGTTGTTGTATTTTTATTTATTTTTTCCAGTTAATAAATTTCACCCCTTGGTGATTAATTAACTGAGTTTTGATGTAATAATGTAATTGATCAAGCATGGCATTTTGTAATAGGGGCTATGAATGCAAAGTAAAATTGCTATGAAACCCCCTAAGCCACTGCTTCGAGTCCCATGTCATTCTGACAGGTGGTTGAAGAGATAGACCAATTTTGGTCAAGAGGGGTCTATTTTTCCTAGGGAATTATTTAATTTCCCTTAGTCAAAAATTCACATTTTTTGATTTTGAAGTAAAAAATCAAAAAATGCCATGGTAATTTGGTTTGGGGGTCGCTAAGCCTAGGAAAATTTATTCCAAATTTTTTCACCCCCCCGTGGCCAAGATATAATTTTTTCAAGTTATTTTTTAATTTTTCCTAAGTCAAAATTGGAAAAATTTAAAAATATTAATTTGAAAAATTAAATCTAAGGTGAAATGTGTATTTAGCCTAAGTCTAAGGTTAAAAATTTATCTTGGATGTAAGTGGCTAAAGTCAAAGCCTAGTTAAGAGGTGATCCAAGTAAATGTCTTAAGATCTCCTAAGTGGGGTGCCCCTCTTGTCTTAATAAAAAGATAAAAATTAAAAATTAAAAAGATAAAAGATAAAAATAAATAAATAAATAAAGAATAAAAAGATACAAATAAAAAATAAAAGATCAAAAATTAAAAAAGTTCAAAATTAAAAAATAAAAAATAAAAAATAAAAGATTAAAAATAAAATAAAAGATAAATAATAATAATAATAATAATAATAATAATAAAAGATAAAAGCAAAAAATTAAAAAACTAAAAATGAGAGATAGAATAAAAGATTAAAAGATTTAAAAATAAAAAGATAAAAATAAAAAGTAAAAGATAGTAATTAAAAGATTAAAAAATAAAAACATAAAAATAAAAAGTAAAAGATAAAATAAAGTTTAAAAATTAAAAATATTAAATAAAAGATAAAAGATTAAAGATAAAATTAAAAATAATAAAATTAAAATTTGAGTCAAAGGGGCCCCCACTTGAGTCATGGAAACCCCAGATCTAAGGGTGGAAAATGTTAAGACATGGATCAAGCACCCTAGCCATTGATTAAAAAGCAATCTAAGGGTGTAGATTGGTTGAGAGTGATAAAAAGTCAAATACCTAGATCTAGTGGTGGAGATCTAATCTACATCTAAATCTAATCTTGGCCGTTGATCTTCAAGGGGTTGGGGTTGCTCCTCAACTATATAATGAGGGTCTCACTCCCTCATTTAGGAGGCTCTCTCATGCTATTGTTATGCTGCCGGATTTCTTCTCTACTCTTCTCTCACACTTTCTTCTTGCCATTGTAATGTTCTTGCCCTAGTTGGGCCATAATACAAGCAATCTTTGGAGGAAGCTTTGGTGTCTTGTCTACATGCCATTTTCTTTGTGAGGTAACCTGCTGTGTATTTGTTTTAGTTACATTTGTGTTAGTTTAGATAGCTCTCCACAAAGTATTTTGTGGAGAGATTTGCAAGTAGAAGTTTTTCTGCTTTCATTTGTGAGTAGCTTGATAGGATCTTACAAAGTATTTTGTAGGCTCTATTTTTTGTGCTCACCTCTAAACTTACATTGTGCAGCTATTATAAATCTATTTGCAGGGATCCAGAGCAAAGGAGCACCCTTGCCATTGTTTTAAAAGACAGTTTTTCATTTTCGCACTTTCTGTAAAAAGGGGTTTGAAACTCAGTTTTTATCACTGTATAGTGATAAAAACCTTGGTTTTAAGGCCCTAACCCATAGTATATTAGTTTAGGCTTTAAGTTCTGCTATTTACATGTTGCTTTCACTTTAAAAAACAGTCATTTTCAGCCATTTATTTTCTGTTTTCATTTTCGCACTTTCTGTAAAAAGGGTTTTGAAACTCAGTTTTTATCACTGTATAGTGATAAAAACCTTGATTTCAAGGCCCCAATCCTTAATACATCAGTATAGGCTTTTATTTCTGTTGTTCTAACACCATTTAGGTGGCTGAAAACTCAGTTTTCAGCCCTCTAAATGTCATATTTCAATTCGGCCATTTTCCTGTTTTATGCATAAAACTGGGTTTTATTCACTGTTTAGTGAATATAACCCTTGTTTTAGGGCCCTAACCTCTTGTATATCAGTTTAGCCTTTTATTTCTGCTAGTTTCACATCATTTAGGTGGCTGGAAACTCATTTTCCAGCCCTCTAAATTCCACATTACTGTCACTTATCACTTTCAGAAATTTTTATTTTTTCTGTAAATTTGTATATTTTGTACTAATATTTTAACAGTAAAATTTTTAGTGTTTTATGTGATTTGCAGCGAAAATAGTTCGCTGGTTTTTTGCAGGTTGTGCATAAGTAAAGAAGAGTTGCTGTCCAAAAAGACATAAAATTGCCTCAAACTTCAACCGGCTAAAAGGGGCTCCATTCCTCAACTCTTTCTCTCAACTTTTTCTGTTATTGTAAACCCCAAAGAGAGTCTCTTGGGGTATGTTGTAAAGTCTTGTAATCATTTGTAATTTATAAGTAAGTAGTTTTATTTTCTGTTCACCCACCTCTCTTTGTGACAGACTACCATCTCTGTCACAAAGATTGAAGTGAGGTTAGTTCACTGATTTATTTAGTCTACTGTTTTATTTAGTCACCCACCTATCTCTGTTACAGACCACCATCTCTGTAACAGAGATTGTTGTGAGGTTAGCTCAGACATTACTTTAGCAGGTTACAGTTTCTTTCAAGTTCAGCTTTTTATTTCCCTGTTAAAGAGTAATCATACAACCCATAAAACCCTGCGTATCCTCTATCCACTTGTCATCTCCCTTTAGGGAATTCAAGCTGGATATGAAAAACAGGGTAAGTGGGGGCTTAGGTAATTAGAACAACACTTTACTACAATTTCACACATTACTTTCAGTCCAAGATCGAATACCAGCACCTCCCATAAGGGACATCGTTTGGTGATCTTGTTGATATCTTTAAAATTTACATTTGCATCTTAACCATCAAGATTAAAATTTATTTTAAAACTTACCAACAACAACTTCCAACATCCTGCTCCTCTACTCGGTTATCACCCTCCGGGGTACTTCGAGATACGACCAGGGAAGAGGAAGTCCTAGTTAATAGGCATCCATCTAGTGATTTTTAAGCTGATTAAAAACGGTGACTCGGAAGCTGCAAGGGGTAGCAGGCTGGGGACAGTCTCTAGGCGCATCGACGTCCTCCTTGTGAGCACCGGGCCATTGGGGATTGACCTGTGAGCTAGGGGTGGGCTTTGTTCCCACCTGTTGAGCGCAACAGCAATCTTTCTTCGGTTTGAGAAGAACTAGATCGGGGTAGTCACACCACCGGTTCTAGAACATAATCAAAGATTCCAACTCTAATAAAATTTATTAAAATTAATCAAGAAGCATTGCAAAACGTCCTACAAACATTGGTCATTTTTATTCATCTTTGTCTTGCTGTTCAAGGTTCTACTGCAAGCACTTCCACTCCAGCATTGCACTCCAACACTTTACTTTCAGTATCATTTATTTTTTCTGTTTCATTTACTTTCAGTTCTGCAGTTGTTATGTGGTGAATGCTCAACATTGTTTGACTGTTTCAAGCAATACAACTTGTGCTATCTCTTGTGAATCTAAACTGTAACTATTTTATTTGCTCATATTGTTAATATTGTAAATCTTGCTTAGCATAGGCAACTGTGGATAATCATTCTTATTCTTTGTAAGTTTGTAACTTGTAATTTTTTGACTCCATTTAATCTAGGCACTGGTCTTATCATTTTATAATCTTAGTAAAAGATCCCTTTAACTAATAGTTAATAAATCTGGAACTTATTTTCCTGTAGGGACTACCCCCCTTGGCTCTGTTAGGATCTAGCCTAAACGGAGGAGTTGTGGACTGTGGTGACAGTGGTCCCCGGCTCTAACTTGCCCCCAAGGACACACAAAGCGGGTTGGAGACTTTCCCGTGTCATAAAGTGTGTATTAGGCGGCAACAAGCACCATTGGTTAAACTTAACCTAATTGGGGCACATGTTTCAGTTACCAAAGTGTGGGGAACACTAATTAAGGCTCACTGCCACTTATTGCACTTGATTGCATAAGTTTAGGAGTCTCCTAAATCAATCCCTGCAATTTAGGAAGCAACTGGGAGTGCCGAAACCAACAAAGGTCAGTTAACT
Source organism: Pseudotsuga menziesii (assembly GCA_001517045.1). Lineage (NCBI taxonomy): Eukaryota > Viridiplantae > Streptophyta > Pinopsida > Pinales > Pinaceae > Pseudotsuga > Pseudotsuga menziesii. The sequence continues at coordinate 277,502 of LPNX010662401.1, forward strand.
TCAGTTGATGACTAGTCAAGACAAGTTAGGAGTCAGTTACATTCAGTTCTAGCTCTCTACATTCAGTTAAATAATGGTTTAATTA
>LPNX010662401.1:277858-305264 GCA_001517045.1 Pseudotsuga menziesii
GGAAATTCATGATCTTAGGAGAAACCATTGCTCAATTGTAACTCTTCCCGACTATTGATAGTCGACCTTAGGAAGTATACCCGAGAGCTTCATGTATTGAGAATCCATGACAACACAACAACCCTTAGACATAGCTATGAAAAAGCAAAACATAAATGGTGTAATGTTCCGTTTTTATAATAAGGGAATAACTGAAGACTGATAGCACTAGGAGCAGAAAGGTACATCAATTCAGTATTATTAAGCCATCAGTGTAGTAAGAAGACCATAAAGTTCATATCATAAAGCATGCAGAGCATGCAGGCCTTATTTTAGTGTTAAAGTCAACATAAAATTAGAATTGCATGCATGCAAAAGTGAAGCGTAAACCCTAAAAGTGACATGCAAACCCTAAAAGTACATACTATTCTATTTAAGAAGGGTTATTGGACCAAAGAGAATATCTATTGTTATTGTTGATTGATTTTGGAGTTTCGAGCAGTAGCATAGCGTGTAGCCACAGCAGTTGGGGTTGGAGACGGTGTCTTCAGCTAGCAAGGGTTCGGCAGTGAGATATCTGCCATAGTCTCTTATTGGGATAGATCATCCAGGTTTATCCATTGCATCCATCATATACTACAATATTCAGAGATCCAGCACATTCCGAAGAGTTATTAGCAGATCCATGATTTGCAGCTGGAAGTAGCATGGAAAACACAGAAGGATTCACTGGGACCACAAAACCTAGTCTTTTCTCTGCATGTCAGCTTCCTCTTTCTCAATAGGCCTATCCTACGGTATGCAGCGTGTTGTCCGCCGATTGTACACCAGCAGCAGAAATTTAATGAAAGTTGTCTCCTCACTTGAGAAAGTGGGAGAGGCATGACCTTCGGGGCAAGCACAGAGCTAGGTACTGTCACCTACTCCTAACTCCTCCGTTTAGGCTAACTCCTAACGAAGCCAAAGGGGGTAGTCCCTACAAAAGAGTTCGCTAAGGCTCTTTAAAGTTGTTAAAGTGTTTTTAATGGTTATGGATGCGGATGGGTGTTGCTTAGGAGTTATTGTAATTAAAAATGCTTATTTATTATGAGTTCGACACATAAAACAAAGCAATCCACGTTGCTAGCCAGAGATTAAAAGATAAGAAATAATTCAAGACTTCATAAATATGCATTCATAGATAGAAATTACAGAGGCCAAGGACAATTGATCCCAATATAACAATTATGCAGATTAAAAGACCAGTGCCTTATGGAGTCAAAATACTGAAAATGCGTAAAGGAATTAACAAGTCTTGAAATAAAACTATTGAATATTAGGTTGTGCAAGTGCTCTTGGTATATTTTTAAGGATTTTAAGTGATCTTGCTTATGGTGTCTAGAAATCCTAACCAGAAATACCTTCAGTGGCTCCGTTCGAAGACATGACAGACCTGTCTGGAATCACAGCTAGGTGTTCAATAACTTAACCAACTGTGTCCAGATTGGGTTGCCCGGCACCTACACTTGGAATTTGCCCACTACCTGAGTATTTTATCTCCTAAGTATTTTATCGAGACAACGCCGGTGCGTTGGTTATGGGGTAAAATTTTAATTAAATTGTTATTGCAGTCTTAACAAGTCCGTTCACCGTTTTGAGTACGAGCCTAACTCAAAAGTCGGCAGAGCATACTAGGTGAAGGTTATCAACGAAGTAAGTTAATTAGAGGGGTGTGTGTTGAAAGTTTTATTAAGTTAATTAATTAAACTCTCCGACAAAGAGCGCTCTTGACCTTGTCTTATGACAGAGGTTCAAAAGTCTTATCTAATCTAGATGCCTAATGCAAGGATTATGCAAGACTAATGATGCTCTCCGATAGAGAGTGCTCTTGACTTGTGTTTCTGCAAGTTCAAGAGTCTTACTTATTGATTAATTGACTAAGCACTTAATGGAAAAATAACAAAGATCTACCCAAGAGTCTCTTTCAGGCTTCTTACGCCCCTAATTGGGAAAGCAAGGGGGTAAGTATACTAAAAGAAAGATGTCACATTCAATTTGAATAATCAAAACAATACTTTTTAACTATCCTTTTATGAACAAGAGATTAATCAAACATGCACTACTTGACTAAGATTAGATGATTATACTACACTATTCTACCATTAGCAATAAAAAATGGAAACCATGAAAGGGAGACGATCCAGGCTTCCCCCAAATGGGGGAAGAAGGGTGTGGGAGCCGTAATCCCACTTGCTTTTTATTAATTTACAATTTTTTGATGACTTGTTCTTTGCCTTTTCTTGGAAGAACAGGGAAAGAAAGGGATGGAAGAAGAGGGGAAAAGTCTTTTTGTTCTTCTCTTGCTTGCTTTTAGCCTTTGGGCTTTTCTCGGTTTCTCCTGCAAATAAGAGCTTAAAACAGTTTACACGTTATGCATTAGTTAAGACTTTAAAGACAAACTACAAACTAAAATCTCGAAAAAGAGGACAAAAACCAGCAATGAAAAAAGAGGAAAAAGAGAGAAGAAAAACCAAAGAAGAGGAGAGAGAAAAGGTGGGAAAGAGGGCTGTCCTAAATGAAGGAAAGGGGCTGTCCAAAAAGCAAAAAGAAGACTGCAAAATAATAAAAAAGAGGGCAGCTAACAATCAAAAGAGGGCTGCCCAAAAAGGAGAAAGCTAGGGTCAAAAAACTAGGGCGAAAAGGGGCCAAAACTAGGGCAAAAGATGGCTGTTCAAAAAGGAAAAAAGGGGCTGCAAACTAAAGTAAAAAGAGGGCAATGAAGAAGAAGAAGTAAATGCAAGCCAAACAAGGCAACGGGGAGGAACCCTAAAGGTTGAAAAAAGTGAACTAGGGCTTCCTAAGTGACCGGTAACCAAAGAACATTAACTTATGAAGATGGAACCAAAGAGAGAGTGTTATTCTAAGCTTCCTTTTCGAAGCAAAAGATGACGAACACTGTAGGTCTTGCAATTAAAAATGTTAGATTCAAATGGTTGTGTTGAAGCATAGGATAGAAGCAACTGACCTCACACCCTTCTACAATCTGTGAAGCCTGAATCACATCAAAACTTAAAACAAGCAGTGAGATAAAATGTATGCTAGTATGTTAGGCAAATCAATTCAAGATCAACATTTTGTATAACTTACTACTTATGTCCATCAAAATATCGATTTTCTTTGCATAAATAACCAAATTGAATCTACAAATGGCTATTCTACCGTGCCAACAATGGCCTTCTTGAGCTAGCAAAATAATAAACCACATACAAGTATTTAAAGGAGATGAGTTAGAGACATTATCACCTCAACCATGAGGAATCCAGCATAATCAAAAGCCCATAGACCTCCAAAGTCGAATATCTTTATTAACAAAGTTAAAGCAAAATGCTTGATACAATTTTCTCAGAGTAACTTTAACCCAAAAGTTCCATTCGAATAGAGCTAAAGGAGCCTCTATTTATACAATGAATGAAGAACCCAAAACCCTAAAACCAAAAAAACCAGACCTAACCGCCTTGGCCACCACTGAGAGAGCAAACCTAAAGAAGATGAGCTGGGAATGAGGGGAGGCCTCCACCTAAGCAAGGCGCCCCCATTCCAACCCTCAGCACTGCAAACGGAGGCCAAATAGAGCCCACACGTGTGATGACGCCCCTGTTGGAGAGAGGAGGCGTGAGCATAAGGAGAGGCGTGAGCATGTAGGTAGAACCACATTCTAGGTATGGAGGCAACCACTGCTAGGTTTGGAGAGGCCCCTGCTGGTGTAAACTTCAGTCTTTATCTCGATCAAATCATCAGACCAATGAGTGCTCTCCATCTCATCAAATTCGGGAGTTTAGCTGGAGATGACAAACCCGTTAACTGAATATAAGTTTATTGCCCACTGAATGCTTACTGAAGCTGAGTTATGATAACTCCAATCATCATAAATGCCCAATGAGATGTCATTTAGCCTTTTATTTTGCTGAATTTGGATTAATTTGGAGAGTTTTAATTTTCTCCAAAATAATCATTTTTTAATAAAAACTCCATTTTTTCCCCAAAAATGACTTTTTTGAGACAAAGAGCGTTATGTGTCCGATTGATGATCTGAAAGCTAAATCTGACTGGCTGGCTGGTCAAGAATGATTTTTGGCTTAAGGTTAGAGCCTTCAATCACTGAATTCGGGGTCTGGATGACCGACTTATTACAAACGAGATTTTTCCATTTAATTTATGGAAAAAATATTTTAAAAACTTAGGGAAATAATTAAAAATTTAAAAAAAAATAAAAAAAATAATTTTTGATCCGTTCGAAAAAAAAATTTCGAATTTTTTTTAAAGGTCCTATTGACTTAGGACAAGACCATGCTCTACTCTAACAATGCCTAGTAGGTTTATAACACTCAGTTGGGCTCTAATAACCCCCCAAGGCCCATAATTCAAAATCGGGCATTCCAGCTTTGGAGGAAGCGGGAGAAAACCTTGTCAATTATATTCGGCTATAGGCAAAGCATAATTGTCAAGGGAAAAAAACTCCCTGGAATACCTTAGTTGAGATTCTACATCTCAGGAGACCGAACCACTCAAAAATACCCTACTAGCACATTTTATTACAAACCCCGCGGGGCCATGGTCAAAATTATTCAAATGAAAAATTGACTAGCCAATATTGGCTAGACATGAAGACGGATCAACTGAGACACTGGAATCAGACATTGAACATGTCTGTCAACCGGCGGCTTCTCAGGTAACCCAACTATGGTACAAAAAGTTGGTAACACAGTGATTATCGGCCATAAGTCTGCTCACCTGGAGCAATTATCAGCCAAACAGATCAGTTGGGGGCGTGAGCAACAAAACTGCTAATCAATTCACTAGGGCACTTAGAGGCAACCAAACCTCTGCATGTGCCAGGCCATCTCTCCGGCATCAACAGACGGACAAGCTCAGAAAGTTTTAGCCTGAACGAACCTCTCCTCCTACAAAAACGTCACCTTCATTCTGGAGGGTTTTTACGGTACTGCAGAGCGGTAAAATCGGAGGAAAAGAGCATTATTAGACCACCCATCCGGATCCTTATGCATGCAGCTATCTCTGGAGTCATTATCAGCCAGAATATTAGTGGTAAGTGTTAATTTCTCTCTGCAAAACCCTAACCCTAATTCAGCGATATTTTAGGGCATTTTTGCATGGCGAGCTTGCATGCACAATTATTTTGCAAATTTGTATGAGATTGAGTGTGCGAGTTGTTATCACATATATAGTAGCCTAGGCTACCATATTCTATTTTTCAGACACAGTACATTTTTCAGCCAGATCTCTTACATATGAGATGAGATGAGCAGTTTTGATGGATCATTATTATATTAATGGACTATTGTGATTTCCCATGTCAGGACTGAGTCTCAGGACACTCAGATTTGAGGACTGATGTAGCCATTTATGTCATTACAGTGCAGTCATTGATGTCCAGTTTTATATCAGTTCTTTCTCATTGGACAGATGGTGTCTCAGATGGATTATATTCCATGATTATGACTTAGCTCTTTATTGTGTTATGGTTATTATTGCTCTTATAAAGATTTTTGTGACATGTATTGACTTGTGGTATCATGATCTGGCGGTCATAATTATATGGACTTGAATGTATTTTGTACTATGTATTGATGTCCCTACTTAGACTTGGAAGTTCCTGATCTATACTCATTGGTTTTATCCTCCTTAGGGAGAATAGAGGTAGTCATTCCCACCATTGTTTTGGCTTGCTAGTGTTGGCTTCATCATTCATTGTCTCCACCCATCCATTACCTTCCAGTTTAGTTTTCAACCCGACTGACTTCTTAACTTATGGCATGGAGGACCTTTTTCCCGCTAGAACTTTTGTTGGACAAACCTCCCTGTTTATATTGTGTCTTGGCTCTAAGTTGGTGACAAAACTTGCCTTTGGTAAGTTGGATTGTATGCCTAAATCATTCTGGTCGGTTGTCCTGATTTCTGGCATTGTGCAGAACACCCCTTGGTCACTTGAGATGTTGTTGGTTAAAACTGAAAGCTCATGTACTACCTGTATTGAAAACACTGAATATGCGCCCATGGAAAATGAAAATTATAAAACTGTGTTTCTTAACATATGTAAAGAGGGCAAGAGCAATGAAATGCTAAAATACTCCTTGAAGAGTATAAGAAAAGGTCCAAAAAAGGCAATGATTAAAAATATGCTATATCCAAATATTGCTGACCTTATAAAAATAAATATGTCCCGGATGAAAGCTGCGATTAGCTATGCTTTTAAGCATTGGTGAAGTCCCAAAGGGTCATACAGGCCAAAAAGGCCATTAAATAAAATGATGATCCTAATGAACTTGGATCAAGCTTGATGTAGTCATGATGCCCAAGTTGAATAATCACTTTCTCTAAACAACTCACCCATTTGTGAGGCACTGCCATTCCTTGTGTTGTTGTTTGTCCGACTTCCGTTATAGTGAGTATTCCCTTTCCATTATCCAAAGTGTTATGATGTTGAGCAGGAAGTCATCCTTTGCTTTAGCCTTGTAAATTTCATCCTCCACCCTTCACTAGCAAATTGACTACAGCTATGAAGTGAGTATAGTCCTGAAAGTCTAAGTCTAAGTAATAATAAATAAAGCCTTAGATATGTATTGGTTGATGTACCACCAGTGAAATGAATGCGACTTGTTGTGATTGTTGCTCGAATGAGTTGTAGAGCATGTCTTAGCCTTTTAACACTTGCAGCAGATGGATGACAGTCTGAGTTATTATTGGTGTCTGATCATTTACAGATGGTTATATTGTTTATTGGATATGATTGATGATCAGATAAAGACCTAAGGGGTATGAGTATACACCTTAGACGAATTTGGACTCTCTGAGTCTAATGAGACAGTTTATTTCTAGTTCTGGGCACTTGCAGATATGATCAAGCTCATTTTGCCTTTTTGATGCAGTTTTTCTTCACAGGTTGATATGTTTGAGCAGGAAGATGTTTTAGTTGGATATCCTAGGGCGTTGTATGGGCATAGGGGGTGCAGCCATTTGTTTGTACCATAGTACCCCCATCCCAAAGAGCTTGGTGGGCTCAGTTTGACAACGCAGGCACCCTAGGAGGCTGTTTTGGCAGGATCACGTTTCTCGAGGCTGATTAAAAAATGATTAAATGGCTATTGAAGTAATCCATTTGGGCTACTGAGGCAAGGAAATGACATGGGATGAGTCACAATGAAGAGAGTGATGTCCTCCACACCTTCTCCAGCAGTTGCAGCACTTGATTGGGCCCACACCTATTTTTGGGCATTTTTATATTATTTTTGGGAGCTTTTGGGAGGCTCACGATTTCCTCAAAGAGGCACAAAGTCAAAGAATTAAATTATTATATTATTTTATTATGCCATGGGGACACCTAAAGGGAGTTAGTCAAACACTCCTTGGACCCACCATGTGCTTCATTTATTTCTTGTTGAATGCATTACCCTCTTTATGGATGTTTTAGTCCACTTTGGTACTTTATGGTTATATTGATCCATGTATTGTATGTTGGGCTCATCTCAACCATTGATTAGAACATTTCATCTTTTAATCATAGCCACTCGTTTTGAAAGTGTTTAGGATTCGGTTATGATTGTGGTTTTCTCATTTCTATTTAAAGGAGAGAGCTTCTCATTTGTAAGGGGTCTTTTGCTCTTGGATATGATTAATAGAAAGATTTTTCTGTGGATATTTTCTGGATCTTTGCATCTGATGTTCTCAAATGGTGATTGGATAGTCTTCTTCCTAGCATTGTGGAAATTCATGTGAGATCTATATCTTTTCTGCTATCATTGTCTTGTCTATAGGAGGGCATTTTGGCTGGAGCGTTTTTGCAGGGGGACCTCAACTCGCTCGGTTTTCTTCGTCTTGAATCAGGGGGTTTTCATTAGTTTCATTGTGATCTATGATTACTTTGTTTTACTTTCTTGTAGGATTTGGTTTTTTTATTTTGTATTTTCAAATCTGATATTGTTGACGTTTGCTCATGCAGGATAGGGGGCGCATTGGTGGCTTGTGGCTTGCATCCTTCATAGAAATCATTTAGATCTTCCATAATTGATCGGGATAGCAAGGATCATCATTGTTAGAGACTTCTACAAGCATTTCCATGTAAGATCTAACAAGTAAGTCTCTTCTATTCAGATCTTAATCCATTGTACCTTGCTTTACTTCAATTTTTCTGAAAACTCCTAAAATACTAAAAACCCTAAAACGCACTAAATCTGGGAATCGCCCGATCTTTGGCAAAACCACTTCTGGGTTTCATAGATCAGGCCTCATCTTCACTAAATCTACGGCAACGCTGGTCAAACTCCTGCTGGTTTTACCTAGATTTGAATTTTAGCCAGAAAACTGCATAAACCCCCACTGAAAATTTGACCTGCTAGGGTTTTGACTTTTTTTGAATTCTGACTTCACAGACAGATAGATCGGGTCCCACACAGTCCAAATCACCATCAACGCTGTCCAGATTCTTGGTAGTTTGACTTAGATCTGAGTTTTTGATTGAAACAGCTCTAGCGCCCTCACTGAAAATTGGACTTTTCCAGAATTGACTTTTTTTTGAAATCTGACAGGCTAGGCTGATAGATCGGGGCTTGGACACTCCAGAACACCCCCAATGCTGAGCTATTTCCTTCCAGGTTGCCCTAGATCTGAAAAACTAGTTTTCACCCCCCTAGCCCCCCTCATCAAATTTTGACTTTTCCAGATCTGATATTTACTGAAATTTTCTGACTTGGGTTTGTAGATCAGGCTACCCTGATCTCATTTCCCCTTCAACGCTGAGTTGATAGCCTCCTGGTGGCTCTAGAGCTGCAGATCTGCCTCTCCAAGCCCTAGCGCTAGCCCTCCTTCTGTTGGTTTTCCTGTAACCTGAGTCTTCCGGGCCAAATCCTTTTCTGGGTTCATAGATCAGGGTATATCCTAGGTGGGTTCACTGAAACGTTGTGTTGATGTTGACTCCATTGCCCAATGCATTAAAGGCACTAATCTCCTATCTCTAACACTAGCCCTAAATTGATCTTACTCCCATTCTCTTTGCCAACATTTATTGATAACTCAAGTTACCTATCTTTCACTGAGTCTATCTCCTTGGTCCTAAACAGTCCCAGCTTTGTCCTTGCTTACCCTATCACAGTTACGTTTCCCAAGACAATGGTCACCTCCATTAGTTGCTAGTACCTAAACCCTAGAGCTAGGGTTTCCATTTACCTTACATCTTACGTACCTCAAAGCCACATTTGATCTGTTCTGGTGTCTAGGTCTGATCTCTCCTGTCGGGAGTAGAATTGGGTCTCCCCCGTTGTTGTCTTGGACTAGGATAACATAAAGTGAAGGCTTGATTAGCGTGACAACCATCCATTTGGGAGTCTAGGCAGTCTTGCTTCCACCCCTTAGTTGCTTGCCCCTCTACCATCCATCCTGGATCCACCTCACACAAGCAACTACAAGGCGGGTGATAACATTTTGGTGTCGTTGCCGGGGAAGGTAGAGGCCTACCTTGGTCTGACATTTATCCTTAAGCTGTCCTCCTGTTCTCTTTGCCACATTTTGGTGCCGTTGCCAGGGAGGTAGAGGCCTACCTTGGTTCAACATACCTCACATTTCCCTACGACATATCTTTTATTGGTGAATTACTTGTGTGGTTCACCTGGCGACTCCACCCTGTGACTCCACTGAGGATCATACCCAATATATTAATCTTAAGTTTCTAGAGTGTCCCACAAACCCTCAAGGAATCCCCATAACTTACCTAAGGAAAAACAGATAGGTATCCAACCCCACTGTTGCCTCAAATCATCCTTTGGGATCCCTTTCAGCTTCATCTAACACAATGGCCAAAACAAACACTAGTGGAAATCAGAATGCTCCTCCTCCACAAAACCCTAGGATTTTTGGAAGGAAGGCCAAGGCATCTCCTTTAGATTTTTCCCTGATCCAGGGAGCCCCACATGACATGCCTGAGAAGTATGTCAAAAAGGTTCCTAAGTTTGATGGAGTGTCAGCTACCTCCATCGAAGATCACATTGATAAAGTCTGGGATCACATGGAAGCATATGGAGCTGTGGATGAAGATGTATTCATGAGAGGTCTTTTGTATTCTCTGGAAGGAGATGTGCGGAAATGATTTGATAGGTTACCTGCTTCATCCATCAATGGCTATGACAACTTCGTCACAAAGCTTAACAGTGATTGGTCTCACAAGTTGGATGGGAAGTTCCTCTTACATCAACTGTTTGACATAAAGAAGAGGGAGAATGAAACAGTCCATGAGTTCAACGTGATATTTGACAAGACTGTAGGAAATATCCCAGATGAAATTAGACCAAAAGACCAAGCAATTGTTATCCATTATCTGAATGCTTTTGATGGTTGGTTGGGTTTTGGTTTGAAGGATAAAAATCCAAATGACTTGAAGATTGCCCAGTTCAATGCAAAGATGGATGAGCAGCATACGACATCTATGGGCAAGCAAAACTTCTTTGATCATTATGCCCCATCCACTTCTAGATCTAAGCCTAAGCTCCGAAAGCCCAATGATCCTATGAATGAGCCAAAAGAGACAAAGGACACGTTAGAAACCATGCAAGAAATGATGAAGCAACTGACTATCCTGACCAAAAACCTTGCTAGCTTCCATGATCCGGAGAGGCATAGAAACCCTTATGGCCCTAGACCTTATTGGGAAACAATAGAGGTCCTGAGAGAGATCATAATACAAGAAGGCCCGAGTATGTAGAAAATCCTGAGAAGAGGAATGTTAATTGGTGTGATGAAAATGATGAAGAGCCAACAGACACCAACCACCCTGATGACCAACCAAGCAGCATCAATTTCATGAATGATTTGTCTTTTGATGATGGCTTTGGAAGAATTCTCCTAGAGGAAGAGCCATGGGGGCAAGAGGAAGAAACTTGGGAGCAGGAAGAGGATCTGGTTGATGAGCGTAAACCTCCATGTTGATCAATAAACATCCCTGAAACAAAAGAAGAACCACAGGTTAGAATTTATAAACGAAGAGTGGATCCCCAACCTTCTTTCTTTGACTAACGAAAATTAATTAATGAAGATAAAAAGGAAGAAGAAGATCCTGCCTTAGGAGATTTGAATTTGAACATTGACATCGAGAAGGAGTTGAGCAAGATAATGTGTAATATCCCTATAACTGAACTGATAAATGTTCCCTCTGTAAGAAACCAAGTAGAAGAGTTCTTTGATGGCATTGGTCAAGACAAAACTCCTGAGTGTGCTTTAGAATACAGAGTCCTGAGAGGATACAACTTAGCAAAGATGAAAAGGATCCACCTGTTAACATACAATCTGCTATCTATGAAAGAAAGAATGGTGGTCACCCTCCCTTTTACTTGACCTTGCACATTCAAAATATGCTCTTGCACAATTGCATGTTGGATTCCGGAGTAGCTATGAATGTAATGCCTTTGCATGTCATGAAGGAAATGGGATTGGAAGTGACTAAGCCTTATGGAAATGTGTGTGGCATAGACTCGAGGCGAGTGCCATCCTATGGCTTGATCAAAAACCTTAGAGCTGATCTATTTGCATGCTCGGACATTTCAACTATGATGGATGTAGTTGTTATTGACTTGCCCCCAACATATGGAATGCTTTTATCTAGAAAGTGAGCAGCTGGTTTAGGTGGATACCTCATGATGGACTTATCATACCTTTGTGTCCTAAACTCTGACGGGGCTCTGATCAGGATCAATAGGGAACCCTGCTATGAGAAACATTTAGAGACTTTTGAAGAAGGGATCAAAAATACATACGGGGAAGAATTGTTGAATACTGCTAAGGCCCATTTTGTAGAAGATGCAAATGAAGTGTGGAAATATAGGCACCCTGAAAGCATGTTTCTAGCAATGGAAGACTTTGACTTATCTTCGGAAGAAAATCAAACAACTCAAATTGCCAGGATGATTAGCTTGGAAAGGCTTGAAGGTGAATGCTCAGAGGAATTAGAAGAGTTAAGAAGAAATGAGAGCCCATTCCAAGATCTCGAGCAAAACGATGCAACAAATCTTATAATTGAAGTTGATGAAATTAATAATGCTAGACATGCTGGAAGAATCCCTCGTAGAGTAATGAATGGTTTGCTTTAATTGACCAGAATAGAGAAAGAGAAAGCCAAGGACTAGAACCCATTTACCCATGGGAAAACCATCTTGAATTATCTAGGGTAGTAGATGCTAGTAACGAAGTTAGTAGCACCCATGCTTCTGATTTCGCTAGGCCATTATCTCACTTATCTTTGGAAGATGGTAGCCTAATTCATGTCCATGATAACTCTCTAAGTTGGCAAGAGGATGCCTTAATAAATGATGCGCTCGAAGGAGATTTTAATCTCAACAATCTCACTATTTTTCAAACTCCTTCAGCCACACCAATTAATGCCTTATCTGCTTATCCTCTCATTCCTAATTTTTTCCTGCCACCTGAGTCATCTAGTCTTCACAATCATGATCTATCTCACATGCCTAGTTCTTCTGCATTACAGCCTAGAGTAGAACCAACTGATCTAGAGGGTATGCATATTCATGTTCTTGCAGGGGATGGATCTAGCCACGGTACTATTATATCCCATAGTCCTCATCCTTTGGAAGAAGATACAGATTTCTGGACGGTGGGAGAAACTGTCAAACATGTAGTATCTCCTCATAATGATAAGCTTAGTGTGAGTACACAGGGGGTAAGGAAAGAAATTAGAGAAATCCTAGTTGGTAGCATAGCTATTCCCATTGATAATGGTCCACCCAGATTTGATGTAGTCCCTTCCAGGAGAAGCTCAAAGATTATTACCCTGGAGCCACGAAAGATCGTTGATGTCCATCCCATGCCAATACGTAACATTGAAGTGATCCCCGAATTGGTCTGTAGGAATAGATTTCCCACCGGAAGTCAAGTCCTTATCCAAAACCACTTGCTGCATTTCCGATCGGGGCAAGCTAATGATCTCTGGGTTGGACCTTTTTCTGTAGAACATTGCGTTGGTGATATATGTTTTCTTGTCACCAGTACTGGACGACAGATTCTGCTTCCTGTCAACTAGAGGGATTTGAGGGGATACGTTCCCGACCTTACCTAGCCTTGAGTCCCACTTTGCCTGGTAGAGTAGAGTAGGTAGGACCTGAATAAGTCTTTCCTGGCAGTAATATAGAATCTTGTTTTGTTGTCTGAAGCTCACCTTTGAAGCTCTTATTGTAATTATGTTTTCTTGCAAAATAAAAAATCAAACTTGTAGATTAGATTTATTTTCTGCTTTTCAGTTTCATGCATCTTTATTTTCAGTATTTTATATATTATCCACATGTTGTTCTAACGACCGATCTGTGAGTTTGGTATAGCTTTGGACATGTTGCAGGTAGTCAGGTACATTCTTGGTAGCGGTTGCAAAGCTGGATGGATTGATCGAGGATGCGAGAAGCAGAGTGCGAGGACTAGAGATTCTGAGGTTCTCAAGCACTCTTTTCAGCAGAGCACTTGTCCCAGCTGGAGCCAAATGTTATCACATATATAGTAGCCTAGGCTACCATATTCTATTTTTCAGACAGTACATTTTTCAGCCAGATCTCTTACATATGAGATGCTGAGATGAACAGTTTTGATGGATCATTATTATATTAGTGGACTATTGTGATCTCCCATGTGAGGACTGAGTCTCAGGACACTCAGATTTGAGGACCGATGTAGCCATTTATGTTATTACAGAGCAGTCATTGATGCCCAATTTTATATCAGTTCTTTCTCATTGGACAGATGGTGTCTCAGATGGATTATATTGCATGATTATGACTCAACTTTTTATTGTGTTATGGTTATTATTGCTCTTATACTGATTTTTGTGACATGTATTGACTTGTGGCATCATGATCTGGCGGTCATAATTATATGGACTTGAATGTATTTTGTACTATGTATTGATGTCCCTACTTAGACTTGGAAGTTCCTGATCTATACTCATTGGTTTTATCCTCCTTAGGGAGAATAGAGGTAGTCATTCCCACCATTGTTTTGGCTTGATAGTGTTGGCTCCATCATTCATTGTCTCCACCCATCCATTACCTTCCAGTTTAGTTTTCAACCCGACTGACTTCTTAACTTATGGCATGGAGGACCTTTTTCCCGCTAGAACTTTTGTTGGACAAACCTCCCTGTTTATATTGTGTCTCGGCTTTGAGTTGGTGACAAAACTTACCTTTCGTAAGTTGGATTGTATGCCTAAATCATTCTGGTCGGTTGTCCCGATGTCTAGCATTGTGCAGGACTCCCCTTGGTCACTTGAGATGTTGTTGGCTAAAACTGAAAGCTCATGTACCACCTGTATTGAAAATATTGAATATACGCCCATGGAAAATGAAAATTATAAAACTGTGTTTCTTAACATATGTAAAGAGGGCAAGAGCAATGAAATGCTAAAATACTCCTTGAAGAGTATAAGAAAAGGCCCAAAAAAGGCAATGGTTAAAAATATGCTATATCCAAATATTGCTGACCTTATAAAAATAAATATGTCCCAGATGAAAGCTGCAATTAACTGTGCTTTTAAGCACTGGTGAAGTTCCAAAGGGTCATATAGGCCAAAAAGGCCATGAAATAAAATGATGATCATAATGAACTTGGATCAAGCTTGATGTAGCCATGATGCCTAAGTTGAATAAGCACTGCCTAAACAACTCACCTATTTGTGAGGCACTGCCTAAACAACTCACCTATTTGTGAGGCACTGCCATTCCTTTTGTTGTTGTTTGTTCGACATTGGTTATAGTGAGTATTCCCTTTCCATCATCCAAAGTGTTATGATGTTGAGCAAGAAGTCATCCTTTGCTTTAGCCTTGTAAATTTCATCCTTCACCCTTCACTAGCAAATTGACTATAGCTATGAAGTGAGTATAGTCCTGAAAGTCTAAGTCTGAGTAATAATAAATAAAGCCTTATATATGTATTGGTTGATGTACCGCCAGTGAAATGAATGCTACTTGTTGTGATTGTTGCTTGAATGAGTTGTAGAGCATGTCTTAGCCTTTTAACACTTCAGCAGATGGATGACAGTTTGAGTTATTATTGGTGTCTGATCATTTACAGATGGTTATATTGTTTATTGGATATGATTGATGATCAGATAGAGACCTGTGAGGGGTATGAGTATACACCTTAGATGGATTTGGATTCTCTGAGTCTAATGAGACAGTTTATTTCTAGTTCTGGGCACTTGTAGATATGAACATGCTCATTCTGCCTTTCTGATGCAGTTTTTCTTCACAGGTTGATATGTCTAAGCAGGGAGATGTTTTAGTTGGATCTCCTAGGTCGTTGTATGGGCATAGGGGGTGCAACCACTTGTTTTTACCATAGTACCCCCATCCCAGAGAGCCTGGTGGGCTCAGTTTGACAACGCAGGCACCCTAGGAGGCTGTTTTGGCAGGATCACGTTTCCCGAGGCAGATTAAAAAATGATTAAATGGCTATTGAAGTAATCCATTTGGGCTACTGAGGCAAGGAAATGACATGGGATGAGTCACAATGAGGAAAGTGATGTCCTCCACACCTTCTCCAGTGGTTCCAGCACCTGATTGGGCCCACACCTATTTTCGGGCATTTTGATATTATTTTTCTGGAGCTTTTGGGAGGCTCACGATTTCCTCAAGGAGGCACAAAGTCAAAGAATTAAATTATTATATTATTTTATTGTGCCATGGGGACACCTAGAGGGAGTTAGTCAAACACTCCTTGGACCCACCATGTGCTTCATTTATTTCTTGTTGAGTGGATTACCCTCTTTATGGGTGTTTTAGTCCACTTTGGTACTTTATGGTTATATTGATCCATGTATTGTATGTTGAACTCGTCTCAACTATTGATTAGAACATTTCATCTTTTAATCTTAGCCACTTGTTTTGAAAGTGGTTAGGATTCGGTTATGATTGTGGTTCTCTTATTTCTATTTAAAGGAGAGAGCTTCTCATTTGCAAGGGGTCTTTGGCTCTTGGATCTAATTAATAGAAAGATTTTTCTGTGGATATTTTCTGGATCTACTTTGCATTTGATGTTCTCAAATGGTGATTGGATAGTCTTCTGCTTCCTAGCATTTTGGAAATTCATGTGAGATCTATATTTTTTCTGCTATCATTGTCTTGTCTACAGGAGGGCGTTTTGGTTGGAGCATTTTTGCAGGGGGACCTCAACTCGCTCGGTTTTCTTCGTCTTGGATCAAGGGGTTTTCATTAGTTTCATTGTGATCTATGATTACTTTGTTTTACTTTCTTGTAGCATTTGGTTTCCTTATTTTGTATTAGCAAATCTGATATTGTTGACGTTTGCACATTGGTGGCTTGTGGCTTGCATCCTTCATAGAAATCATTTGGATCTTCCAGAATTGATCGGGATAGTAAGGATCATCACTGTTAGAGACTTCTACAAGCATTTCTAGGTAAGATCGAATAGGTAAGTCTCTTCTCTTCAGATCTTAATCCATTGTACCTTGCTTTACTTCAATTTTTCTGAAAACTCCTAAAATACTAAAAACCCTAAAAAGCACAAAATCTGGGAATCGTCCGATCTTTGGCCAAATCACTTCTGGGTTTCATAGATCGGGCCTCTTCACTAAATCTACTGCAACGCGGATCAAACTCCTGCTAGTTTGACCTAGATCTGATTTTTACCCAAAAAACTGCATAAACCCCCACTGAAAATTTGACCTGCTAGGGTTTTTTTTTCTGATTTCTGACTTCACAGACGGATAGATTGGGTCCCACACAGTCCAAATCACTCTCAACGCTGTCTAGATTCTTGGTAGTTTGACCTAGATCTGAGTTTTTGACTGAAACAACCCTCGCGCCCTCACTGAAAACTGGACTTTTCCGGAATTGACTTTTTTTTTAAAAATCTGACAGGCTAGGCTGATAGATCAGGGCTTGAGCACTCTAGAACACCCCCAACGCTGAGCTAGTTCCTTCCAAGTTGCCCTAGATTTGGAAAACTGGTTTTCACCCCCCTAGCCCCCTCATCAGATTTTGACTTTTCCAGATCTGATCTTTACTGAAATTTTCTGGCTTGGGTTTGTAGATCAGGCTACCCTAATCTCATTTCCCCTTCAACGCTGAGTTGATAGCCTCCTGGTGGCTCTAAAGCTGCAGATCTGCCTCTCCAAGCCCTAGTGCTAGCCCTCCTTCTGCTGGTTTTCCTGTAACCTGAGTCTTCCGGGCCAAATCCTTTTCTGGGTCCATAGATCAGGGTATATCCCACGTGGGTTCACTGAAACGTTGTGTTGATGCTGACTCCATTGCCCAATGCATTAAAGGCACTAATCTCCTATCTCTAGCACTAGCCCTAAATTGATCTTACTCCCATTCTTTTTGCCAACATTTATTGATAACTCAAGTTACCTATCTTTCACCGAGTCTATCTTCTTGGTCCTAAACAGTCCCAACTTTGTCCTTGCTTACCCTGTCACAGTTACGTTTCCTAAGATAGTGGTCATCTCCATTAGTTGCTAGTACCTAAACCCTAGAGCTAGGGTTTCCATTTATCGTACATCTTACGTACCTCAAAGCCACATTTGATCTGTTCTGGTGTCTAGGTCTAATCTCTCCTGTCGGGAGCAGATCCGGGTCACCCCCGTTGTTGTCTTGGACTGGGATAACATAAAGTGAAGGCTGCCTTGATTAGCGTGATAACCATCCATTTGGGAGTCTAGGCAGTCTTGGTTCCACCCCTTAGTTGCTTGCCCCTCTACCATCCATCCTGGATCCACCTCACACAAGCAACTACAAGGCAGGTGATAACACGAGTTAGCACTATCATAGAGCATTAGAGAATATCAGTATTTGGGATATTACAAATGGTGACAGATCCACAAAGGGGGAGGACAAGAGTCAATCAATCAACTTCAAGCTAATGGGACGCAAATACAAGATGGAGTGGTATGGATGAAATGATAAAGGCTAAAGGTGGAACCAAAGAAGGGGAATAGTCCTTAGAAGTACCAAATTAAGAGTAGTCATCTTGGTGTATGGTATGTCATTAAACCATCACCCCTCCACCCTTGTCAATGTATGCAAGGTACTACTAGCTATACTTTGTCACAGGGTTCATCGAACCTGAATAGCGAAGTTTGGATTTCGGCGAACCTATTTTTTTTTAAAACTCGTTTAGGTTCGACGAATCTTATGGCCGAACCTCATGACGAACCTAAAAGAAAACCAGTTCGGCCATCAGGTTAGTCGAACCTCTTAAAAACGAAGCTCAAGCAACTGGTTCTGGCACACTTTTCGCAGGGATTCCATATTTTTTACTAGGGTTTTCACTTTTTCAGTGGATACTGTAATGTCCCCCCTCTAATTAAGCATACCAAACACCCACTAACCTATTTAATTCCCTTAGGTTCAAGCAGGTACTGCATAAGAGGGAATTGACTGAGTGGATTTGATACTTAGAGCACCATAGGACATTCCTTCAGTGTCAAGTCATGAGTCGGATGGAATAAGCCTTATTTCTTTAGGCTTAAAAGTCAACATTAAAATAGAATTGCATGCGTGCAAAAGTAAAACGGAAACCATAAAAGTGACATGCAAGCCCTAAAAGTTCATGAGATTCTATTTAAGAGGGTAATGAGACCAAAGAAGGTTATTTATGATTATTATTGATTTTGGAGCTCTTGAATAGCAGCACAGCGTGTGGCCACAGTAGTTGGGGTTGAAAACGTCTTCAGCTAACAGGGTTTCGACAATGAAATATATGCCCTAGTCTCATCTAGGGTAAACCATCCAGGTTCACTATCCACTCTTCAACTTATTCATCCAATTGCAATTATCCAGTATCCATCAAAGATTGTTTGCAAGGGCATGTGTGTAGCCGTAGAGGGGTTTTTAGCTGGAAAACCTGAAATCATTCGCTGGGTCCTCAGATCTCCATTTAGCTTCATAATACTGGCATCATTCTCATCATCGGTATCATCCTCCAGTACCCGGTGATTATCAGATCCTGTTTTGCTCATCTGGAGCAGTTCTCATGAATTTGGGGATTAGGGGGGCGTGAGCAGCTAAACCTCCAGTTCAATTTGCTAGCCTGCTCAGGGATCTCAAAAATTTTGCATGTGTCAGGCATCCTCTCCGGCATGGGAATACTACCACTCCTGCAAATTCTCAGCTGCAACAGACACCTCCTTCACTGAAAACGTCACCCTTAGCTGATTTTGGGTTCATGCTGCTGGGCTAACACTGGAGGCAGGGAGCACCCGTTCTTCTCCAGATCAGCTCTTGATGCATGCATATTCTCTTAGGAGCATTTCAACTGGCTTATCAATGGTAAGTGTTACATTCTATCTTGCAAACTCTAACCCTAAATTCAGCTAAAATATAGGGCAATTTAGCATGGTTGTTTTGCATGCCTGGCTATTCAGTAATTTTGCATAGAATTAGTAGAATATCGGTATTTGGGATATTATAGTGGTATCAAAGCATGTTCCTTGCCAGTTGTGGGCTTGAACATGAGAAGTAGATGAATATAGAACATGACACTTTTGTAACCTATAGGAAAAGAAGGAGTAGGTACATGGAGGACTTTGAGGATATCCAACTAGAAGATACCAACTCAGACATGGACCCAACAGGTTTACACTCTGACAAGGGAAAACGAACAGGAGAAGATGAGGATAGAATGGAGCTTCGCAACCTAGTAAGCGCATTGCAAGACTTAGCCAAAGGACAAAAAGACGTACTTAATGCAATCAACAGATTATTGGCGAAACCAAAACCAGGTAATAGCAGTACACCTCTCTCACCGGTAGATAGAGGGTCTACAAGCAGTAGTGGGAAACATGCATACACCAATATGCAGAACACACCCCACATATATAACATACCTTCCAACATGCCTACTATGCCTCACTTCTTAGCAGATGTAGTAGCAGGTGCAGTCATGCAGGTAGAGCCTAGCGGACCCTTTGGGGCCTATTTGCAAGAATACAAGGACTTAGGGGATGAGTTTCATGCAGCCATGTCTTTTTCGGATTTTTGCAACATGAAGAGTAGGAACAGGCCCAGGAATTTCAACAAAGGATTCAATCATAACTATGAGTTGCAGAAAACCTTGGGTTGCTTAACCATCCCAAACTTTGATGGGACTCGCAGAGGTTCAACGTGGATATGGGTTCAGAAGTTGGATACTTACTTCCAAATCAATCCCATGACAAACAAATGTCATTAAATTGGCTACACTCCACCTAGACACAGAGGCCCATGAGTGGTGGTACCACAGATTAGTGACATTGGGTCACAACACCATCCACTTCTATAGTGAGTTCACTCAGAAACTCATGAGCGGT
Organism: Pseudotsuga menziesii; assembly: GCA_001517045.1. Classification (NCBI taxonomy): domain Eukaryota; kingdom Viridiplantae; phylum Streptophyta; class Pinopsida; order Pinales; family Pinaceae; genus Pseudotsuga; species Pseudotsuga menziesii. Next base: position 298,185 of record LPNX010662401.1, read on the forward strand.
TCAACAGGAAAGATCTAGAGATACATTTCAGGGAGTTGGCTCAACTCAGGCAGACAGGTAGCACGGAGGCCTTCATCTCAGAATTCCAGAGGATAGCTGTTATGGTAACAAATGTGTCAAAGAGCAGATTGACGATGTTGTTTACTGAGGCCCTGACAGAGCCACTACGGGGATGGGTGAAAGCCTACAACCCCCCCACTCTACAAGATGCCATTTCAGGCTTTCTCTCAAGAGCATTTCAGCCAGCTTATTAGTGGTAAGTGTTAGATTCTATCTTGCAAACCCTAACCCTAAATTCAGCTATAATATAAGGCAATTTTGCATGGTTGTTTTGCATGCCCGACTATTCAGTAATTTTGCATAGAATCAATAGAATATCGGTATTTGGGATATTACAGATATGATTGAAAGACTACCACAAATACACTGTGTCGACAACGAAGATTTTTGCAACCAGCAACTCCCGAGCTACAAGCAACCTGCTGCATACTTAGCTCGGGCTGCTGCATTCTAGCTATGATCTGTCGTGTCGTTCCATGGCGTTCGCAACTTGGCGGGGCCCGATTTGGTCTTTTGGAGCGTCGAGTCTCGACCCTCAGCGATTAATCCCGAGAGTAACGAGCAATAGTAATTCATAATATATATGTGTGTGTGTGTTTGTGTGTGTTAATAAATAATTCACAAGGTCAATGTTTTATGTTATAATATAAATATTGAAAAATGTATATAGACGAACATATGCCGAACCTCATAGGAAAATTCGAACACGAAATTGAACTTGAAGGTCGTTGGACCCAAACCCAAACCCGAACCTTGTGACATAGGCTATACTCATCAAAACAATCAAATACAAGATATCATGTAGTAATAGTAGACAGTATAGAGCAGCATCATGTAATACATCATCATTATCATCTGACATGGTATAGCAGTAGAACAAGGCAAAAATATAACATCATCTCATGGTCATTAGGAGTACAAAACTTCAAGTTCTACAGCAGCTCACCCAGGGCACCCATCCTGTTCATGTTCTTTTCGACCAGGTTTAGCTACTCCAATAGTGCAGATTATATATGATAGAACCCATCTCTGCTTGGAGCCTCTTTCCCCGATATTGAAGTCCCACGGCATATGGTACACTCAACAACCATGAGGAAGGTATTGAAACTTTATTGAATTTAGAGGACAAGGGAGAAATTTGGCAATTTGTTTTTTCAAATTGAAAATTTTTCACTCAAATTTTATTCGTATCATACCGAATTCGAATCCAAATTCGAACTTGAACTTGGTAACTATGCCAGAGGCTGGCTGTTAAAGCTAGGCAATAGCTTGGGAACAGATGGACTTTGTTTGCCAAAAGAAAGAGAAGATGAAACACACATTCTAGAAGCTGGAGTTTCAATGTGACTCAAGTCATTTCTGGATTGGATTGCAGAAGGGTATTTAATGGTGTTTGTGGGGCCACTCCAGGGGAGAGGATCAATTCTGGGATACAACTGGATGATCAAACTCCATGTCCGAAAAATTTGGATTGCCATCCTTCTCTCAGGCCTCTCATTCTTATGGAACAGTAGTTGCATACCAACTTTTAATGGAGGTTCTTCCAAGCTCAATCTAGGGAAATGTCAGTTTTCAAAGATGATTCAGCAGCACACATCATAGCTAGAGTAGAATTCTTCACCACAGGTATTGACCCTTCTTGCTTATGCTGAACAAGACATTATGGACAGCACTTGGTTTTTTTATGCAACATTTGAAGTAAATCTAATGTTTTTTTAATGTAATAATAGAAGCATGTTTAGAAAGAAAAGAGATGGTTGCATTTTATTGTAAACAATAGATTTGTTAATAAGATTTCTTTTTCCTGTTAATTAGTCAGCGTCCACTGTTTTCATGTTGTTTCAGGCTTCTCATTTTGACTTTTTCTTCATTATTCAACATTCTTTTTAATTTGAGTAGTATCGGAAATACTTGTCAGATGATCCACTTTCACTTTCTTGTTAGTCTCTTTCTATCTTTGAAATGCCTTTTAACTATTTAGATAGCTTGAATCTCTTAATTAATGCAGTGAGTACATAAATTATACTATGATAAATTTTCTATTCGAAGGCCTTAGTAAAAATGGTATTGCTTGTTTAAGTTCTTAATAGGAAGCAAAGGAAGTCAATAGCATCGTATTGTTCTGTTTCTGTTGGATTATATTTTGCATATCCTTGTAGCATTTTTTTTCACACAATTACGTTAAAATTCTGAATAACAGCTTGCTATGGTTTTGTCCTACTATGCAGCGAAGCATCCAAAAAGTTTCAATGGCCAACTAGTTCATATACGCTTTGCTGGGCCAAATGTACTGGTAGGTCGAGCAATGAAGCTTGAGAAGGTTTGTGGGGAGCTTGTACTTGTCAAAGACTGTGCAGCCAAAAATTAGCATGTTACGTACAATGTGAACAACTGAGTACATTTTGAATTTCAATGAAACATCTTCACTGTACATATACTACTGGATTAGCCTTTAGTATCAGATGGACCTTATTGGAATTTATGACATTCAAGAAATACTCTTTTGATTGTTCTAAATTGAGTTTAAGGGAGGTCAATTATGCCTCGCAACAAGATTCTTATAGTTAGGTGGCTTCTTATCAAATGCCAATATATCATCTTTTAGTTCTTTGGCATATATATGAGGGCAATATCTTTTTTTCAATATGTACTGTGCACACATTTTGTTTATGTCAGGCTGATGAAGAATGTTAACTGCCTGGATTTGCATGATGCTCGAAATATGTAGAATGCTAAAATATTACATCTCAATAAGATTGTCTCGCAGTGAGATACTTTTGTTTTTAAATCTTCATTTTTTGTCTTCCAATGCATTATGTAGTGTCTTATTCAAAAATATTTCATCCAAGTATGCCGGTGAGCTTTCTAATATACTGTTCTGCCATTTTACCCTCTTCTGATGCAAAGTTTTGTTTTGTTTACATGTTTTTGGAATTGCATAAGTATGCTTTTGCATGCTAATGCCATGGCAGGAACATGGGTAGCTAATAAGCATAGAGTTATGTTTGATCTCAGAGCAGGGATAATTTTAGGGGCGAATTTTAGCCCGGTGGGGTATTTTTCCATGTTTTTCTCCCAAAAAACATTCGCCATTTTGCATTTTTTGAAGCCCTATTTCGCCCAATTTTGATGGGGTAAAATTTTTTCACCCTAAAAATCGCCAAATTATTATATAAACGATATAAAATCCTTGGAAATTAAAATTTTTTTTGAAAAATATCGCCAATCATCTTATAGTTGGCATTTTAAGAATTGATAATATTCGCCAACATTTATACACTTTTAAATAAGTATGGTTCCTTAAAATCATCCCTGTCTTAGAGCTTGGTGCTTTCTCAATTTCTTTGTTCTTTTTCAAAGAGTTACACTTTTGCTTGATCATTTTACCTCACATGTATATCCTCTTACAATTTATCAAAAGTTCTTGTGTAGGCTTTGGATACATGCAAAGATATTGAATGCAGGTGATGGTATTTGAAGTGGGTAATGTTGGCAGCAATTGAATTGTTTCATGCTAGTTTGGATGTTCGCTTTAACAATTCCATTTCATGCACTATTTGCCTCAATGTCTATTGTATCTGAATCAGGCAACGAAAGAGCATGATATGAGAAACCTCTTGTCACCCCTTAAAACCTTATTGTTCTATCACGATTCACAATTTTCCTTTTGTGACATTGCTGACAACAGCAGTGTCTCTTTCACTCTTTTATTATCATTGTGGTTGTGAGAGCCTAGGCAAACAGCCACATTAGAGAATGGTAGGAAAGCTGCATGCAAGATTTGTACCTCAATATCCTCATAATAAGTGCCCCTGCTTCTTATTCAGCCATAATCCAATGGACTAAACCTAGACAAAACAAAAGTGACCATAACATGTCAATTCCAAATCAAGGTCAATGATGAAATTGTTAGTTTTGTACCTAGGAATTTGTTCCCTAAGTGACTTTTTGCCTAAGTCACTTAGAAAAGGGAAAAATGTGACCCTCACATTAAAAGCTACTTAATGAGACTTTATAAAGTTAAAGTCACTTTTTGATAAATTTAAGTGGGTGAGTAAATTTATTTAAGTGATTTAAATAAATGAGATTTTTACTCTCATTGAATCTTAACCATTGGATTGGATCTTTCTCCACCGTTGGATTAGATTCCCACTTAGGGTTTAGACAAAAAGGGTTGAGGGAGGCATTTCACATTCATTCTTGAGAAAAGAGTGAAGAGAAGAGAGAGCTGAGAGGAGGCACGAATTTCGAGGAGTTTGGCACTTTCAGACAGCACGAGATTCGAGGAAGAGAGGTACAGATTTGGCACGCATCCCAAGGCAGCCGTACAGTACGGTTTGAAGGGCACGAATTTTGAGTTAAAGTAGGGCACAGAAAACGAGGTTGGCTCATTTATTGAGGCCGCACACAGGCCGTACAACACAAAAATTGAGGTCCGTACAGTCTGTACGGACAGTACTTTTCTGCACAGATTTCGAGGTGGATATCAGGCACATTTCCCAAGGTAGCTTCTGTATTTGTTGGCACAGAAATTGAGACCGTACAGCAGCATTAAATGCTGTCCATACAGTACGGATTCTGAGAGTGCCGACACAGTTTTCGAGGGCAGATTTTTTGCTGATATTTTTGGCACGTTTTTCAAGGAGGTTTGCACATAAATCGAGGCAGCAAAAGCACGGAAACTGAGACAGACTGCTGGTCAAATTTCTGGGTTGAGATAAGTTGGATTTTTTGACTGTAAAAATTAATGTCTGATTTTTATCCTGAAGCATAATAAAAACTCTCTCTCTCTCTAACTGGTTTTCCCCGTGGGGGTTTTTCCAGGGCTTGATTTGGCCAAAAATCTCCGAGTCTATCATTTTATGGTGTGATTGTTAAATGTGTTTTTCAGCCTGTTAGTGTTTTTACTATGTGTTTAATTGTTCAGTAAAAATTTCATAAGTAACCTACAGCCAATGCAAAACCGACTGTAGGTGAAAACCATGAAATGTGACATAAACCAGCAAACAGTAAAACTCAGAAATTTCTACATGGTATCAGAGCTTGGGGGCAGAAAACAGTGATAGTTTGCAGACACACAGAAATTTTCAGAATTCAGAAATTTTAGTATTTTACCTTCTGTCAGTGAGCAGCACTTTGTTGGGTTGGTGTAGAGATGGCTATAGGTCTTAGATTGGAGGATAGGCTGGATGGGACAGGAAATTTTGTGCCGTGGAAGGCCAGAATTTTACTGATACTAGAGGAGAATGAGTTATAGCCGGATGTAGTTAGGAACACTACAGCTGATCCGATTGTCATTCCCGCATCAACAGATGCAGCAGCTCTATCAACCTTCAACAAGCAGGATTGTAAAGCTAGGAGGATCATTCTAGATGCGGTTAAAGACCACATAATCCCTCACATTTCAAGCAAGGATAGGGCACACGAGATGTGGACAGCCTTGATCAGTTTGTATGAGAGTTCCAATGAGAACAGGAAAATGGTTCTCAAAGAGAAACTCAAAAGTATAAAGATGAATGGGGGTGAGGGAGTCACAGCATATCTAACCAGGATTTCTGCAGTTAAGAATGAACTTGCAGCGGTTGGGGAGGTGGTAGCCCCTACAGATCTTGTACGCACAGCAGTGAATGGGGCTTCAAAGCCCTGGGGTGCATTTGTGCAAGCCATAGTGGGCAGAGAGAACCTACCTACCTGGGATAGACTTTGGGATGACTTTGTGCAGGAGGAAACTAGGAGAGGTCTTGTACAGGGCAGTACATCTCATAGTGGGGTTGATGACGAGAATGTGGTTTTGGCAGCTAAGGGCAAGAAGAAGAAGAAGGGTCCCAAGAAGGGTGGGGCCAAGCAGCAGCAGCAGAGTGGGCAGAAGAAAGACTTGAGTAAAATCAAGTGTTATGCATGTCAAGCATTTGGGCACGATGCCTCACAGTGTCCAAGCAAGAAGAAGAAGAATGGACATGGACAGCAGACTGCAGCCTCAGCAGAGGTTGATGAGTTTGGTGATGCATTTCAGAGGGAGTTTTCCCTATATGCTGGACAGATGGAGAGAGAGAGAGTCTCTTTAGCCCCCAGCACAGATATGGATATGGATTGGGAGCATTCATTGTTGGCAGGTCATCAGGGGGGTCCATCCACCTCTACTACTTGGTAGATTGACAGCGGAGCCTCGAGCCACATGACTGGAGCTCGAGAGATGTTCTCAGAGCTATCTCAGACAGGTAGAGATGTGGAGGTTGTGCTTGGAGACAACACCGTTGTTAGAGCTGTTGGTCGGGGGACCATTACATTTCAGAGGGAGTCGATGAGTCCCATGACTCTGGGGGATGTGTTGTATGTCCCTGGGCTGAAGAAGAACCTTGTGTCAGTTTCCACCATTGAGGACAGGGGTCTTGGGGTGTGCTTTTCAGATGGGAGAGTGCAGGTGTATCCCAGGCCTACAGGTATGTCTAGTGCCGTGGACATTGGAGTCAGATGTGGAAAGTTGTACAAGCTCTTGTTTCAGCCACAGTGCGCTCTAGCGCATAGCAGCAGCAGTGAGCTATGTGAGCTTTGGCATCAGAGGATGGCCCACCTACATCACCCCGCTCTCAGGTTGTTGAGGAGCATGGTTACAGGATTACCGGAGTTCAGCATTGAGTAGAGTGATGTGTGCAGGGGGTGTGCTTTGGGAAAGTACACCAAGACTGCTTTTCCGAGCAGTGACACGAGAGCTGCAGGGGTGCTAGATCTTATCCATTCTGACATATGCGGTCCTATGTCATCTTTGTCTTTGACAGGTTTTGAGTACTACATTAGCTTCATTGATGACTACTTCAGGAAGACCTGGATCTACTTCTTGAGGAGCAAGAAGTCCTCACTTGTGTTGAGAGTCTTCCAAGGGTTCAAAGCCCTTGTGGAGAAGTAGACGGGGAGGAAGATCTGGATGTTGAGATCGGACAATGGGGGTGAGTATACCTCCAAGGAGTTCGATGCATTCTGCAGATAGGAGGGCATTCAGAGACAGTTGACAGTTCCTTACAC
>LPNX010662401.1:305635-327375 GCA_001517045.1 Pseudotsuga menziesii
ATATTTAGAGCAGCCACAGGGATTTGAGATCCATCGGAGAGATTCTCATGTGTGCAGGCTGAGGAAAGCCTTGTACGGACTGAAGCAAGCTCCTAGAGCTTGGTACTCCAGGATTGATACTTACTTGACATCGATGGGATTCCAAAAGAGTGAGGCTGATCCCAACCTATACTTCATTGTGGTTGGAGGAGATCCGGTCATTCTTCTGCTATATGTTGATGACCTATTTATCACAGGTGATGAGCGTCTCATTGCACATTGCAAGAGAGATCTAGCATCGGAGTACGAGATGACAGACATTGGACTGATGCATTACTATCTGGGGATGGAGGTTTGGCAGGAGCCTGGACATATTTTCCTTGGACAGGGGAAGTATGCAGTTGATATTCTGAAGAGATTTCGGATGGAGGACTGCAGGCCGATGTGTACGCCTATGATCACCAATTGGAAGCAACTTCATGCTTCCGAGGGTAAGTTGGTGGATCCCACTTTATATCATCAGCTCATTGAGTCTTTGATGTATCTGGTCAATACCATGCCAGACTTGTGTTTTGCGGTTAACACTCTTAGTCAGTTCATGGTTGAGCCTAGGAGTGTGCACTGGACTGCCGCAAAGCACATACTAAGATATCTTGCAGGTACGGTGGATTATGGTCTGGACTACAGGGGTTCGGGTGGAGTCAGCTTGGTTGGGTTCACAGATTCAAATTGGGCAGGTTGTGTGAGGGATCGGAAGAGCACTTCCGGTTGTTGTTTCAGTTTGGGCTCGGCAGCAGTGTCGTGGTTCAGTCGGAAACAGAAGTCTGTTGCACTGAGTTCTGCTGAGGCTGAGTATATGGCAGCCAGTCAGGCTACTTGTGAAGCACTGTGGCTTCGCAAGTTATTGGTAGATTTATTTGATCAGCAGCTTAGGCCTACGGTGATCTATTGTGACAATCAGAGTTGCATTCAGCTCTCTGAGAATCCAGTGTTTCATGACAGGTCGAAGCACATTGAGATCAGGTACCATTTCATCAGTGATTATGTTCAGAGAGGAGCAGTTGAGCTACAGTATATATCCACTGATGAGCAGGTAGCAGACATTCTGACGAAGTCTTTGGGGAGGGGGAAGTTTGTCTTCTTCAGAGATAAGTTGGGAGTGGTGCAGAACACCTTCCTCGGTAAGAGGGAGTGTTAGTTTTGTACCTAGGAATTTGTTCCCTAAGTGACTTTTTGCCTAAGTCACTTAGAAAAGGGATAAATGTGACCCTCACATTAAAAGCTACTTAATGAGACTTTATAAAGTTAAAGTCACTTTTTGATAAATTTAAGTGGGTGAGTAAATTTATTTAAGTGATTTAAATAAATGAGATTTTTACTCTCATTGAATCTTAGCCATTGGATTGGATCTTTCTCCACCGTTGGATTGGATTCCCACTTAGGGTTTAGACAAAAAGGGTTGAGGGAGGCATTTCACATTCATTCTTGAGAAAAGAGTGAAGAGAAGAGAGAGCTGAGAGGGGGCATGAATTTCGAGGAGTTGGGCACTTTCAGACAGCACGAGATTCGAGGAAGAGAGGTACAGATTTGGCACGCATCCCAAGGCAGCTGTACAGTATGGTTTGAAGGGCACGAATTTCGAGTTAAAGCAGGGCACAGAAAACAAGGTTGGCTCATTTATTGAGGCTGTACTTTGCATGAATTTCGAGGCCGTACAACACAGAAATCGAGGTCCGTACAGTCTGTACGGACAGTACTTTTCTGCACAGATTTTGAGGTGGATATCAGGCACATTTCCCAAGGCAGCTTTTGTATTTGTTGGCACAGAAATCGAGACCGTACAACAGCATTAAATGTTGTCCGTACAGTACGGATTCTGAGTGTTGGCACAGTTTTCGAGGGCAGATTTTTTGCTGATATTTCTGGCATGTTTTTCAAGGAGGTTTGCACAGAAATCGAGGCAGCAAAAGCACGGAAACTGAGACAGACTGCTGGTCAAATTTCTGGGTTGAGATAAGTTGGATTTTTTTACTGTAAAAATTAATGTCTGATTTTTATCCTGAAGCATAATAAAAACACTCTCTCTCTAACTGGTTTTCCCCGTGGGGGTTTTTCCAGGGCTTGATTTGGTCAAAAATCTCTGAGTCTATCATTTTATGGTGTGATTGTTAAATGTGTTTTTCAGCATGTTAGTGTTTTTACTGTGTGTTTAATTGTTCAGTAAAAATTTCATAAGTAACCTACAGCCAATGCAAAACCGGCTGTAGGTGAAAACCACGAAATGTGACATAAACCAGCAAACAGTAAAACTCAGAAATTTCTACAGAAATCGTGTCTATGAAACAACAATCCAACCTAAATCTTTTTCCTTATTTTGTTCACCGCTTTGCTATATATATATATATATATATATATACTTGCACAATAGTCTATACTATATAGTATTATGCACACCCCTTACACTTGCTAGTTCTAAAAAAGTTCAAGCAAATGAGAAAAAGGTTGAGTGACATTCCATTATTGGCACTTGAACATGAGCAAAATGCAGTTTAGCTTTAGGAAACTTAAGTGCAACTATTTTCAATCTGCAATAGGGTCCATGAAGGGTCTATGTGAAGAATGCTTGTCTCTATAACAACTTTTCTTCCTTATATTTCTTGTTTTTATGATGATTAAATTTGTTGCCACCTAATTCACACCTTGGGTCACGTGGCATAAATCTTCAAGTCACTGAGTAAGACCTTGGGGGCAAGTAAGAGTCAAGTGATGTCACTTGATCTTGACCCCTCCATTTAGGCTTTCTTCTAGCGAAGCCAAGGGGGGTGGTCACTATGATAATAATCGAAGGTTGTTAATTCATGATAATAAAGCTATTCTAGGGGATGAAAAAAGTTACTAAAAACAAGACTTTTGCAAATAATTTAGATCAACAACATGTAATCTTTAAAAAAAAAATACATTCAACACATAAATTGACTTAGATAGCAAAAAATAAATGTGTGATTGATACAAATAGGCTAGTGCTAATGGAGTCGGTTAGTGTTGTTGTGACTTGAAAGTATTGCAATTGTCTCATTGGTCAGTTTTAAATTTATTGATGAGTTGATTGAGTGGGTAAATTGAAGTTTATTGATAAGTTGATTAAGGAGTGGTCGATTTTATTAAAATGAAAGTGATCTAGATTATTAGAAGGGAGAGGAAATTCCAGATATATCCAAGGGGTATGAGGAATATGTCTGGAATTGCTTAGAGGTGGTTCTCACAACAAAATGTGAGCTAAACCAGAGTCGTAGGGGTGTGTCCAACACTACACCAAACGATTTGTATCCTAACAGTGCGTCATGGTTACTGTTTAGTGGTTCTTGCTTCACTTGAATACTTTGCCCACAACTTAGCAATATTAAAAAAAAACGTCATATTTTCGTTTGGGGATCAATTAAAAGATGAAACTAATTACTAGTCAGTCATATCATTTTCTGATACAACCAACTGCTTAGGCGAAGCTGTAGCGGAAGTAGAGCATATGAGGATAAGAGGCTTGTTAAATTTTAAGAATTTTGGAACATGTTTTCTTGTTTATTAAGACCCCAAGAGTCTCTTTCAGGTTGTGAACCTTACTCAGGAAAGCAAGGGGGTTAATTTGCCAAAAAGTAAAAAGATGCAAAAAATGAAATATTTTTTAACTAACCTGCCATGAATCGCTTTCCCCTTTTAGGTAACTCGGCAATGCACGGAATTAGTATTTCTTTCGTTGAATAAGATAAAATAAACAAATTAAGTAGAAAAATAAAACTAAACTACCAACAAAATCAAAACATAAAAAATGGCTCTACGTTAAAGTTTGTTGCATCTTTAGCATTATTATGACGTGATGACTCTATAGAGAAAAATGGTTCTATGTGACATTTTAATCACCCGGAGCAAACGAAAAGTGGGCTCCGATGTAAAGGATATGCTATGATTGTGAAAACAAGTATCACCATGTCGAATTCCACCTGTAGATCATACTTTTACGCCCTTTACAAAATTTTTAATCAAACCATTAAAAATGACAGAATTTTACAGGAAAATTTATTTTCTCGTAAATTAAAAAAAGTTAAGGGGACCTAGCACATGTCCATATGACTCAATAACAATGTTTAGCATGTTCATATACATTGACACGTGAACTTTAATAACCTCCAAGGTTTAGCCACCAAGACAACCATTCCATCTTTGGAAGAACAGGTGAAAAACTCAAAAATTATACATCGCTTGTTCAACATTGCATAATTGACAAGAGAAAAAACACCTTGGAATAATTTGCTTGATAACCAAGTCCTAGGAAGCAAAGTTTATTACAAAAACCTGTGCTACTATAGTTTTTACAACTTCCTCGTAGGGTATGAACAAGTGGTAAGAATGTGAAAAAAATGGCCTTGGAAGGCCTAAATGGCCTTTTGAACTCTGAATTTGAACAAGTATTTGTTCACTTTTGGAGGCTCACTTGAAATTTCGACTAAGCACAATCTATTTGGTAATAAGGTTAAAAGGCATTCCCTTCTCAACAAGTTCTATAGATTTTTACATCTGTGTTGTAAACCGCTACAAAACACTTTGGGATATACATTCTTGAATTCTGTAAAGATATTATATTCATATTTTGGATTAATAAGGGTATTGAATAAGAATTATTCAAATGTTTAGTACCCAATCCAAGTCTCTTCTATCCAATTATTTTCATAGTGCTTCAGGTTGAGATGGGGGTAGAGTTGGACTTGAACAACTACTAGACACCTATGTACAATATGTAAAAGCTAAGATTACCTTGAAATGAGAAGAACAAGAGAAATATCCAAAAGGATCATAACTTTGAGTTGTTGCATTTATTGGTTTGTTGACATGGAGGCTTTGTTGCTTGTCATGATGTTGTTTAAAATGTTGAAATATTGTAACTTCGAAGAATATTTTAAATGTATTTTACTGATGTAACCCAAGGGAGATGTCTTATTCCTTCGTCAGGATGTTACTATTGTAATCAATTATCAAAGAGTCATGAGGTACAACCTCCATTGTAAGTCGAGTCAATAGTACCCTCTTGAATATAGTATAATATTGTTTTGTGTCATCCTAGGTGAATTCAACCCAGTGAGTTTGTTGGGGCTAACTTGTTAGGGTAAAATTCAAGTGACATAAAGAGTGTAACTAGAGGAGTTGTGTTCCTTATTAGAACACACACTCTCTCTTGTCTATAGCGCATAGGAGAGAGAGAGAGAGAGAGAGAGAGATCGAGAGATCAACAAGAAGGAGTATCTGTTTTGGAGTTTTATCTTATACATCTATATGGAGGAAGTTTTGTTGGGTTTTCTTCTCCTTGATGGCTTCCTAGCATAAATATGTGTCTATCTTGTGATTTTGTTTCTTTTAGTGATTCTACATATGTTATTGATGTGAAATTGGATTAAACACTAATGATATCTAACTAAGCATGTGAAATATTAACATGGTTTCAGAGCTATCTTGAATAGAACAACTTTCACAAGGTGAAACCCTCTCACCTCTCCCTTTGGCAATAAATTATGGTTTCTGTCAAAATTGGAATTTTGGAAACCTGATCGCATAGAAATGTGTGCCTCCCTAGAGCACATCTATTGGGATCTAGATCGAATTTTTTGAGTGGGTGGATCTCCAGGAAATCCAAACCATAGTTTGGCCTTGAACCAGAAAATTGCAGAAATCTACAGAAACTGAAATCTCACAAGCAAGTTTTGAAGGGTGAAGATTTGGAATCTCCAGAAACCAAGTGGACCAACCAACTCGCCTTAGTCAAGCGCATCTCCTGGTAAGGTCAGTATTTCATTTTGAGAAATTTTATTTTTTAGTGACCTCTTGGATAAGTTGGCCCCACGCAGTAAGCTTGAGGACAAGTTAGAAGGCATAGAAAAATTCCGAGCATGGAAGTATAGGATTGGACTCGTTCTAAGAGAAAATGGTCTTGAGAAATATATCAAAGAAGAAGTTGTAGAACCAGAAGAAGATGAAGCTAAGGAAAAACACCACAAGGACCTATTCAAGGCAATGAGGATCATTATTGATTTTATCAAGGATCACTTGATCCCTCAAGTGTCATCCAAAGAGACACCAAAGAAAATGTATGATTCTCTTTCCAGAATGTATGAAGGAAAGAACATCAGCAAGAGGATGAATTTGAGAACTCAATTGCAGAGCACTAAGATGAGTAAAGGAGAATTCATTCAAGACTACTTCACAAGGGTCTCCTAGTTCAAGGAGCAACTAGATGCCATTGAAGGCTCCCTTGATGAAGATGAACTAGTTATGACTAATCTCAATGGTCTCACTAGGCCTTGGTAGTTCATACAGACTATATGTGCCAGAAAAGAAAGTATGAAGTCTGACATTGTATGGGAAGACTACATCCAAGAGGAAGCCAAAGTAGCTATAATAGAGAAGCTCTACTCAAAGAAGATGATTAAGCCCTAGCCACCCATACCAGAAGAGGAAGAAGACAATCAAGCTTCAAGAAGGATATTCACAAGTATTAGCCTCCCAAGAGGTTTTAAAAGAAAAGAGAAAACAGTCAGAAGAAAGACTACTCCCAATATTAATGTTATAACTGTCATAAGATAGGACACCTTGCCAGAGAGTGTCCATTGAAGAAGAACAACAACAAAAGACATCATGCACATCTAGCTGAAGATGAGGATGAAGAAGAAGGAGAAAGACCTCTAAAGAAACAAGCAAAAGAACAAGATGTAGAAGAATATGTACTATTCTCTGCACCCTCTGGGTCTGTAATACCTGAAGAAGATACATGGATTATTGATAATGCTTTTTCAAAGCACATGACAAGACAAAAGAAAACTCTGTCGAGACTCGAAGAGAAGAACCCTCCTCAGAAAATATCATTAGGAGGTGACTATTAATATCCCATCATAGGAATTGGTGAAGCAAGCTACAAGCTTTACTCTAGAACTCCCATGAAGATGAAGGAAGTACTATATGTACTCACTCTCATTTGTACTCACTCACTAAAGTTGTTCTTAGCGAAAGAGAGAGAGAGAAATAGTAGTGTGCCGGAAAGAAATGAGTAGTGTTATCAGCCAAAATGACACTTCTCCGTTTGAGTGCCGACATTCCTCATGTTCGTACACAAAAGGACAAATTAGGATTGAAGTGACCAAAACACTATAGATGTGCATGACCTTTGATGCATTATCTTCTAACCAGCCTTATATATTTTTATTTTGAGTTTTGGGTTGCATACGTGACTATATGCATTGCAACTCGCATATCATATGTTAGTATTTGCATTGCAACCCACGTATACTTGCATACGTGTGTTTCCTTTGAGAAACACGTGTATTATACACGAGTTTCCTATATCAATACCTGCGTATACCTTAATTTGACATTAAAAAATATAAATCGAGATTAGATGAGATTAGTTAGGTTCTAATCCATAACTATCCCAACCATCTCAACCATCCCAACCTTCGAAACCATTCTATTTCCCAAAGTATAAATAGAGGCCTTAGGGTGGGGGCTAATCAATAAATTTTGGAGAGCAAATAGTATGCTAGTGGTATATCTTCAGAATCTTGGAGCAACATAACTCAAAGTCCTTTGGTTGCAGAGGAGTCCTTGTGTCAAAAGATGGGTTGTATTCTTATCTTATTCACCGCTTGTTAATAAAGAGAATTCTTCTTCCAATCTTGTATTGTGTCTATTTCATGTATATTGGTTTAATGAAAATGTTTGATTATATTATTTATATGCTTTTCATCTAACCTCTGATATATATATGCATGGGATATTACTTGAAGGATTTGCTCTTTGTAGGTGAAGAGGTGCATCCCTAAAGGCTTTTGAAAGGAGTGGAGTGAGAGAAGATCAAGCTTGGATCGACCATTGTTAATCGAGTAAGTCACTATTTTCTTCCTATTCTCTTTCCATTCTCTGTAAAAAGTTGATTGTCTACAAGTTAGTAGTAATTTGGTAACCCTAGACCCTAAGTTACAAGGGTGCAATATCCTGAACAACAGAACTGGCGACTTTGTTGGGGAGTCTAGCCTGCTGTGGGTTCATCCTATAGGTGCTTTACCAGTCTTTGCTCTAATTTTGAGTGTGGTTCTTTTATCTTGCCTTTGATTTGCAATGTAGTGTGTCCAAAGACCTTTAGTTTTTTTTCTTTAATTTTTTTTTGTTTTATACGCGGGTCGCTGTTATACACAGTCGCGTATAGCGACTTGTATACGCGGGTTGCTCTATAAGATAGTCGCGTATGGTACGTGGATTTCTCTATAAGACAGTCGTGTATATCGTGTAGTAGCATAAAAATTTTGGTAGGGTTTGCTTGTCCCTATCTTGGTTGATTTTTGTTTGCTCAAGGCTCTTCTGTTGTTGGCATGATTCTGTAAGTCCAAAGTCCTGTATGCCATACTTTTGCTTGTTGATAAGACTTTGAGTTTTTTTTCTTTGTTTGAATCTTCTTTCATCTAGTGATTTGAAGTTGGCCTTCCTGCTTGGTATATGAGTCAGGTGCTGTGTGTCTGAGTCAGTGATCAGGGCTTTAGATACCTTATACTCTGTACTGCTATGTGTAGTATAAGTTTGCCACTTGTTCTTTAGTAAATCTAGTGGATTTTATTCATTAGTTTTTTCCAAGTCAGCTTTTTCACCAATTTTTCTTCCTGTTTGGTTGAAGTTGGTTATTGTGGGTCCTCTATACTTCATTTTGCTTTTTATATGTTGTGATTATTCAAACTCGTTCAAAAAATTTACATTTAGGTGCATTATAGTTTTTGAAGAATTTGAAAAAGTGAAAGAAAAACATCTTATGCTTTTGTATTTAGTTGCACTTAGTAGCTTTCTTTTCAGTATTTTCAAATAAAATTTCAAAAGTTATAAAAAGATGTCTTAGTTTTCCAACACTTAGTTTCATTTTCATTAGCTTACATTTACAAAAAAAAAAAAAAAAAATTGGTTTGAGTAGTTGCAATTTGCTTTGGAATTTACTTTATACATCATTTTTGATTTTTTCTTATTGAGTCTATAATATCACAGTCCTTCACACCATTTACCTTCTGACTAAGAACATCCCTTAAAATGAACGATATAATTTAAAATTTATTAGTAAGTTTTATTTTATAGGGTCATACACCAACTAGCTTAAGTTAGACTTGTGGAATAGGAAGTTTAAACTCTCCACAAGTGTTTTAATTCAGACATATTTGGCCAATTGATAAGTAAATCATTTTCTATGTTGATTGTATCTGGGAAGCTCCTCTCAAACGAGAGCTAAGCATGAGGCCGCGTAGAGGCTTGGACTGAGGAAATAACCCTCTGATTCCTTGTCAAAGTGTAGACCAAGGTTTTTGCGCATATGGGGATTCTGTCCTAGACAGGGTTTTGGGCTTTGCTACCTTGCCCATGCGTACAAACCAAGCTTGCGACTGTCCCCCCAGACTATCAATATAGTTAAGGTAGCCTTTAGTCTCTCTGACATCTAGGGTTCATACACAGGTACACCGGAAGGCTATTTCTAGTTCACCTTGGACGGGCTTGGAAGGTAACCCTTGTAGAAAGTGTGGGAGGGTGGTGGGTGATTCATCCACTTGTGCCTAAGAACATCTTCAAGGATGCCAAGTAATTGTCTCTCAGCTTTCTTTTGGAAAGCATATTTTATACCCCTTGTGTTTGTTGTGACTTTAGGAAATTTTGTAGTGATTGATCTGTGGGTTGTTTATGTTTAGCCGGCCTTAGGGTGTGAAGAGTCAAATTTTCAATCGTAGAGGACCAACCTCTTAGAAGGTCAAGAAGGTTGCAAAACCTTCCTCTGCTTGTTATAGTGGAACCTCCACCGCCCCCTCAAAGGAGGATATTAGACATAGACGGTTCTTTCGAACCGGTAGGAATTAGTGAAGTTTCGGGTGAACCAAAACTTAGGACAAACTAGGTTGATACAACCACAGTAGAGATAGAAGACTTGCAAGCTGACGAGTTTGCGAGAAACTTTAATTCACCTCTTACTGACCTAAACGATCCAGTGATCGTCCAGGTTCTTCCTTTCAATTCACATGTGATTGGTGTTCCTGTGGGCAAACTAATGTCTAGTGCAGGAGAAAGTCCTTCTACCTCCACCTCAACTGTTTTGGCTGAAGGAGTGCCACCTCCCCCGGTTGGTGCCCCTAGAACAAATATACCTACTACTCCTTTAAATCCAGCTAGTCGGGTGGTTCAACCACCGACTTCAACAAATGTAGTAGGCACTTTTGGTGGGGTGGTCACTGGGATCCCTAGTGTACCTTCTACTTCAACTTCTTTTGCACACACTACTCAGACTGGTCCTATTGGATCCTCTTCATTTGTCCAAGGTTTTCCTTGGAATGGGGGGCACATTCCCCCATCTGCCCCATATGTAGGTCCAATACCTGCATATGTAGGGGTGTAGTTTGGAAACACTAACCCTTATGGTTAAGGTTTCCAAACGTCGGTTTTGACTCCCTTCATGAGCTCTCATTTTTTGCTTTTTAGCGGAGGGATACCTACTCCTGTTTTCCAAACTCCAGTTTCAACTAGGGAAGCTCGAACCTTATACACTACACCACATATGAACAATCCATTAGCTTATGGGTGGAACCCTTTCCAAAGCGGTTCGACTACTTCGCAACCGGTGGCTAGGGGCAACCCTACCTTCACATTTGAGAACCATGGGGAAAGTCCTTCTACTTCCCAAGTTGGTACTTTTCATGCTCCGGTTAGGCCCAATTTTTCTTCCATGACAACTTTGAATTTTTTAGATTTGTCCAATCTAATGAATCATCCAGTGAGACATGATTCCTCTTGGCCTGTTCCTACCAAGCTTCCCTCGGGTATCCCAAAATTCGAAGGCAAAGTTGGTGAAGAACTATGGGCTCATATCACCACCTTTCACTTGTGGTGCTTCTCTAACTCGTTGAACGATGCCACCATTCAGTTGAGATTGTTCCAAAGAACTCTTACTAGTGCTGCAACAAAGTGGTACATTGAACTTCCCTCTGCTGCATTTGGTAGTTTTTGGGACTTAGCCAATGTGTTCCTTAACCATTTCCAACATCATGTCTGGTATGATGCCGAGACAGACTTATTGTCCACCTTTCGACAGGACAAAGCCACTCATACTTCTAATCACATCCAATACTGGAGAAGGCGGAAGAGGCTCAATAAGGCCACTATCCCTCCCGAGGTTTTGCTAGAATGGTTCCTTAAGTCCTTATTGCCGTATATATCTAAGGATGTATCCACTTCGGGAGTAACTAATGAGAAAGACGCTATCCTCGAGGCCGAGTAGTTAGATTTGATATATTCTCAGTCTGGGATTCTATATGAAGTCATACCTAATGCACCGAGACCAACACATAGTGTCAAAAAACCTAAGCCTGGACCCCATGCCGATGGTGTGGTTGGTTCAGTGAAATCTCCCACTGTAGAGTCTTTGGCTAAACAAATCCATGAGTTGTCCATCAAACACTCTATGATAAAGGCAACAAAGGCTTCCCCCTAACCCCAGAATGCAAATGTTTCTACACAATCCTCCCAAAAGGGAAATCAGCAGCCCGATGGGAAAAATAAAAAGGGGAAGAAAGGTGAGGGAAACCAAAACTAGCCAAAACCCACAAACAATGTTGATGGGGGGGGGAAAAAGAAGAAGAAGGTGAAATTTCCATGTAAGTTGTGCCAGGAAGATCACTTGACCTATCAATGTACCCTTATGGACCAAGCTCTGAAGCTGCTCAAAAACCAACACCCAGCACTCCAAATGCCCCTGACCCAAATTATATCAACATGGTTTGATCCCAAACATTACTCCAAACTAGGAACAAAAACTATGAGATAGAGACTCCAGAGAAGGGTAAGTCTATAGGTGAAACTTCTAACCCTCTCGCAATTGAAAAGCATGTCGAAACTATGCCCAAGATACCAAAAGGTGTCTTCAAGAAGACATTGCACAATCCTAATGCTAGGGCTACAGCCAATTACTCTGTAGTTGAATATTTATCCCAAACCCCTTGCGCGATGTCGACTTTAGAGGTGTTACAGAGTTGTCTCGCCCAGCGAGATGCACTCTTATCATCCTTAGGTAGTATGGATTCATCGAGCCTCATGGCGAAATTTAATTTGTTTGACGTCAAAATTCGCCTGTCGTATCATGTGGCCTTATCGATAGATGTCATCCATGGTGGAAAAACCATTGGAAGGGCAGTTGTTGACGAGGGCGCTTCCACATGTGTCATGTCCTTGTCTTGCTAGAAGGCTCTTGGATCTCCATAGCTAGTTCCATCGAACACCCTACTCAATGCTTTCGACGGAAGGCCATTTCGTCCTCATGGTATCCTACCAGCTTTCGAAATAAAGTTGGCAGGGAAGGCCGTGTTTGTTGAGGTAGAGGTGATTGATGCGCCATTGGATTATAACTTGCTTCTGGGGAGAAGTTGGACTTATGCCATGTCTGCTATTGCATCAGTCGTTCTTCGGGTAGTAGTGTTTCCATACGAAGGGAAGTTGTTCACTGTAAACCAAATCAGATTTACTCGGAAGGGCCACAAGGAAACTAATGAGTTCATCGTGCCTTTGGTTGATTAGGTTAAACCTACTTCATAGAGCTTAGGGGCTGAAATGTATTCATCATTGATGGGAACATTCGATTTTCTAGCTTGGATTAATTACTTAGATTCTACTAGTATAGGGAAGTCTATTGCAACGGTTGTCGACAGAATAGACCCTTGGGTTCTTCCTTCCCGTCATGAACCTGAAGTGCCCTTATCAGCAGCAGAAGTAGCTTATCAAGCTATCATTCATACCGCTGTTGATCCCATTTCAGTTCCTTTCACAGTCTTAGAGGAGCCGAAAGAAGCTTATCTTCCTGCTTGGGCAGAGAAATCTTTGCATACTGAAGACTTCTTAGACATGGTTTTTCCATCCGACGAAGCCATTTTGGAAGCTATGTGTGGACGAGATAAGATCTGCGAAGATCTTCATCATCGATCCTATTTTCTTCCAGAATTAAGCAGGATTGAAAACCAAGAGTTCCATATGAGACTGGCAGGTGATGCTGATATACCAATCAATCCCTTACCATGGGAGGGAATATTTGCCGAGGGGAATATGGAAAACATTTCCATTACTATTCCTATCAACATCTCTCAAACCCAAACGTTGTGAAAAATGTATATATCGGTGCAAACTGCTCTTCGAAGGAGATTGCTATGTATATAGCCTTATTTAAGGAATTCCACGATGTGTTTACCTGGTCATATGAGGAGATGCCAAGCATAGATCCATCGATAGTCGAACATGAAATTTGAACCTATCCTGATGCCAAACCAGTTCGACAAAAACTTAGACCCGTCAATCCGCGTAAAGTGGCAACTGTCAAGGCTGAAGTTGAAAAACTGCTAAAAGCTGGTTTCATTTACCCTATAGCTTTGACAGAATGGGTATCCAACCCTGTTCCTGTCGACAAAAAGCAAGGGATGATACGTGTCTATACTGACTTTCGCGATTTAAACAAAGCATGTCCTAAGGATGACTTCCCTACGCCGTTCATAGATCAAATCATTGATGGTTGTGTGGGGAGTGAGGTCTTTTATTTTATGGATGGTTTCCCTGGGTATAATCAGATTCAAATCAAACCGGAAGACCAACATAAAAAAAATTTCATCTATCCTTGGGTTACATTTGTGTACAAGAAAATGCCTTTTGGATTGAAAATGCAGGGGCTACCTTTTAGCAGGCAATGAATTTTTCCTTTCATGACATCAAGTTTATTGTTGAGCCCTACCTAGATGATCTGCCAACAAATTCTAGTAAGAGGATCGATCACCAAGATCACTTGCGTTTAATTTTTGAAAGATGCAGACATTATAAAATACGTTTGAATCCCACAAATGTGTTTTCTGTGTCGAGTCAGGTAGGTTTCCTGGGTTCATTGTTTTTAACAAAGGTATTCAGGTGGATCCTTTGAAAGTTTAGGCCATACTAAATCTTCCTCCTCCTCATTCTATCAGGAAGCTTCAGAGCCTGCAAGGGAAGTCTAACTTTCTTCGACGTTTTATTGTGAATTATGCCAAGATCAACAAAGGTTTCATGCGCCTGTTGAAGCAGGACGCACCATTTGTATGGGATGAAATTGCACAACTTGCGTTCGAGGCATTAAAGAAAGCTTTGTTGTCGGCACCGTTATTGCATCCGCCAGATTACTCTTGTGATTTTATATTGTATATGGCCGCATTCGAGTCAACCATAGGGGTAGTACTAGTCCAGGAAGATGATGAGCTCCAAGAGCATGTCATCTACTATCTTAGTCGTGCTTTAGCTAGCCCTGAACTTAGGTATTCCATGTCAAAAAGTTGGCATTAGCAACTGTGTATGTTGTTCAGAGGTTGCATCACTACATCTTACTAAGGATTACGACTGTAGTGGTGGATGTTAATCCTTTCCAATATGTTTTGTCCCGGCGAATAGTTGGAGGCAAATTCAATAAATGGATAGTCATTCTCTAGGAGTTTGACTTGGATTTCCAATCCGCCAAATCCAAAAAATACTTAGTTTTTGCATAGCTCATTGCAGAACTTCATGTTGAAGAAGATGTAGTCATTGAAGAAGACTCATTCCCAGATGAGCACATCTTCTTGATTTCCATCTCTGACCCTTGGTACGGAGATATACTTGTCTATCTCTAGACTCTGAAGTGCCCCACAACCTTTTCGCGGGAAGAACGACGCAAATTATGCTTACATGCAAAAAAATACCTCATTATTGGAGATACTTTATATCGTAGAGGGGTAGACTCTATTTTGCGTCAGTGTCTTACCCACTAAGAGGCTAAGAATGTCCTGAGTGATGTCCATAGTGGAGCGTGTGGGGGTCATTTATCTGGGTTAGCAACGGCTCAAAAGATCTTACGTGCCGGTTACTTCTGGCCCACGATCTTTAAATATTGTGTGGAAGTCGTGAAGCGATGTCACCCTTGTTAGCTTTACACCAGAAAGATGTGGTCGCATCCTGCTCTGTTATTTCCTGTCATATCCATGGACCCCTTCATCAAGTGAGAGATATATTATGTGATGGCAACCCTGTTTCGGCCGGGGGGCACAAATACATCATTGTCGTTTTGGATTACTTCACGAAGTGGGCAGAGGCAATGCTCACCTATAAGGCTAACGGGGAAACTGTAGCTTTTTTCATTTTCAATCAAATTATCGCATGTTTCGGTATTCCTAAAGAGATTGTCACTTACCATGGAAGTTGTTGACACAGAGAGGGGGGGGGGGGGAGTCAGTGTGAAGCCAATTTTAAACTTTTCACATTTAGCTACATGTTCATCATTCCATTACTTTACCATAATCATTTCATAACATCATCATTCACATAGCATTTAACTTATCAATAACCATAACACAGAAGAACACCACACAACACAAAAGAACACCACACCATATAAATTTGTAATCTTTTTATATCATTTTGGTTCGGCTACAACCGTTAGGAAAAATCAGCACCTACTCTTAATCCAGGACCCTGCCTGGTTTTCTTAGACCCTGCTAAGAAGGGTTTGAGGTATCCTAACCTGAAAAAGCAAGTCAAGATTGCATTTACATTAAAGCTCACTGTTACATTACTTCATCACTTGTCTCTTCAATCTGCTGCTGGTCAATACTGCTGATTACTTTCATTAACACTGCTGCAACACACCTGCTCTTCAATACTGCCAAGTTATCAAGGACTGCTCATCTCTGCTGTTGTTTGTCAGCTGCTCATCAACTTCTTGTTCATTTGCTCACTGCTGCTCATGAATCTCTGGTCAATCTTAGCTTATTAACCTCTGTTGCTCATCCTCTTCACTACTGCCGGTCATAGTCTCAATCTCTGCTCAAATATCTGTGCACATCAATCATCAATCATAGTTGCTCAATTACACTGCTGAGTCATCAACGTCTGTTCAATGAACTGCTGCTACCATCAACTTGTCATGCCTTGGCTCTTTGTAAATGTACTGTCATTTGTAACAGACCATTGAACTATGTATACACTTCTGAAACATTACTGCTACTGCTGTATGTAACTAGGGAATCATAGGAATGCAAAAAGCTTACTTATAGTGCATGTTTGCCCAAACAAAAACAATCTCAAACTCTGGAAATAAAAGATGCCTTGCAGATATCATAAAGCCTCTGCACATCCTAGTCAAGTTCAGCACTGTCAAGCATTCAGCTTTGTGACTGTCAAGCATCAATGCAGACTTGGACTGTCATCATACACCATCAATCTCCAATATTGTTCCATCAAACTTCAATAGGAAATAAAAACTTCAGACTGTTTATACTCATACATTCGGGACTGTTTACCAAGATACTTGCTCAAAAGTAAAGCGTTGTTCAACCTTGAAAGGCCTCTCTTTGAAACCCCACAGTTCAATAGAGGCAAGCAGATCTATGTCTTGGAGAGTACTCCAACCCTTAAGTACTGGTCATAGTTCATCTGAGTAAGATAACAGAAGATGCTTGCAAAAAGGAGTACTTACTTGAAGCTGCTCATTACTTAATCTGGTCTTAGTGACTGGACATGCAATTGACTTTCTCCATACCTTTGTTCTTTCAACTGACTTGACCTTCAGCAAGATATACCTTCAAATGATGGCGGTGTATGATGCTCGGACTGTAAGAAGACTTTCAAGGCTGTGCATTCAACACTCGAACTGCAAAACATATCCACTTGGACTGTGGATAAAACCTCTGAGCATATAAGTCATCACTGAGCATTGCTGAATGTTTTACTGGGTAAACATCATCTTACTGTCTCTTCAATTTGCTGCCAATTCTGTTTTACACATATTATCAATCTGTAAATTATATTATTAGCACTTCATCTTCATCCACAAACTGCCATTTGTCATATCACATCCGCTGCCTTAAATCATCATTCCAGCACCTTCTTGTATTGTCCATGCATGTTATATCATTTGCCTTGAACTGATCTCCAACCAAAAATACACATACACCTTTCTTTCTCCACTTCCAACCTTCTTGAACATCACCAAGAAACACCAGTTGCAAGAACCTGTCTGGGTCCACAGGCTTTACCCATGTTACAACTTCCCAGGGACCATTAGATAGAATAACAACATCTACAGCATTTGATGGAGTTGCTTTAGCATTTTCCCTTGGACCATTAAGATGCCCTTGTATTAATCGAGCAATATGCAGCAGAAGCTTAATCTATGAATCTGGTATGCAGCAGCTGAGTCCTTCTTCTATAACTTTTATCAATGATAGCTCTGTATCTGCATGTGCTCCTAGTAATTGACGTTGATGGTGATCTCGTTACTGCTGCACAACTGTAGATAACCATTATTTGCTACAATTACAATGAGTACTACTGTGACAAGCAAGCACAGAGGGTGGATAGAATTTGTGCTGAGACTTCGAAAAGACAACAGAGTAAGCAAAAGCTCTTCAGGTAACAAGACCTGTAGTGTCTAAATGAAAATAACAGCAATAGCCATCAAGCCAACTTATACGAGATCATCCCATAATTCTGGAAACTGTGAGGCTTCACGCAAAAATTAAGTTGTTCCCGATACATACCCAGAAACTGTAAGGTTTCATCTCAGAGATTCAAATGTGCGGGACTTCTGAATCTTTCTGGAGCATTGCCATTCCTTTAATAAAAATAATTAAATGCACTTGAAGTCTAGGCTTCTCCACAGATAAACGTAAAGATCAATTCATCGAGCTTCAAAACAAAAACGCTATCAAATTTGGCCAGAGCATACCTGGAAAGCTGATAGGATTGACCTAGGAAGAGCAACTATGTGGTACTGCGAAATCCTTCCAGAGTATTACCATTTCTTCAACCAAGAAATTATTGCTTTTTGCCAAAATGGCCAGAGAACAGAAATTTAAGCTATTTTCTGAGAATTGAACTCGAATTTCACATTTCTCGGATTTTCCTTGCTCCTTCTTTCCTTTGCATTGCCAGAAGATAAGACTATACACTTGCTTCCACAGAGGTGTCTTGGATCAACGAAGATGTTCCCTTTCCGCGACTCGGTCAGCTGTCAATACTTCAAATCACAGGCTGCCTCAGACAATATTTCAAAGCTATCCCAAAAATTTCCACGATGTCCCAAGAAATTTCCTTTTGCTGCCACCGAGCCTTAGTCAAAATCGCAAAGCTCTCTCGAATTTTCACGCTCCAAAAATGAAGTTGTGAGATAGTATTTATACTAGAACTCCACATAAAAATTTTGGGCCGACCTTCCATTATTTTTGCTGGGCCGACTTTCTCCCATATAAATTTATTTATTTAAAAAATAATGTTTTGAGCCGACATCCAAAAATATTTTAACTTTCCTTATGGGGCCGCCTTGCTATTGATCTGGGCCGACTTCACATGGAGCCGACATGTTATATCTCCCTTTTTTTTTTAATTCTGGGCCGACATTGCATTAAAATAAAAGTTTTTAATGAGACAAATTCTAGAACCATCAAATGTGGGTCCAAGATATTACAAGCCTTGAGATCTTCATATGTCATTTCCTTCTTGCTATGTAAGGATTTCATCAAGCCACTAGAGCTTCCAAGAGAATGCTTCCTCCAAGGACTCCATGACCTCATCAAGGGTATCTAGGTCATCGAATCACAAACTGAAGATCCAAGGACATCTTTAGGACTTCTTCATCAGGAAGGAGGTTTTAGCATCATCACTAAGGCTTTCATCATCATTGGCAGGGTCTTCAGTGCCATCAGCAGGATCTTCATCATCTTGGTGGTCCAATATACTGCAAGACTTTGTGGCATCAATGACATCCCGTGGGGCCACTGCAAGTCCATGTTGGCATCAATGAAAATTTCATCAACAATCTCCCCCTTTGTCATTGATGACAACAACTCATGCTCCCCCTATGAGAATGCTCCCCTTTTGTCTGCATCTCTCCCTTTGTCTTCATCTCTCCCCCTTTGGCATCAATGGCAAAGGGTGTCCACATACCTGTCTCTGAAATCTCTGATCACTGCTAACTGCTCCCCCTATCAATATGCACGATCCTAGGACCTGTCTCTATGCTTGGAGTAACCATCCTTTCTCCTTTGAGTTCATTCTCTAGCCACATGAACTCAAGGTGTGCTAAGGTCTTTGAGAGACCTTACACTTGGCTTGCCATATGGCAGCCATCCTCCCTGCTCTGATCAGCTTCTCCTTTCTGCAACTGCTCGGTCTTCCTTATCCATACTTGCTTCTTGGCATCTGTCCTTTGAGCATCTGTTCCTTCATTGTCCTTGTTGGTTTTCTTGGCTGAGCTATATGTTAGTCTTCTCATATCATTCCAATAGTTTTGTGCTTTGTGCCCAAATTTGTTGCATGACCAGCACCTAAATGAGCTGTTGGAACTTCCAATACTTCTTTGATCCACTTCATTTCTCCATGCCTGAGCATATCCCTGACTGTAGGCATTTGTCTTCTGATCTTCAAATATTCTTGCTGATATGTATGAAATACTTCTTGTTGCTTGACTTCTTTTACTGGCACATTCATGGGCTTTGTGTCCAAACCCACTGTAGAAGTAGCATCTCACTGTGTGACATGTGGCAGCAACATGTCCGACTTGATTGCATGTCCAACATCTAACTGAGACATTGGGGCTTCCAGCCCTTCTTCTTCCATGGAACCTACAATCCATAGCCTTATGACCAAAGTTAGAACACAAATAACAATAACCATTGAAGCCACTTTCATACCCGGGTTTTGCAGTTGCTTCCTTTATGAAGTTGCTTTGATGAACAGACCTAACTCCTTGTTTCATTTTTGAACTTCCAAACTCCTTGTTGTCATGTGCAGGTGCCTGGGGGGCAGCTTTGGACGTTGATGGACCTGCTTCTGGAGTCTTCAGAGACCAAGTGTCATCTTCAAGTTTTTCTTTGTTCTTCTTGAAACCAAGACCAGTTTTGTCGAGGGGAGATCTTTGGCAATCTAAGATCTTATCTAAGACAATTGAACTGTCCTGGAGCTTGACCAAGGCTTCATTTTTCTTACTTTTCTTTCTGAGACCAACTACCTCCATTTCCAGCTTCTGGACTATTTCCTCCTTTTCTTCTAGCTGTCTCTTCAAGATTTCTTCTATCCTCTTGGCTTCTTCCAGCTGAGTCTTCAATTCATGATTTACCTCTCTTGCTTCTTCAAGTATTTTTGAATCTTTATCATGGTTCTTTTGTTCTAGGGTTAGATCGATCAAATCAATCTTTAGCTTTTCTTTTTCTACTTCCTTTTCCTTTAGCAATTTCAGCCAACCTACTCCTTCATGCTTAAGTTTCTTAAGCAACTTCTTTAGTTCAACATTCTGCTTTTGGAGATTATCCATATAATCAAAGGTTGTCGTCCTAAACATCTTGTAATCAAATTGATTAAGATCAACTTTGTTCAAGAACCAATTAGCTCTGAGATCTATGTTGCATACATAGTTTATAATTCTCTGTTTAGCTTTCAATATTGCATCATCATCATCTGCAAGAACCTTCTCAATTTCATCACACAAGCTATCATAATCACAAGAGTCCATACCTTTACTAGAGTCCTCTTCTTGTTTATCTTCTTCTTGATTTAGCTCTTCAGGGGGCTTGTCTTCTGATTTCTGATCTGTCTTTTCGGGTTCTGGTCTTGCCTTCTGATACTCACTCTCCAGCTTGAACCATAGGTCTTTTGCCGAAGTGTACTCTCCTACACTTTCCTTCACTGAACTGGGAAGTCCATCCATGAGGAACTTCAAGGCTGTAGTGTTGTCCTTCTTCGCTTCCTTTTGTGCAGCTGATTTTCCTTTCTTGTTTGATGGAGCGGGTGGATTAATAACAATTTCCCAAACACCAAACTTCTTCAGATAAGCCTTCATTTTGCTCCTCCAACTGAAATAATCTGCAGTATCCAGTACAGGCACGACATTGCTTGATGACTCTTTCTTATCCTCCATTGTGTCTAAGGATCTCCTTCAAGCTTGCTAGGCTTGTGACGAAGGTCTGTGCTTTGATAACAATTGTTGATACTGAGAGGGGGGGTGAATCAGTGTGAAGCCAATTTTAAACTTTTCACAGTTAGCTACATATTCATCATTCCATTACTTTACCATAATCATTTCATAACATCATCATTCACATAGCATTTAACTTATCAATAACCATAACACAGAAGAACACCACACAACACAAAAAAACACCACACCATATAAATTTGTAATCTTTTTATATCATTTTGGTCCGGCTACAACCGTTAGGCAAAATCAACACCTACTCTTAATCCAGGACCCTGCCTGGTTTTCTTAGACCCTGCTAAGAAGGGTTTGAGGTATGCTAACCTCAAAAAGCAAGTCAAGCTTGCATTTACATTAAAGCTCACTGTTACATTACTTCATCACTTGTCTCTTCAATCTGCTGCTGGTCAATATTGCTGATTACTTTCATTAACACTGCTGCAACACACCAGCTCTTCAATACTGCCAAGTTATCAAGGACTGCTCATCTCTGCTGTTGCTTGTTAGCTTCTCATCAACTTCTTGTTCATTTGCTCACTGCTGCTCATGAATCTCTGGTTAATCTCAGCTTATTAACCTCTGCTGCTCATCCTCTTCACTACTGCCGTGTTATCCAACTTTTTGTGCCTTAAGTTGGGTTACCTAAGGAGCCGCCAGTTGACAGACTTGTTCAAAGTCTGATTCCAGTGTATCAGTTGATCCGTCT
>LPNX010662401.1:339512-408519 GCA_001517045.1 Pseudotsuga menziesii
ACGTTGATCCCAAATCTATGAAGGACCCCACGAATTAGCAAGGGCGCATAGGCAAGCTAAAGAGTGGTCAAATGGCAGCTCATACATGCTTTTGCATGGAGGAAAGAGTGGAGGAGGAAGAGGCAACAAAGTTGATTCACCTCACCTAGTCTTGCTTTCCTATGTGCCTTAAAACACTGAAAAAGCAGGGTATAAAGCAGAAAAAGCAGATGGGCGCCTAGGAGGCCAGGAATAAAGCAGATTTGATTCCTAAGGCTTTCCCAAGCGCTACATGAGTCAATAATGGCAAGTTTGACCTCTATGGATAGGCAATTAGCAACTTGCACATGGTGGGACTCATGGACTAGGCAAATAAGACAAAAATAAATGAATTAATGTCTAAGTGGGTAAATACTATGGGTTGATTATTCTAACAGAAGCCACAAGAAAACTTACACAGACTGTAATGGGGAAGAAAACAGACTCCCAATTTGTATGGGAGGGAAAACGTAGCCAACACCACATAGGTATTCACAGCAACCACCGATCAAGGGAAGACAACAGCCGAACTCCCAACAAAAAACCACTGAAACATTTCATAGATCCACAATGGGAAAAGGGGACAGATTCTCTGCGTGAATGGGAGGAAAACGCATCCACAGACCAGCAATCTCGTGAAAGAAGGGAGAACGAGCCCCCATACAAGGAATCGTGAATCCTTTTATCTCGCCTCCGCGTGAGGAATGAACAGCCCACAAACAGAGAGAGTAGACAGAACGATTAGTATCCCAAACAACGCGTGAGAAAACCACTCCCAACCTGTGCGTGTGACTGAACCAGCTGGTGGAGAGTGCGTGGGGGAAGCTTGCCACCCACCATTACCAAGCATTAACTGCCTTCAACTAGCATAGGAGCTTAAGTGGCTGACACACGACTTTTCCCCATGGGTTCCAGGTTTAACAATCCCCCCCCTTATCCTTAGGAAAATCATGCCATTTTCAATATAGTTGCATTGACATAGCTGGTTGGGGTTCTTTTAATTAAAATGCATAGTTACATGATGCCACCACTTCATATGTGTCGTATTCCGATATACCATCGGTGACAATTCCAATCACCGAAACATAACATAACCAAATCGATGGTGGGGCTTTTTCCTTTAGCTCCGCACTATGATTATTTACAATATATATAATATATATCATGTATATTTAATGCATCGGAGTCAAAACCGGGGTGTTACATTCTCCTCCCCCTTCAGTAGCACTGCCCTCAGTGCTTTACAAAATTTAAACAAAATTCCACACTAGTACCGCCTCAGTGTTCTGCAGAGTTGAACAAAAATGGATGTGCCAATCACATGGCATCCTCCAACTTCCATGTAGCCTCTTCATGTCCGTAGTGCTCCCATTGCACCTTTACATGCCCTATGGCTCAGTTCTGGAGCATTGTGACCTTCCTTTCAAGGATGCGCATTGGCTCGATTTGGAACTCTCCCTTGGGTTCCACCTGAATCACATCCCAATTTATCACATGGTTAGGATCATGTACATATCTTTTAAGCAAAGAAACATGAAAAACATTATGAGCTCTAGTACTAGCAGGCAATGCAAGTCTATATGCAACTGGCCCTATTCTTTCAAGCACTTCAAACGGCTCACAATATCTTGGTGACAGCTTGGCACAACTTCCAAGCTTCAAGGAACTCTTCCTTGCCTTCACTCTGAGGTAGACATGATCCCCAACATTGAACTCCCTGTTCAATTTATGCTTATCTGCATAGCTTTTCTGTTTGTCCTGTGTTGCTTTCATATTTTGCCTGGTCTTTACAACCTCTTTCTCCATTTCCTTGAGCAATTTTGGTCCAAGCACAACCCTGTTCACTAGATTATCCCAAGTCACTGGTGTCCTACACCTTCTTCCATACAAAGCTTCATACGGACTCATCCCCAAGGATTCTTGTTGTCCATTGTTATAAGCAAACTCTACTAAGTGTAAGTAATCTTCCCACTTGGTTGGTTTGTCCATCACGTATATGTGAAGCGTATCTTTGAGCACCTGATTAAATCTCTCTGTCTGCCCATATGTCTGAGAATGGTATGCAGTGTTGAAGTTTATCTTTGTACCCAAATATACAAACAACTCCTTCCAAAAATTGAAAGTGAACTTGACATCTCTGTCAGAGACTATTGTCTTCGGTAATACATGCAATTTAAATATCTCCTTCATGAAGATCTTTGCAATGTCATCAGTCTTATGCGTAGACTTCACCTGGTATAAAATGTGTTGCTTTAGTCAACTTATCTACCACAACCATGATGGAATCATGTTGTCTCCAAGTCATCGGCAATCCGGTAATAAAATCCATGGAAATAACTTCCCATTTCCATTCTGGGACTGGCAAAGGGTGCAACAAACCTGTTAAGTGTCGATGCTCAACCTTTACCTGTTGAGATTTCATGCACCTCAAAATGTATTCAGCCATGTCCTTTTTCATTCCTGGCCAAAAGTACTACTTTCTAGCTGTAGCAATTGTTTTCTAATATCTTGGGTGACTAGAATACAGAGCTTGATGGATTTCATCCATAACAACTCTCCTCAAATATGGTACATTGGGAATATAAATTCTGCCTTTATAAGTAAGAAGTCCACCTTCTTCCAATTTATATCCCTCATACCTCTTCTCAAGACTTTTCTATTGCAATTTGTCTTTTACCTACTCATACAATTCATCTTCAGCAGTATGATTAACAATCTGTTGTCTCAAATCTGATTGGAAAATACTACGAGATGCCACATGCATTTCCTGCACCTTCCTGCTGAGTGCATCAGCTACCTTATTCTCTTTTCCCTTTATGTGCTTTATTTCAAAATCAAACTCACATAAAAACTCCAGCCATTTCACTTGCCTAGCATTTAGAGTAGGCTGATCAAATAGATACTTCAGACCACAATGATCCATCCTCAATTCAAATCTTCTACCCATCAAGTAATGCCTCCACATCTTGAGAGCATGTACTATGGTTGCAAGCTCTAGATCATGAGTGGCATAGTTCTTCTCATGCTCCTTCAACTTTCTTGACTCATAACATATCACGTGGTTGTCTTGCATAAGGACTCCTCCAAGCCCTTGTCCGCATGCATCGGTACATACTACAAAATATTTCTCCAGATCTACAACTTTCAATACTGGTGCACTGGTGAGAACATTCTTCAACCACTGGAAGCTTTCTTCACACTTCGAAGTCCATTCGAACTTCATCCCCTTATTTTGCAAGGAAGTGATGGCATGTGCAACTTTGGAAAATCCTTCAATGAATCTCTTGTAGTATCCTGCAAGTCCCATAAAAGATCTTACATTCGTCACATTTCTTGGAGCAGGCCAATTCATAATGGCTTCAATCTTCTCAGGGTCCACCGATATACCCTCTTCTGAGATGATGTGACCCAAATACTGAATTCTATCTCTGTAGAAGTCACACTTGCTCAGTTTTGCATATAGCTGATGCTCTCTAAGCAATTGCAATGTCAACCTCAAATGCTCTTCATGTTCCTCCTCATTCTTAGAATAAAGAAGAATGTCATCAAGGAAAACAAGAACAAACTTGTCCATTCGAACTTTGTCCCCTTCTTTTGCAAAGAAGTGATGGCATGTTCAACTTTGGAAAATCCCTCAATGAACCTCCGGTAGTATCCTGCAAGTCCCATAAAATATCTTACATCGACCGTCACATTTATTGGAGTAGGCCAATTCATAATGGCTTCAATCTTTTCAGGGTCCACTGATATACCCTCTTCTGAGATAATGTGACACAAATACTGAATTCTATCTCTACAGTAGTCACACTTTCTCAGTTTTGCATACAGCTGGTGCTCCCTGAGCAATTGCAATGTCAACCTCAAATGCTCTTAATGTTCTTCCTCATTCTTAGAATAAACAAGAATGTCATCAAGGAAAACAAGAACAAACTTGTCCAAATACCTGCTGAAGAGATTGTTCAGAAGGCACATAAATGTAGCTGGTGCATTTGTGAGACCAAATGGTACCACTACAAACTCATAATGTCCATACCTTGTTCTGAAGGTTGTCTTATGAATGTCTTCATCCTTGATTCTCACCTAATGGTAACCAAACCTCAAGTCAATCTTGGGAAATACCTTTGCTCCTCTCATTTGATAAAAGAGGTCATCAATCCTAGAAAAAGGATATTTATTCTTGACAATAACTTTGTTCAATTGTTTGTAATCAATACATAACCTGTGTACCATCTTTCTTCTTTACAAACAGAACCGGTGCTCCCCAAGGAGACACACTCTGCCGGATATACTTCTTTTCCAACAACTCTTGCAATTGCATATTCAACTCTAGCATCTCTAGTGTACTCATCCTGTAGGTTGTCTTGGACACTAGTGCTACTCCTGGCACAAGTTCAATGGTGAAACCAATGTCCCTCTTTGGAGGAAGCCCTGGAATCTCATCAGGAAACACATCATTGAATTCCTGTAACACCTGATAGTCCTCCAACTTGGGAGTTTCATTCTCTGATGCCCCCACAATATGAGCTGCATACAACTGGAAACCCTTCCTACAGAACTTCTTCAACTGCATTGCTAAAACCTGTCTTACTGAAATTACCTTTGGAATACCTTTCACAACTACTGGGTTTCCTTCTTCATCCATGCATTTGAAAGTCTTGTTATAATAGTCAAGCTTTACCCTGTGAGCTTCTAACCAATCCATTACAATGAGAACATCATAGGAACCAAGCGGTAGAACATTCAGATCTACACAAGCGACCAATCCATTCATGACCAATGGGAATTTCTCTACCACTTCACTGACCTTTCTCTTAGTCCTAGTGGCTAGCTGAACTAACCAAGATTTTATATGCTTTACTTTCTTAAAAGCACAAATCTCCACTACTATAGGACTGATGTAACTCTGAGTAGAACCAGGGTCAATCAGAATAAAAACAGATTGTTCAACAATCTTACATTAGAGAGAATTTGAGGTAAAAAATGGGCCTCCTAAGAGATGTACTACAAAAATATAAGATGTATTAAAATATTATGAGTTAGGGGTTTTATGGGGTAGGTATATATGACAACTCACCTCCTACACTACTTTTTATGCACAATATAAATAACCATAGTTGAGTTACTTTTTTAAATTGACTATAAATAAAATTAATAAAATAACTCTACAATGATGTGACTAAGATTCATTGTAAATTCCCAAAAATTTATTGTCTTTTCGCATTTATTTGTCTTGGACTTGTAAATAAAATTTAACAAAAATGAATTTAATTTATATGCATAACTAACATATTTTTTTCATATAAATATCATTCATGAATTTAATTTATTTTAAAAGTACAAGATTGTATATATATTAGTTTGACATTATGATATTAAATACAGTTGAGTGAATATATAATTTAAAATTAAAAAACATGAAAATGACAATATATTATTTTATAAAAAAATGTGAAAAGACATTTTTATGAATTATGAGTACTTTACTTGAAAATGACAATAATATTATTTTATGAGAAAGTGAATTGTGAGTACTTTACTTGAAAATAACAATAATATTATTTTATGAGAAAGTGTGAAATGACTTTTATTATGAGTACTTCACTTTATGACTTAAAATTACTTGTACCACTACCTTGGTTAACTATGGGTTTTCATCCACCATAGAAAATGTGACAAATAAGCATTCTTAACTCATGCAATGCCACCTCAACCATGGGGGATGATGTCATCTACTAGAATGTAATTGGTTGATTTTTATAGTACATTTTGGTCCTTTTGAAGCCCATTTTTGACCTCAAATTCTCTCTAATGCCTGCAACTTCAACCACAGTTGACTAGTAATCTGCCTGGTGGTCCTCCAGTGCTGCATAAATTCTAGGGACTGCCCTTACTACTTGACCCACTGTTTCTTCTCCTTGCATGTTGTAAGCTGGTCTCGCACTTTCATTCTCGAGTGGACAATATCTGCGCAAGTGGGGTCCTTCACATTTCCAACATTTGAGTGGTCCTTTATTCTGTTTTGGATCTTTAGGATTTCCACCTGTTACTCCAACTGGATTACTCGCAGCTTGGGATGGCTGCTTCTGCTGATTCTTGAATCTAGAAGGTTTGAAACATTTCTTTCTTTGGTCAAACTTCTCATTCTTCTTGTCCTTCCATGCCTTATGGTAATCAGGTTTACCTTTGCTTTTCTCATAGCAATACTTAGCCTTCCTTATTGCTTCTTCAAGAGTTCTAGGTTCATAAAATTCAATTCTATCTTTGTAAGACTGAGGTAATCCACTCAGAAACCGTTGGACCTTCACCTATTCATCTCTGATGTACCAGACATACCTCAATAATTCCAAGAACTTATTTGCATATTCATCCATGGTCTTCTGCCCCAATCTCAGCTCATGGAACTCCCTAATCTTGTCATCATAATACCTGTCAGAGAGGTATTTCTGCTTGAAATACTTCTTGAACTGTCTCCATTTCATTCTCTTTTCATTGATCCTCTTTACTTGCTTGAAGTGTTCCCACCAAATGGATGTTTTTCCATTCAGATTGAATATGGAAACTCTTGCTTTCATGTTTCCCGAATAATCTTGTACTTGGAAGTACTTATTTATCCCAAGAAGCCAAGCTTTGTCCTCTTGTCCAGTCTTTACCTCACCGTCAAATGCAGAAGGTTTAGCCTTCTTAAATTCATCCCGAGAGCGATCCCTATGGTGTCTTTTTCTTTTTCTTTTACGAGAGGATGAACATGTATTCTCTCTGGATTCTTTAGAGTCAGATGATCCACTAGAAGTCCTTCTCCTTCTCCTAGTGCTGCTCTTACTGCCTTCTAGTCTTGTTGTACCTCATCCAAAGTCTATCTTTCTTTGCAAGTATGTCAAACTCTGCAACATGGCAGCATTCAACTGATGCTACTCTTCTTGGGATTTAATCAAGCTTCTCATGGTGGCTGCAACATCTGACGATGTCTCTTGGAATCTCCTTCCATTATACTCTATGTCATCATTTCCATTACGGACATTTTCTCCCATGGAATATCCTACACACTCGTAAGAATCCCGAGCATCATATCCAACATGGGTTCTCATAACTGAAGCACCACTTGCTTATCAAACTGCAATTTCTGAAATACTGCCCTTGAAGGTGACTATGATTCTGCAAACGTGTTAGATAGAAAAACTGTTAGATGCACACATATTGATATAAATCACAACTACTTACCTTCTCCTGGAGAAAATTAGAAATAACAGTTTTGCTTAAACACACAAAAATTCTCTTCTTATTCAGCCCTGTAATCTACTGACAGTCTGCTGAAAAATCCACTGAAAAACAGCTGGAATTTGCTGAGAAATCCATTTTGACTAACCCAATTTTCTTTCTCCCTATCAGGTCTCTTTCCCACTAACTTTCTGGTGTTTCGACGATCAAAACGTCTAATTTCCTCCGCTGCTCATCGGTGGTTTTTTTATCTATTTCTTCCCAGTGTGTCGGATCTGTAGTGGTCTAAGCTTCCAAGCCATTTATCGGCGATCAGATCCTCTACTCATTGAGCGGCTAGTTCTCTAGGCTTCCACAATGGTGGCCAACGAACTTTCTAGAGTTTCTATAGGCCATAGTCCTATCGGCGGTCGAAGCAATTAGCAACTGCGGTGTCGGATGATTTAACCACTGCATTTCAGCGATCCAACACTGAACGGATCCACGATGTCGGCGACTTCAACAACTAAGGTTTTTCGATGGTGGCACATCGGAAATCGAAAGCACTAATTGTTACGGTATCGACGATCGGATGTGTTATTCATCGATGAATAGTCCCTTAGGCTGCCGCAATGGCGGTCTTCACACCTTTAAATTTTTTCGATCGGTGGTCTAATCCTCTAATATTCTCTGATCAGTGGTCGGAAGCACTAACCACTGCGGCATTGGTGGTTGGAACAACTGTCCGTCGGAGGGATAGTCCATTAAATAGCCGCAATGGCGGACGTTCAAACAACTAAAATTTTTCGATGGCGTCCATCGGCGGTCTCATCAACTAACTTCCGCTGATCGGCGCTCCAATCATCTAAATTTCGCCAATCGCCGATGGGTTCAACACTTAGATAAATTTTCGAAAAAAATTCTTCTTTGCATCGGCTCTTCCTTCAACTAATAATCGTCGATCCACTTCACTAGACTTCGGCAGCTTCATCCTCTATTCGTCGGCAATCCCATCTTCTAGTCATCGGTGATCCCAACAGCTAAACTTTCTCGATCGCCGATGATCTCGTGACTTAGAAATTTTTTGGGAATTTTCTTCTTTGTCTTCCGAACTGCATCGGCTGTCGGAACAACTATCCGCTGCGGCATCGGTGGTCTGGGCCTCTATCTGTTGGAAGGATAGTTCTTTGGACAACCGCAATGGGGGGTAGTAATCCCACTGTGGGTTTCACATCCATACTTCTATCGATGGATCAGAGCTCTAACACTTATGTATCGGCGATCGAAACAACTTTTCGTCTGGTGGATCCATTAAACAGCCGCAACAACGGACGCATATTCAACTAATTTCTTTCGATGTAGTTCATCGGTGGTTCCATCCACTAACTTTCACTGATCTATTCACTAAATTCCGTCGGCGTTTTGGCGCTCCCATCATCTAATCATCGGCGATGCAATCAGCTAAATTCCGTCGATCGCCGATGGTCTGACTTAGAAAAAAATTCAAATTTTTTTTCTCCTTTGTGTCACATGCCCCAATTTTGCAAAAACAATTTTATATTATTTGATATTATTTGAAGACAATATGTTAAATTTTATGCTAAGTTGAAATTGATGACTCATCAGAGTCAAGGATATTTAATGTAATTCTGAATATTTTTATTATAAATGAATAAAGGTGGAGACAACAGCTTAGGAGAGCTGTTAAAAGAGTGTTTGCTAGTCAAATTGGTGGAGGAGACTAGGTGGAGAGCAAACAAACATGTGGCAGCATCCTCAAACCACTTCCAACTGTTGCAGGAAGAAACCTCCCTACATTTGGGGTCATGATCCCCTAAGAAAGTGGGATCATAGTAGGTGGCTCAATTAATGACAACTGACCCAAAAGACCTAGGAAATCTTTATAAAAATGCCCATTGAAGAGAGCTAAGGCTGCTCATTCTAGAGAAGTGATCATTCATATGAATGTACTTTAGAGAAATTCAATTGAATGGAATTATGGAAGAGTTTGAGGGGATAACTGTTAAGTGATCTAGTGCAGCGTTTCAGTTGAAGGATCTTATTGCTGAGTGCAGAGTGTTTTACTGAGTCATTGGACTAGTTTACTGTTTGCATGCTCCACTAGTTCTCCGCCAAAAAGACCAGGAACAGGCTCGGGGGTCCTGAGGAAGCGTTGTTTGAGCGCTCTCCAAGAGTTGGTAGGGAGGAACGACCTCCTAACGCTATTGTTGTCTATCCTAATCAGGTTCTACATTATTGTTTTACTATGCTTAGATAGATAAATATGAAACTAACTGTTTAATGAATGTTAAATATTTAGTTTGTAAATTGTTAGAATTAAAATTAATTCTAGTCTGCGTTTTTCCACACCGAGAAGGACCAGGCCATACTCCAGCACAGATAGATTATTTACAGCAGATGAAAGATAATGATTAAGAGATGGAACAGAATAGAGATGGATCTGCATTTTGTAGTTAATAGAGTAATTTATTTCAGTGTGTAGGCTATTAAATAAAAGAATAGTGACTGGTTATTCATGTTCATTGTTTTTCACAAGCTTATTTATGTAAACTTATTGGTAAAAAGATAGCAGTATTTTTATCACAGGTAGAATGTTTAAGAAAATAAGAGAATGTTTTGTGTAGATAAAATTGTATAAACACGGATAGTAGAGTAATTTTTATTCATGTTAAAGTATTATGGAGGTTAAAAAAGTGTTATAACATATTTATACTTCTCGGTTCACTTAGTAACTAAAGGTAATGCAGCAGAAAATCACTTTAGAGTTATAGTGATAGATACAGTTAGTAAATAGAAGCATTGAAAGTACAATTAATAACTAGTATAAATTAAATATTTACTATGAAGAAACTATCTTATAATTATCAGGATTATCCCTGTAATGGTAAAACTTCAGGTTGAAAACCCTAACTATTTTATTTAACTAATAATAAATAAAGAGATAATCTAGGTTACAGATTTAATTCTTTTATTTACTATGTAATTCTGAATCGTTATTAGTTAACAGAGTAGTAAACAAACAAGAACTTAAAGATAAACAGTAATTAAAATTAAACTAAGAACTTCAGCATTTGTATAACTCTTTTATTTAAAAGGAAAAGGAATTACTAACAGAATAAACCATATTTAAAATTATTGTAACAATAGGTAAACATAAACCATCTTAACTAATAGATTTAAGACTGTTTCATTCAGAGGGTCCTTTTTTAGTAATCCCCATGATTTAACCAAAACTGAAAAACATAACCTATAAAAATTACATTTTGACTGAATTTACAGTCTTTATATTATCATTATTTATTCACAAGAAAATATTAAAACAAATTATTATTATTATTAATAGTCGAGGAAGGGAAGACCAAAATACACAGAGTCATAACTAGAAGGTTATATAACTAATATAGATAAATAAGACAGAGCTCTAACTTAATAGAATCATTTTAAAACCATTTCATAATTAAGACATAGCACAAAGCTAAAAGAGCCCTTGGAACCAAGTATATTTCTATGACAGGCCAAAAGGCTTAAGTTATAAGAGATTTACTTCAACTAGCACCTTGGCGAGGGTTCAAAATACAAAACAATGAACAACTTACAGAAACTTCTTTACAAGTAATAACTATTATAAAACAATGTATATTTTATTAATACTCGAAAACAGAGAATCATTAAACCATGTACACGGGAGAATCCCACTTTTTTTTTAAGAAACTGAGTATATCATTACTTCGCCACAGACTATAAAAACCTGTCAATAAGTCGAAAATAGTGAATACAGGTCACGGCATTATGGTCGGAGTAACCCTGCTACAAGAAAGGGTCTAATAAACAAAAATACATACTATCAACTAAGCTAAAACATCTAAAAACACCGAATGAACCGAGGTCGAACCACTTCTCCAACAAAACCCTGTTTCCCTAATTTGTACAAGCAGGGAGGAGCCACATTGTAACCGAGGCTTACCCATAGGTTCTGTGGTGAATCCAAACTTGTTAAAATGTTCTGCCAAGTCTATGTCGACCTGCAAGTATGCATGCAAAAACCCAAGAGTTTAGTTAGAGCTGCGTTTTCATTTATTTTTAAACTGTAAATAAAAATTGGTAATAAACTTAAAATAATTACCTCACCTGGAAGTGAAGATTATGGAGCCACGAAGGAACAAACCAGCAAAAAAAATCAGCATAACGAGCTGCCCAAACCCTCGTACTTGCAAGTGACAGAGGTGACGGGGACTCACGATAAAATCTACACTGATGACGGGAGCAAGAGCAAACATGATAAATGGCCACGAAAGAGATCAAAACTAAAAATAATACACTAACAGAGCTACACTACCCTCACAATAGCTTAGTGTAAGCAGGAAGAAAACCAAATGAGAGTTGTATGTCTCTCCAACCACCACACTAGAGTGGCAACGTTTCATTTCACAGACAATGAAGCTAGAGACGAGTACAAGCATGCCCTCATGGCCACAACAAACTAGACGTAACAGAGACCAAACCCTCGACAAAACAATGAAGAGCTAGGGTTGCAGTGGAGACTTTTAAATCATGCATTGCATGGTGGGGAATGTTCCACGTGCCCCAAAATTTATCAAATCCATAGTGAGTCGAGTTCTATAGTCTGCATTGCGCTGTCGGGACCAAATCATTGTTAATAATCTCCACAATGATCAAAATGATAATATTATATACAAAGTCAAAGTGTAATATATCAATGATAATCATAAGTCAAATCATGTTGGAATAAGAGATTGTAGAGTATCATTAACCCCATTGTGATATTATAATCATGAACATTCGTTAATGACGAACCAAAGCTTATATGGTATCGATAAACTTGATAATTGTAAACATTGAAATCTTCAAATGGATTAATAACAACTAAGGAGAGATCCCTAGTAGGGTATAAACCCTTAAATACAAGTTAATAGTTTTTCATAATAATCATTGATTCTATTATTACATTGAAGAACTATGTTATTAGAGCTAGTCTTTATATAAACACTAATGGTGATGATTTTAATACATAAATCAACATTATGTATATAAAAATATTTTTTTTACTTTACTCTAGAATAGATTCTTATTTTTGTAAGAAGTCTATAGTACTAGGATAAACTTCAGAGAAGTTGTAATTATTGGTCTTTATAAGTAAATAAAGCTCAAAATGATTTCAATCAAGGCTAATTAGTCTTAGTAGTAAAGGACAGTAAAATTATCTAAGTATACTTGTGGTATCACAAGTATTTTTAAACAAATAAGATTATATTGTAATATCATCACATTATTTAGGTCATGAAGAAATTGGACAAATAGAAGTCACAATTTGATGACAATTATACAATTGGTCAATTGTAAATGCAATGCATTATTAATCTGATAACTTCCTCCACTAAAATTATTAAAAGGTAAAGCTAAGAGTTCTGTGTAAACTTGTTTTCTCAAAAGGCCTTAGGTCTGTTTCTTTAATTGTAAACAGTGTTGTAAATTTATAATAGCAACAGCAATAAACTTTAGTTACAGTAAGAGTACTGATATGCTAAATCTTGGGCTCTATTAAGGACTGGAAAAAGCTTAGAGTAATGATAGAAAGAATTTTAATCTAAGTAACAGTCATTCTATTATAATAGTCAATCAATAGTGTAAAGAAACTGATCATATTGACATGCTTTTAAAATACTGATATAGTTGCAACATAAATAAGGAGAAGGTACTTTACCTCATAGAACCCTTGAATTTAAGTAAGAAAACTTTTACTCTAGCAGTATATTCTATGCTAAAAGAAGTATATATGGATTAACGCCTTATTAAACTCTTACTGGGTCAAAATTTACTTGTCAATCCTGTAAGATCCAGAATTCCAGAAAAGTTAGCAATCGCTAAGTAAGCCCCAGTTAGAAAATAACTTTTCACCTACTTGACAAAAACAAAATGTCAGTGTAACTAGAAATAACTAAATGCAGCTTATTTACATCACGTATCGAAATTAAAATAGTATTAATTTATATGTGTTTAAGTTAATGGTATTTTCGTTAATTGTTTCAATCTTTCTATTAGCTGCTAGCAGTTATCTAACTGCGACTATAAATAGTTTATGTTACATCAAAAAATTTAATTTTTTGTGAAAATTTGGGGTTTTGACACTTTGTCTTTCCTTCGTCGGCGTTTCGACGATCTCTTCATCTATCCTTCCCTGATTGCCGATGGTATGCATTGGGTGGCCTTCAGCCTATACGTTCTGCTGTATCGAAGGATCTTCTCACTTAGTCCTCTGATGAGCCGACAACCTAAGACTTAGACAAAAAAAAATCTTTGAAGTTTTTTTTTTGTCATTCATTTTCTTCTGGGAAAAGAGCAACCTGCCTCTGCTAATTGGTTTCTCATGGCCCTCCGAGGTCCAATGCTGCAATGATGGCTATGTCGTTGCATCTTCACGGCCCATTCAGGCCCA
This sequence comes from Pseudotsuga menziesii, assembly GCA_001517045.1. NCBI lineage: Eukaryota > Viridiplantae > Streptophyta > Pinopsida > Pinales > Pinaceae > Pseudotsuga > Pseudotsuga menziesii. The sequence goes on from LPNX010662401.1 coordinate 353,200, forward strand.
TGCTGCAACATGATCTCTGATACCACACTATAATGTCCCCGACCCTTCGAATGGCGAAGATGATGCTACTAAACACCAAACATCTAGGAAACTAGCCACATGAACATGAACATACATACATATAATGCTAAAACAAAATGCTTAAACACATAAAACATACTAAGATGCATAATCGTTCATATACACAGCGGAAGCAAAACATATAATTCAACATTCAACATGTACATCATCATAATTCATTAACAGTAAATAGGATTGCAAAACATATTAGTCAAGAATACTTATCTTATGAGAACTGTCTCGCAACCAGCTACGTCGCTACAATGTTCCACCCAACCATAGGCCAGTGTGCTCCTTAATCTCTCAGCAATGCTTCCACCCCCGAGCCAGGCATGATTCCCCAAGGAATAAGGAACTAGAAAGATTACACATAGCCAAGGAGAACAAAACGTTCAAGGATACACAGTTCAGCCAAGCCAACACAATTGGGTTTATCAGGAAAACAACGGATCATCCAAGCCAACACAGTTGGGTTTATCAGGCCATCCAGGAGCTAGGAAAGGATAAATTCTAAGATGGTGAGCTCATTGAAGATTTGAGGACACCTACACCAGAACTAGCCTGAATTCTAAGACACCCACACACACCCAACACAAGGAAATTAGTCATTTCTCTGCTACATAGTCCCTCAGGCCCTGACCTCCCTTCCAGTGTTATTCAGGGGTTGTAGAGAAGAAATCCATCCCTCTAACTCTATTTGTGTGGTTCCCAAACCCACTAGGTTTATCAAGAAAATCAGACCCTCTTCACCACTCCAATGCATTCTGAAGACCAATCACTGCATGCATGCATCTAGACAAGCAATTCATAGCTTAGGCAGGGGAAACCAACACCTGAATCGTTCTTGGTGCTATCGTGGCCAAAACGATTCAATCAATATCCTATAGCATCTCAAACATGGAAAAGACCACAGCCACGATCAATGAGGAAAATCATAGCACATGATCCACAATGAAGCCACGGGAAAACTTACACGGACCGTAATGGGGAAGAAAACAGACTCCCAATCTGTACGTGAGGGAAAACGCGGCCAACACCACATAGGTATTCACAGCAACCACTGATCAGGGGAAGATAACAAAGCGGAAGAAAAACATATAATTCAATATTCAACATGTACATCATCATAATTCATTAACAGTAAATAGGATTGCAAAACATATTAGTCAATAATACTTATCTTATGAGAACTATCCCGCAACCAGCTATGTCACTGCAACGTTCCACCCAACCATAGGCCAGTGTGCTCCTTAATCTCTTAGCAATGTTGTCACCCCTGAGCCGGGCATGATTCCCCAAGGAATAAGGAACTAGCAAGATTACACATAGCCAAGGAGAACAAAACGTTCAAGGATACACAGTTCATCCAAGCCAACACAGTTGGGTTTATCAGGCAAACAACGGATCATCCAAGCCAACACAGTTGGGTTTATCAGGCCATCCAGGAGCTGAGAAAGGCTAAATGGTAAGCTGTTGAGCTCATTGAAGAGATGAGGACACCTACACCAGAACTAGCCTGAATTCTAAGACACCCACACACACCCAACACAAGGAAATTAGTCATTTCTCTGCTACACAGTCCCTCAAGCCCTGACCTCCCTTCCAGTGTTATTCAGGGGTTATGGAGAAGAAAGCCATCCCTCTAGCTCTATCTATGTGGTTCCCAAACCCACTAGGTTTATCAAGCAAATCAGGCCCTCTTCACCACTCCAATGCAGTCCGAAGACCAATCACTGCATGAATGCATCTAGACAAGCAATTCACAGCTTGGCCAGGGGAAACCAACACCTGAATCGTTCTTGGCCCTATCGTGGCCAAATTGATTCAATCAATAGCCTACAGCAGCTCAAACATGGAAAATACCACAGCCACGATCAATGAGGAAAATCATAGCACACGATCCACAATGAAGCCACGGGAAAACTTACACAAACCGTAATGGGGAAGAAAACAGACTCCCAATCTGTACGTGAGGGAAAATGCGGCCAACACCACATAGGTATTCACAGCAACCACTAATCAGGGGAAGATAACAGCTGAAATCCCAATGAAAAACCACTGAAACATTTCATAGATCCACAATGGGAAAAGGGGACAAACTCTCTACGTGAATGGGAGGAAAACACATCCATAGACCAGCAATCCCAATTAAGAAGGGAGAACGAACCCCCATACAAGGAATCGTGAATCCTTTTATTTCCCCTTCGTGTGAGGACTGAACAGCCCACGAACATAGAGAGTGGACAGAACGATTGGTATTCCAAACAGCGCATTAGGAAACCACTCCCAGCCCGTGTGTGTGACTAAACCAGCTGGTGGAGAGTGTGTGGGGGCAGCCTGCCACCCACCACTACCCAGGATTAACTGCCTTCAACTAGCATAGGAGCTTAAATGGCTGACACACGGATTTTCCCCATGGGTTCCAGGTTTAACAATTCCCCCCCTTATCCTTAGGAAAATCATTCCCTTTCCAATATAGTTGCATTAACATAGCTGGTTGGGGTTCTTTTAATTAAAATGCATAGTTACATGATGCCACAACTTCATATGTGTCATATATCCCGATATACCATCGGTGACAATTCCAATCACCGAAACATAACATAACTAAATAGATGGTGGGGCTTTTGCCTTTAGCTCTACACCATGATTATTTACAATATATATATATATATATATATATATATATATAATGCATCGGATTCAAAACTGAGGTGTTACAATGAATTAACTGATTTCGAGGGGAATAAGCTGCCCAAGCCTAAAAATGGGCTCTACTTGAAGAAGTACTATTCTTAGGCCTAACACTTTTTCTTATATTTTTATTTTATATAACTTTATGTACAATAGTTCGTCAGTTTGTGTTCTTATATCATATGTTGGTTGTTACAGGTGTCTTTTGAATGGTTCGTAGGTTTTGCAGATGGCGCTAGTCGTCATACTTGCAACCTGGCTTCAGCCGCATGGGTTATTTACTCACCCTCAGGACAACTAGTTGCCTTTGGAGGCGCTTGCCTAGGTCCTTCTACCAATAATGTGGTCAAGTATAGGGCCATCATTGAGCTTTTATGGGATGCCTTGTCACATGGCATCACCCAGCTGGAAGTCAAACTTGACTCTCAACTGGTGGTTTCCCATCTCAATCGAGCTTATCAGGTGTGATACCCTATTTTATTACATCAGTTTATGCAAGTTAGGTTTTTGGAAAAAAAATTTGATTTTATTACATTTAATCATATTCCAAGAAATCAAAATTCATTAACTGATGGATATGCAAATTATATCTTGGATTTGCATTTAATACATATTTTATAAAAATACACAACAAATACATTGAAAAACACATGTAAATAAACCGGAAAAATGTGTGTGTGTGTGTGTGTGTGTGAATATCTGTCCATATAGATAGGTTGAGTTTTTATCCTCAGATCCAGTCATAACTATATAATATACAAAAATTGGATCGTAATCCATAAAATTCCCCTAGGTCTGAGTTTTACATTGCACTGGTTGAGTTCTATAATGAGGAAGTTTTGCGGGGTTTTCTCCCTTGTGGTTTCCCCAAGGAAAATCCATGTGTTCTTGTGTTCTTATGTTTTTTTTCATGTTGTTCTTTAAGTTGATCTTCTAGTGGATAATTGTTTTAAGATATCATCTAAGCAATTATAAAGAAAAATCAACATGGTATCAGAGCCACCCTGAAAGGAGACACTGCACAACTAGGGTTTTTTTTTCTTAACAATCCCTCGACAGATCAACCAGAAAAGAGGGCTCCTCTAAATTGCCTCTAAAGGGCACATCTTTCTGTGGTGATAGAGCTGAAATCCAAGAATTTTCAAATTTGGACCTGTTACTGCTGCCGGGACAAACTAGAGTTTCAGCTTTCCCAGGGTTTCATCATCAATCTCAGAAAAAGGAAGATACAGTCTACCTCACCTCAGGAGGGTGCATATTTTCCACCACTCAGCTCCACTTGTGATCCCAGTTGCAAAATCAAGGTTTCTACTCCAAACCCTAGGACCTCAAGAAGAAGTTGAGTCAGGAGCTGCTTTCTGCAAGTAAGTATCATTTTATCTATTTCTATTTGAGGTTCTCAATTTTCTAAAGATGACAAAACTAGCTTGGAGGGGATGAAAACTTCAGAGCATGGAAGTACAAAATCATGGTCATCCTCTAAGAGAATGATCTAGACAAATTTGTGAAAGAGGAAGTGAAAGAACCAAAAGAATTTGAAGCTAAAACCAAGCACAAGAAGGATATGATCATAGCTAAAAGAATCATAGCTGATTCAATCAAAGACAATCTAATACCTCAAGCATCTTCCATGGAGACTCCAAAAGAAATTTTTGATGCCCTATCAGAGCTATTTGAAGGAAGAAACATTAATAGCAAGATGACCCTGAGAAATTAACTCAAACGTGTAAGAGTTTAGAAGTCAGAGACTATGCAATCTTACTTTACAAGAGTATCTCAAATCAAGGATCAATTAGAACCCATTGGTGACATGGTTGAAGAAGCATAAGTTGTAATGACAACTTTGAATGTCCTTCCAAGAGATTAGGAAGCTTTCATTTGAGGAATTTGTTTAAGGAGGAAACTAACCAAATTCCAGAAGTTATGGAAAGAATGTGTCCAAAAAGAAGAGAGGATAGTAGCCAGAGAAGAAAAACTAAATGACAATGAAGATCAATGCTTAACTTCCCATACCAAAGGCAAAAGAAAGAGTCATGACCATCCTCCTAAGACTCGAGGGTTTAAAAGACCCAATAGATATTTCTCAAGATTTGAATGCTTCAATTGTCACAAGTTAGGACACATTGCAATTGACTGTCCCATGAAAGCATACAGACTCAAAAAGATGAGAATGTTTCAAGCACATGCTGCTGAAGACAGTGATCAACAAGAAGAAGAGGAATCAAAGAAGGATGAATATTCCAATGAAGAGTATGTTTTGATCTCTTCCCTAATAGGATCTGTCTCACCTGGAAATGATACCTGGTTGATTGATAGTGGTGCTTCCAAGCACTACTGGTTTCAAGGAGTCACTCTCATGCCTTGAACAAAAGGAATATCCACACAATGTAATGCTTGGAGATGATTCCCAATATCCTATAAAAGGAAGTGGCAAAGCCTCCCACAAACTAGACTCTAGGAAGTCCTTAAAGATGCAAGAAGTTCTCTATGTACCTGGACTCAAAAAGAATCTTCTCTCCATATCATATTTGGATGCAAAAGGGATGATAGTTGCATTTGTGGATGGCCAAGTACTTATGTGGCCTAAAGGTAAGACCATTGATGATGCAGTAGTGATTGGAGAGCAAGAGGGAGGGTTGTACAAATTGAAGGGACAACTTGAACATGCCATGGTTCATGAATCCATGGAGCAAAGCGAACTTTGGCACAGAAGGATTGCACATGTGCACTATAGAGCACTACCAATTGTAAGCAAAGAAGTAGAAGGTCTTCCTGAAATCAAGTCAAAACATGAAGGTATCTACAAAGGATGTGCAAAAGGAAAGAACACAAAGAAGGCATTTCCAAGTAGTGAAAGCAAGGCAAAAGGAATCTTGGATATTATCCACTTCAATGTATACGGTCCAATGTCATCCAATTCTCTGAGTGGGTATGTATATTATGTTTCCTTCATTGATGATTTCTCTAGGAAGGATTGGGTCTATTTCTTGAAGAATAAAGATGAAGTGTTTGATAAGTTCAAGGAATTCAAAGCCTTGATAGAGAATCAAACTGATAAGAAGATCAAGATCTTTATATCTGACAATGGCGGAGAATTCACTTCAGGGAACTTCAAGAAGTTATTTAGTGATTCAAGTATTAAGAGGGAGTTGACCACTCCTTACAATCCATAATAGAATGGGGTTGCAGAAAGAAAGAATAGAACAATCATGGAAGCGGCACGGGCAATGCTTCATGACCAAGATCTACCCATACACCTATGGAAAGAAGCAGCAAGGATAGTTGTATATGTACAAAACAAAACACCTCACAAGAAACTTGACAACAAGACACCATAAGAAGTATTCTTTGGTTAGAAAACAAAGGTTAGACATCTCAAGATATTTGGTTTCCTAGTATATACACATGTCCCAAAAGAAAAGAGGACAAAGTTATATCCTTCAGGAAAGAAGGGTATATTTGTGGGTTACAGTGAAAGCTCGAAGGCATACATAATCTACTTTCCAGGATTCAAGAAGATTGACATCAGTAGGGATGTGACTTTTGATGAAGATTCAGTATACATCAAATCAAGGAAGACACATGTTGAAGACAATGAAGAACCAAGAGTATCCAGAATACAAGACACCACCATGAATGAAGCAACTCCAGAAGTGGATCGTGAAAGACAAGATCCGCAAGAACCTGTAGATCCACCCTGTGAGAAGAACTCTCACAAAAGGAAACTTGCATGGGATAGAGAGCTCATTCAAGATGCAGAAAGGTATGGTATTCCAGAAGAATAACACAGAGAAAGGAAAAAGACAAGATCACACACCATCTATGTTGTCTTACTCTGTGACATTATGAACAAAGAACCTTATAGTTATGAAGAAGTTGCGGAAAAGAAAGAATGGAAGGATGCCATGGTCAAGGAATACTAGTCGATCATGAAGAATGATGTTTGGGAAGTGGTCCCAAGACCAAATGGGAAGACTGTAGTGACTTCCAATTGGATCTATAAGATCAATCATGCTACAGAAGGTAGCATAGACAAATACAAGGCAATATTTGTTGCTCGTGGCTTCTCCCAAAGAGAGGGGATAGATTATGAAGGGACTTTTTCTCCTATAGCTAGATACACTTCCATCGAAATTGTACTTTCCTTGGCTGCAGTGATGAAGTGGAAGATACACTAGATGGATGTCAAGACAACTTTCTTGAATGGTGTAGTCGAAGAGGAAGTGTATGTGGAGCAGCCAGTTGGTTTTGAGACACATGACAGGGAGTCATATGTGTGTAGATTGAAGAATGCCTTGTATGGCTTGAATCAAGCTCCTAGGACATGGTATGGTAGGATTGACAGCTTCTTGTCAAGTTTGGGATTTACCAAGAGTAAAGCAGATTCCAACCTTTACTACAAGGTTGAGGAAGGAAATCCCGTGATACTCCTATTATATGTGGATGACCTGTTTGTGATAGGTGAGGATAGATTGATGCCGACACGAAGAGAAATCTTGCTGTCGAGTTCGAGATGAAGGACTTGTGCATGATGCATTGATTTCTAGGTATGGAGGTATGGTAGAGTGCAGATGGAATATTCCTTGGACAAGGGAAGTATGCAGTAGAGATCCTGAAGCGGTTCGGGATGATGGACTGCAAGGCCATGGCCACACGTATGGAATTGAACATGAAGCTATTGAGTGATGCTTCATCAAAGTCGGTTGATGTCATGATGTATCGTCAGATGATTGGGTCCTTGATGTACCTAATGAACACGAGACTAGATATTTTCTTTGTGTTGAGCCAATTTCTGACAGATCCTAAACATGTTCACCTGATTGCTGTAAAGAATATTCTGAGGTACCTGAAGGGTGCGATCGATTATGGGCTCAAGTATGATGTGAATCAAAAGTTTAACTTGGAGGGTTATGTTGATTTAGATTTGGCAGGCAGTGTTGTAGATAGAAATAGCATCTCAGGGTGTTGCTTCAGTATGGGATCAAATTTGATCTCTTGGTTTAGCAGTAAGCAATCCTGCGTAGCACTGAGTATAGCCGAAGCAGAGTACGTCACAGCTTGTTCAGCTAGTTGTGAGGTAGTATGGATCAGGAAGCTACTGTCTGAGTTATTTGATCTCTCGTTGGATGCTACCTGTATCTTCTGTGACAACCAGAGTTATGTGAAGTTGTCTGAGAACTTGGTGTTCCACGACAGGTCAAGGCACATCAAGATCAAATATCGCTAGATCAGAGATATGGTGTAGAGAGGAGCAATGAAGCTCCAGTATGTTGCGATTGACGAGTAGATAGCAGATGTGCTGACCAGACCACTAGCCAAGGTGAAGTTTGAGTACTTTAGAGAGAGGCTTGGTATTCTTCAGATAGAAGATACTTCGAGGAAGAAGTGATGGGACACATTTCCAAGAGCCATTCCAAGCATGGTAGGAGGATCCTTCCCATGGTTGTGGATGTAAGCGGTGTGTGATGAGCATTGGGATGATTCTCCAGTTTCTGCTATGATGATGATCAAGATTATCATATGATGATGATATGCATCAGGATGATGCTATGATGAGTATCAGGATGATAATATGTGGATAGATTGTACAGATAGCATGTAAAAGATCCTAAGAGATCTGATAGTCTATGCTCAGATGCTCTTTCGAGGTTTTGCAACAGGATGGTCATGGACAGGTTGTGTAGGTAGCATAGAAAATATCCTGGGAGATCCTATAGTCTATGCTACGATTATCTTTAGAGGTTTTGGTACAGGTAGCATAGAAAAGATCCTGGGAGATCCTATAGTCTGTGCTAGGATGCTCTTTTGAGGTTTTACTACTAGAGGCATGTAATCAGCCTTGGAGATCCGATAGGTTGATCTATGTGCTTGTAAAAGTTTTGGGATGCTCTTTAGAGTTCTTGCAGGTTGCAAGACACTTTTTTAAGGTTTTTCTTGACCACATAGAAAAGACCCTAGGAGATCCTATAGTCTGTGCTAGGATTCTCTTTTGAGTTGAGTTTTTGTGGTGGTAGTCACATAGAAAAGATCCTGGGATATCCTATAGTCTATGCTAGAATGCTCTTTCAAGGTTTTGTGACGGTCACATGTAAAATATCCTTGGAGATCCTATAGTCTATGCTAGGTGCTCTTTCAAGGTTTTGTTGACGCATGTAATTAGTCCTAAGGATTCCAAGGTATGGCCAAAAGATGATGAAGACCTTAGAAGGGTAGGCCTACAACCAGCATGAAAAAGGGTTGGCTCTGTTAACTTCCTATGACAAGAAGAATCATGAGATAGCCCCGTGATCAAGATGTCGATGTACAACAACAGTGACAATGATGCTCCGTGATCCAATGATGATGATCCAGCTCTAGAATTGAAGACTTGTTCCAACTTATATTGATGACCTGTGTCTAGATAATACCTTCCTAGTTAGGAGGGAGTGTTGATGTATTTGTAACTTTGGAAGATATTCTTCTATGTATTACTGATGGAGATGTTAAATTCCTCCTTAATTAGAAGTGTCGTCATTTGTATTGTAAGTGTTGTAAGTATCACACGTATTATTGTAAGTGTCACAACTTATACTTGATGGGTTATTAGACCACTAAGAAGGGGTTGGCCCAGTAGATGACATGTGGATGGGTTATTAGATCTCCTTAGGAGGTCAACCCAGTTAGGGTTAAAGACAGGTTAAGTCAGTGTATAAAGAGAGAGGTTGTGTCTCTCATTTTATTCATTAACTCACTTCACACAAGTGAGAAAGAGGAGTGCGCACAAGTGGAGGAGGAGTAGCTGCTGGACAGAATTATCTTTGTGGGTTGATCCTTGTGATATTTTGTATTGGGGCTTATTCTATCTCTAAGGAAGTTGCGGGGTTTTTCACCTTCTTGGTTTTCCCCGATGAAATGCTTTGTGTCCTTTGTCTCTTGTAACTGTTATGTTGTGCTTGTTATTCTCTTAGTGATCCTTGATAATATGGAAAGAAATTATCGAAAAATTTAATAGTAATACACACTAAAGACTTGTCGGTCATAGGGGAATTAGTACATATTTCTAGGATTGTTTGGCCCGAAAGGAATAGTAAGCCATACAAGGCTTATTTCGCCCTCAGGGAGATTCATCTATCTAACTATGCTCGTTTGGCTCAAAAGAGTTAGTAAGTTAGAAAAAATGCCCGGATGGATCTACCAGATAAATCATCGTGATGTTGCTCCAAAGAAGATGAAGGGAAAGATGTATCCTCGGTATTGTTTTACTATTGATTGTTGATGACTGCTGAATAGCTTGATGGTTGTTACAGTATTGTTATACTGATTGTTGATGACTAATGAGATGTCTTGATGCCTGTTACACTGATGAGTTTTTTGATGATTGTTACAATACTACTATGTTGTTAGCAGTTGATGATTGTTGATTACTGAGAGGCTTGATGATTGATGCAGTATTGCTATACTACTTGTTGTTGATTATTGATGTCATGCTTGATGATTATTTGATATGATGATTAGTATGTTGTTTTTGTGATATATGTTTGCTTCTTGATCAGTGATTGATTGAGTCCATATCAATAATGATACACTAATTATTGTAGTTACATGTCACTTTAGTATTCCTATACTAATGATGATATCGATGGTCTAGCATCTCTATGTTGATTATGCAGATGATGCTCTAGCATTAGTTGTTGTTGATATTTTAGCACTAATAAACTGATGTAAATTGTTGATGTTATCAATATCCTTACACAGATATTGCAGATAATGAAGATAAAGATGATGTCTCAGTATTCTCATACTGATATCCAGTGCTCATAATGACGATACAGATAGACGATGATTCAATATTCACATATTGAAGAAGGTCTAGAAGTTGATTCAAGTAGAAGACAAATAGAAGATGTTCGAGAATGTACGAAAGACGAAGACTACAAGAAGAAGATCCAAAAGATGGTTAAGTAGAATAAAAATAGAAGATGTTCAAGAATGTACGAAAGACGAAGACTACAAGAAGAAGATACAGAACATGGTTAAGTAGAAGACAAATAGAAGATGTTCTAGAATGTGCAAAAGACGAAGACTACAAGATGAAGATTACAGAAGATGTTCCTACTGAGATCGATGATAAAGATGTTAGACAATGTTCCAAAAATTCCTATGACATATAGAGTCTCACCAGATAGTTGTACAGTTGTAATAGCAGATATTGAATACCTTCCTAGTTAAGAGGGAGTGTTAATTTATTATAACTTCGGAAGATATTCCTAGTAGTATTGTATTCCTCCTTTGGGATATGAGTTTGGTCTTGTTAGTGTCATTGAAAGAAGCAATGTAAATCTATGAATGTAAGTCGGGTCATTAGTACCCAAGTGTCATTATAATAAATGCAATTTGTAATGTCCAGTTGGACAAGTCGACCTTAATAGTTAGTGAAGTCGGACCCACCAAGTTAGAAGTCAAGTCAATAGAAGAATATAAATAGGAGATTCCTCCTCTCATTTGTACTCACTCACTAAAGTTTTTCTTAGCGAGAGAGAGAAGTAGTAGTGCGCCACAAAGAAGGGAGCAATTGTTTTCTTAGTTTTACACTGCATTGTTTGATTTCATGTTGAGGAAGTTTTGCAGGGTTTTCTCCCTTGTGGTTTCCCCGAGGAAAATAATTGTGTTCTTGTGTTCTTGTGTTCTTATGTTTTTGTGCATGTTTTTCTTTCAGTGATCTTCTAGTGGCTAATTGTTTTAATATATCATCTAAGCAATTATAAATAAAAATCAACGGCACCCTCTCCTGAAACAAAAGCATCAGAAGATCATGATATTTGGAGCCTCAAGAACCCTCTACTATGGACATATATCGAAAGAGAACCTGATTTGGTAAGAGAAATCATACAAGAAGAAGAAAAGTATGGAGCTCCAGAAGGCTCCACAAGAACAAGCAAGAGATCAAATTTATTCTCTAGCTATGTGGTCTTGATGTGTGATATTGTAGATCAAGAACCTTCCCGTTACGAGGAAGTCGTACAAAAGAATGAATGGGTAGAAGCAATGATGAAAGAATACCAATCAACAATGAAGAATGATGTTTGGGATATAATACCCAAACCAGAAAACAAAAGTTTGATATCTTCCAAGTGGATATACAAGAGAAAACATTTAGCTGATGGAAGTATTGAAAAATACAAGGAAATATTTGTGGCCAAAGGATTCTTTAAGAAAGAGGGGATTGATCATGAAGAGACATTTGCTCCAGTAGCAAGGTACACTTCCATAAGAACCATCATGGCACTTGCATTCATGATGAAGAGGAATCTAAACCAGATGGATGTAAAGACAAACTTCCTGAATTATGTGATTGAAGAAGAAGTATACATCAAACAACCACAAGGATTTGAATTTGAAGACATAGGGACTCACGTATGTAAGTTGAATAACTCTATGTATGGACTGAAGCAAGCTCCTAGAGCTTGGTATGTAAGAATAGACAGCTTCTTGACAATCTTAGGCTTTACCAAGAGTAAATCCAATCCTAACCTTTCCTTAAGTTTATGGATGATGAACTTGTCAAACCATTGCTATATGTGGATGACTTATTCCTAACAGGAAATGAGAAACAGATTGTAGATTGCAAGAAGAAGCTTGCTGGAGAATTCGAGATGAAATATATTGGATTGATGCATTATTTTCTTGTCCTAGAAGTGTGGTAGATCCCAAAAGGAATATTTTTAAACAAGGGAAAGTATGTAGTGGAAATATTAAAATAATTGACATGATAGATTGTAAATCCATGGCCACACCCATGGATACCAACCTGAAGTTGTTATCTGATGAATCATGAGATTCAGTGGATATGAGTTAGTATAAACAAATTATTGGGTCATTTATGTATCTGTCGAATACTAGGCCAGACATATGATGTGTTGTGAACACCATGATTCAGTATCTAGTTAAACCTAGATAGGTTCACCTGATAATTGCAAAGAATGTGATGAGCTACCTAAAGGAGACAATAGACTTCAGAATATACTATGATAGAGATCATGAATACAAATTGTATGGATATACGAATTCAGATTAGGAAAGAAGTGCCACAGACAAAAAGAGAACCTCATGTGGATGTTATTATTTAGGATCCTCCATGATCTCATGATCTCATGGTCTAGTGTTGCTCTCAACACGGCCGAAATAGAGTGTATAGTAGCTTGTTTTGTTAGTTGTGAAGTGATATGGCTTCAGAAATTGAAGTCAAGTCTATTTGACATGGAGTTGGACACCACAGTGATTCTATGTGACAACCAGAGTTGTATAAAGACGATAAAGAATCTTTTGTTCCATGATAAATCAAAGCACATAGAAATCTGATATTTTTACATAAGGGATATGGTACATAAGGGAGCTATAAAACTCCATTATGTGAGTACCCATGAGCAAGTTGTTGAGGTATTGACCAAACCTATGTCTTGAGTAAAGTTTGAATACTCCCGTGACAAGCTTGGTGTAGTATGAAAATAATTTCCTCTCAAGGAGGAACAGTGATGATCATGTTGAAGACTTTCCTCGCAAGGAGGAATACTGATGATGATATTGAAGACTTTCCTCACAAGGAGGAACACTGATGATGAGGTTACAAAGTTTCCTTGCAAGGAGGAATTATGATTATATGAACCCTCCTTAGAAATTGGGAGCAGGTTGATGATATGGATTCTCCATGGAAAGGGGGAATGATGATGAGACTATCACTGTGAATGAGAAGGAAGTGATGCGCCAGTACAAAAAAGGCCAAGTACACCTGTAGATGTTGATGAGGTATGACATTTACTTGTGGATGAAAGTATCCTCACTTGAGGATGGTCCTGTGGACAATAAAACTATGTTCTTGAGAGTGGTCCTAGCCCTTACCTGCTGAGGATGGTCCTAAAGACGATACTCTCTTCTTGAGAGTGATACTACATTCACTTGTAGGATGGTACCATAGAAAAGAACACTCTGCTCTGGAGAGTGGTCCTAGTGCTAACATGTTAAGGATGTCCTACGATGAGTCCTACATTCATTTTTGGATGATGTGGTCCTACATTCATTTGCGTACGAGATATGAATTCAGTTGCAAACGATATGGTCCTGCATTCATTTGCAAACGTGATCTACATTCATTTGTAAACGATGTGTTCCTGCATTCATTTTTGGATGAGATCTGCATTCAGTTGTAGACGATGTGGTATTGTATTCATTTGCAGACGATATCTACATTCAGTTTTAGATGATGTGGTCCTACATTCATTTGCAGATGATATCTACATTCATTTCTAGACAATGTGGTCCTGCATTCATTTGCGGACAAGATATACATTCATTTGTATACTATGTGGTATTGCATTCATTTGCGGATGAGATCTGCATTCGTTTGCAGATGATATGGTCCTTCATTCATTTGTAGACAATCCATCTAGTCAATGATGTGGACCCTCCTTGTTGAGGGGGAGTAGGCTGATGAGGATTGCATCATCCTTGGAATTATGTCCTAAAGTGATATGGATTGATCATCTCGTAAAGAGATCATGTGTGTTGCAGGTTATGATGCTTCTGACGATGTTATTTATCGATAGATTAAGCACAGATATAGACAATGAAATGATCAAGTGATCGAATGTTGCAAAGGATCGAGTGCTCGAGATATGCAAAGGATCGAGTGATTGAGTGTTGCAAAGGATCGAGTGATCGAGTACTGGAGAGGATCAAGTGATCGTCTACAACAAGAAGATGAAGATCAAAGTGTTATTGTAAAGGATCAGGTGATCGGGTGCTACAAAAAGATGAAGATCAAAGTGTTTCTCCAAAGGATCGAGTGATCGAGTGTTGCAAGAAGATGAAGATCAAAGTGTTCTTGCAAAGGATCAAGTGATCAATTACTGCAGAAGATGAATACTCAATGTTGTAGAATATGATGTTCTACTACTAAAAATATTTCAGTAATAGTTCTAGTTGTTGATGATTATTGAGAACTTCTTATGACTTATAGATGTATTACCTCGATACTGTTGAAGATGCTCTCTCTCCTTGATCCTATAGTTGATGATGTTGTTGTCAGTACAATACCCTTCTCGTTAAGGGGGAGTGTTGAAATATTGTAACTTCAAAGAATATTCTAAATTTATTTTACTAATGTAACCCAAGGGAGATGTCTTATTCCTCCGTCAGAATGTTACTATTGTTTTTAGTCATAAAAGAGTCATGATGTACGAACTTCATTGTAAGTCAGGTCAATAGAACCCTCTTGAATATAATATAATATTTTTTTGTGTCTTCCTAGGTGAAGTCAGCGTAGTAAGTCTGTAGGGGCCGACTTTTTAGGGTAAAGGTCAAGTGACAGAAAGAGTATAAATAGAGGAGTTGTGTTCCTCATTAGAACATACACTCTCACTTGTGTATAGCACATGGGAGAGAGAGAGAGATCAGCAAGGAGTAGGAGTGCATGTTTTGGGGTTTTATCTTATACATCTATATAGAGGAAATTGTGTTGAGTTTTCTTCCCCTTGAGGGTTTCCCAGGATAAATCTATATCTATCTTGTGATTGTGTTTCTTTCAGTGATTATGCATATGCTATTACTGTGAAATTGGATTAAACACTAATGATATCTATCTAATCATATGAAAACTTAGACAATAGTAAATCACTAGAAACCAAAATCAAAATCCATCACACACAACCCAATTTTTGAGTTGCAACTTGTATAGATTCAGAAAAATACAAAAAAAATGGATGGGATAAATGATTAGATTGTCCAATCATCAATGTCCATTGTCAAAATTGAAGATACAAGCCTGGAACATCTCCAAAATTTGCTTGGTCTTAAATCTACTTGGAATGTCTCCAAAATCTGCTTGGAAGCCCCTGTCTATAATTTGTTGGGTACATTTTGTGTATGGCTAGCAAGTCCCTAAGCCAATGAAGTCCCTTACAGATTGGGGACATTTCCTAGGGATCCCCAAGTCCTTAAAATGTAGGGATGGTTGGTATGTATCCTTTTGCGGGGGGGACATGTCCTCGTTCAACATAGTCACATTGTCTTTCGCTATTAAGAAATAATGCATAAATCAAAACTTCCTATTAAACACCGATGATATTATCAACCCTGCACGTCCAAGCTATTTTCTCCATGACATATATTTTCTACCTGTAAACCTTAGAGAGATCTATCATAGACCCATTGAATAGTGGTTCTACCCATTTATTGAAATGCTTCTTCACATGTCCCATTGTTTATACATATTAAAGTGCTTCCTTTAAACACTAAAAGAAACCTTATTGGCCTGAGGATTTCACAAAGCATTTTAATGGGTGAGACAACTCTTGAAGGGAAAACCACTAATCACAAACACTTTCTTTCAACTAAGTTACTTCAACATATAATACTCTGTTAAAATCATTTTAGATTTGCATCTCATTGCAACTACATATGTGTGCTTTCAGGGGAACTAAACCTTATTAGACAACCTAATATGCCACAATATTCACCATCAAACTATGACCCCATTGGCTTCCATCGCCAATTTCAAATTTAATATTTATAGTTCTACCTTGTTCTTGAAAAAATATCATGTCAAAAGAAATGCTTAAATCATTAAACTATCCACTCGTCAAATGCCTAAAATCATTAGGGCATCCTCAAGTGAAATTCTTTCACATGGACAAAAATTATAGGAATTGCCATTGTTCACTCTGAAACCCTAGACTGTAAATGGTGAAGTTCAAAATATATCACCAAAATTGTATTTACTTTGTGTAACAATTGATCTTACATGCTATGGGAAGTAGATACATTCATCAAGCAATGTAGTCAAATGAAATCAATGCATGTATCCCTTTTTAATTAAAAAACATCCATATTTATCATGGATATTCCTTTTTGACAGCAGGCTTGTATTTATATGCCTTGGCCACTAATCATAGCAATATATGGCCATCAAATACATCAATCAAGTAATGTAGTCAAATGAAGTCAGTGGATTTTTCTCCCTTGAAGAAAGAACAATTGAAGTAGTTATTGTGGATATTTTTATTTTGATAATGTTACTCCTCAAATTTGCAAGAGGTTTATTCAAGGGGTAAAGATGTTGATTATCTAGATGAAGTATAATGTATGGTTTGTCTAAGGCAATTTTGTAATGTATCATTTCATTGTAATAGCGGTCCATGGTTATGTTGTAAAAATGATGTGATTGATATGTTTATTGTATGTAAAGGGCCAATTATAATCCATAATTATCTTAACTATGGTGGTTGCACCAAGGCAAGTGACTCTTGAGTGTTTCTTTTCCGAATAAAATTTACACCTTTATGTTGTAAATTTTTGAATGCTTTTCACTTGTATATCCTTCGAAGGGGGAGCACATCCTGGGTGCAGGATGTCCCATATGTCCTAGAGCACCTTATCCCTAGAGTAAATTTTATGTATCACATCTCATATATTGAATCACCATGAAATCTTATGTAATGTTAGTTAGAGTCTAGAGTCTTAGGAATCTCTCTTGCACATGGTTAAATGATAATTAAGTGGTTTGTTTTGCTAGAAATAAGTTAAAAGGGTTGGAAATGACTTCCCCCAGATCTAACTTTGGTTTTAATTATCTAATTTCTCTTTAGCATTATAATTCAAAGTTTCATCTTTCTCATGTGAAACCCTCATGTATCCCCATGTAGTCCACCTATACACCTTCCTACCCTAGCTCCCCTTTGTTTAAAACCTCCATTTCATGTGTTAGACCTTTCTAGAGGCACTCCTATCCTCATAACCACAAATTATCCCCTTCTAATGGAAAATTTTCCATCCTAATCCAACACGTGTAAGTTGTACCCCCTTCTTTTCCACACGTATGAGTCGTTTTTCCTCTTCCAAATTGTTGGACCCTCTCCTAAATCTTGGTAAGTCACCTAAGGGAGTTTCTAGCCTCCTAAAAGCCACACATGCCAACTTTGCCTCTAGACTCTCCCCCTTGAACCAACTCATCCCCTGCTTGAGCCAATGTGTCCCCTCTAAGTGAGATTCCCTCCCTCTTTTCATTTGTCTAAGGACTATTCTAACCATTTTCTCTCTTTTCTAATCATTGTTTACCATGTCAAGAAGATTCTAGTTAGGGCTTGAGTCCTAGAATTGATTTAGGGTTTGAGTCATAAAAAAATTAGTTTAATAAGAAGAGTTCCAGCCTCTCATCTTGTATAAATAGAACTCCTCTCTCATTTGTGTTGTTGGTTGTTTCTACACAAGATCTATATACATGTACATTATAAGTGTATTCTTAATAATATCATCTTTGACTTTGGGGGTAAATATTTGGAGTTAATTTGTTGATGTGTGCCATTTCTCTTGATATTGTGCTTAACTATTGGAGGTAATATTGCTAGCATTATTCGTTTGTTTCTAAAATTTGGGCCATTGAAAGGATAAGTGACTATCTAGTTGGATTGAGCTTTTGGTAAGTTTGTTTCTCTATTAATTTCAATTGTTATTGTTCATTAAAAGGGGTTATTTTTTACATTGTTCTTCTTTCAAATAGTGCAATACCAACCCTTTGTGCAAGGTACACCCAAGAAAGGAAGCAAAAGAGGGAGTTTCTCCTTCCCCTTGTGATTGCGTTAAACCCTCCAATACATCTATTGATGCAAGGTTAACCTAGATCAATCTTATTTCATGGGTGATATTTTAAGAAAGGTCCCGTGAGTAACTCTAAGGTAACTCCATTTTCCCTAGATATTTGGCACTAGTCTCGTGCAACCATTGATTAAAATTTAAATATAAATATTGCTCTTTATTTTTCTTTAGTAAAAACTACTAATCCTATAGTCATGTCTTTTCACATATATCTAATTGTTTTACTTGAATATCCTAACTTTGGATATAATATAAGTCTGAAATATTTGTCTTAGATACATCTTAAAATAGGTTTTGTACTTTTTGATTTATTGTATACCATAGAACATATTTTATTCGAGTAAAACTAGATTTATTTGCAAATTAGGAAATTACTTTTAGGGTTATCTTTTATTTTCATATTAGCTTTTCCAAGTCTCCATAAGAATACTTGTACGTATGATTTACTTTTATAACATATATTTATGATTTACTTTTATAACATATATTTAGTGTTTAAATTTCTATAGTTTATTCTTATATTTTACAAGCTCTTTATCATTTTGTTGGGTAACTAACAAATTTCTACAATCTAGAATTTCTGCATATTTGTGCATAAAACAAGATTTAGTAACTCGTAAAGATCAAATTGTTTATCATTTATTTCCTAAGTACATAAATTTCTAGATTTTAATCAAGAGAGTTGTATCTCTTTTATTGTATAAATTAGTTAAATAAAAGGATTATATTTCTAGTGTATTCAGAATAATTACTTGGCTCTAATTTTTAGAAGTTGCACTTAAATTTGTATGTTTATTTCATTTCCAGAATTTGTTTTTTTCTTGTGAAATCCATACATTAATAATTAATCAAGTATAAAAGGAAATAATAGTGGTTTTAACCACTATGCCTTTGAGTTTAATCACTAAGTAACACAATTTAATTGTTTGTTTATTTCATGGTTATCTATCATCCATCTTGCACTTAAATTTATCATCAGTGGAGGTTATCCCTAGCATTCTAAGTCAATTAAACATTCTTCAAGTTACTTTACTATTCCTGGTTGGTTTAGTTATTTTGGATGATTAAGCTATATACCTCACATAATTCAATTAATCATCATTGATCCTATCAAGAGATCTAGAGCTTTACCTTAAACCTTGTCATATACCTTGGACTAATTATTAATTCATATTCTTAATTGTTACATCTTTTATGAGTTGATAATATTTTTTTTCATTCTCTTTGGTTAACATTTTATATCTATTAGAAGTGATTACCTTTGAATATTGTATATTGTATTGCCTGTTCTTAAGTAGGTTCATTAGTTAGTCTTGGGCACACATTGTTATATATGTATCTTTATAGTGTTTAAGTTTATTTCACTAAGTGTATGCTACTTGAATAATCATATAAATACATTGTACTTAATCTAGACAACTCTAATTTATAAATTTTCCGCCTGGATTTTAAATAATCAATTTGTTAAGGATACTCCGTTAGGCTTGTTGGGATTATAGTGTTAAGCCTAAAGTAACAAGTTGTGAGTGTTGAGGTGATATCAGCACCCAACCTTTGTTTCCATCTAGGTTGTGCTAGTGGATTGAAACTTTTCCCGCTCGTGTACAAATTAGGAGTTAACAAATAGCATGCTTTGTTAACTATTTGAATGGTGTCTATGAACACTAGTTCCCATATTAGTTGAATTAATTTGTTTAGAAAGCATTATGATTTATTTTAAACCTAAATTTGAATCGTTATGGGTTCTATATAGATTCCTAAGGCAAGAGAAAGGTTAGAAGTAATACTTAGGCTCAAAATGTTTTAGAAATAAAACATCTTCACTAAAAAGCAACACAAGTTAGCTAGCTTGAGAGGTTCTTGTTAGATATGGGATATACAATAGACTTGTCAGAAGATTTAATTATCCACAAGCATAAACAAGTACAAAGAGTAAAGAGAGAGAGAGAGAGAGATAGATAGCATTCCTCCATTTTCCTTCATTTCACTCATGTATTTATTATGTCTACATTCTCATTGCTTTTACTTTGATCTAGAGATGGTTTTATATATCTAAGAGATTTATATGAAGTATGTTTTCATTGGTGAAGAGATAGTTGACTAATTGCAAGTGGCTAGTCTAGACCCCCTAAGCCACAATAATAACATTGGTGATAACTTTTCCAACTCAATTTAAATCAAATTAATGCTTGATATTCTCTATGTATTTTATGTTGTGTCTCTTTATTTAAAAACCAATGTCGAATTATTTGGCCATGCGATCAATCACTCCTTGAGAATATTTTGAGAACAATAATAATAAGAAACACATTTATTAGGATATGGAAAATTAGGCAACCTTTATCATTGCAACTGGTATAAATCATGAAAAATTGAGGCTACCCAAGATAGACAAAATAATAATTTGGGTGATTAATTGAAATTTTAAAATTCAAGAATATGGAATACATTGGGCCACATATGGAAATATTGGTTTTCTTAGGAAACACAAACTACCATAATGAATTTGTTTGTTAATAATTTCATCTCCACGCAATGCAACAAAAATTCCATTCCCAAATTTAGGAGGAGTACAATGAAAGGTAGCCAGATCGCACTATTAAATTAATAGTATCATAGTTAAAAAGTCCCTAAAGATTTGTTCCTATCCCCAACCACATGAAACACCTTTCCTAAAAAGGGAGATACCCCACAATAAGGTATTATATTAGATTTTTAATGTCCATACCACTTAGATTTTAACCCTAACCAACATTGTGTGTGGTTTTGCTTGGAAGTAAAAGTGGTATTTCTCAAATTCAAGACTTGAAAACTATTGGAGAAATGCAAATGGCTCATGTATCTAACCAAGCACAATATGTTTGAATTTAGGATTTTTAGTAAAAGAAATGGGTATAAATACTAGATGATGGAGTGCCATGACAAACCCATGCCCATGACACTTAAATGTCCTCTTTCCATTGGTTTCTTAGTCATCATTTAATATGAATTTTATGGCATTTCCATTAAAATTTTATGTTTGAGGGGGGTTTTTTTTGCATGAGATCCATCTTTATATAATTTCGATAGTGAACACTTCTAAAGTGTGAATGTTAGTTTAATAGCCTTGGAATTAAGTGATTGCTAGTATTTCCTCAATACCTTAGATTGAGACCAAAATGGATTAGCCCTAAAAAGGATTACAATTTATTAATATTTTTTCTCAATAAAAAACAATTTTTGTTGCAAGTTTTACTAGTACGACATCTCAATGCAATTCATAAATTTCACTTTTTATCTAGAAGGTTCCTCGAATATTAACCCTATAATTATCTTCACTAGGACTTACATGGATTAAAGTACAAAAAAAATATGGAATAAGTACAATAATTCACTTTCAAACATCCCTAAACTTCTCAACAATTATAGAGAAAAGACACCAACCAATGGGATAATTTTTAATCCCTTCTAAGGCAACATATCACTCAATATTCAAATATGAAAATGTACTTTTACAATAATAATTATAGTAGTAACTCAACTCCTTATATTTTGTTTTAGATGATAAAACACTTAACATTTTTTGCATTTAATTAAGTCAAATCAACAAGACATAAATAGATGTAAACAACAATGCATAAAGAACATATATAGTTGGAATTCAAATCTGGAAATTGTACAATATGGACAACTTGAAAATTTATACATAAGCTAAAGATGAATCACATGTACATACCATATAGCCTTCTCTCAAGGTTAGTACAAATCTGCCAACTCCAAAAAATCCGTAGCTACGAAAAATCAACAAACCCAATGTGCAGGAATCTGTCCAGCACATCCTTTAAGGAAAGACATCCTCTTCTCTTATTTTTGTCTATAAATCCACCCTAAGATTTATCACCAAACCCTAATATTATTTCCTTCTTTTGCTAGAAACCATAAACCTATGAATCTCCAAGAAACCATATCCCTCCAAGATAAGAGAGACTATGTACATAAGAAGACCCAAGGGAGAGATAGAGGAGTGATTATCACCAACATTTTATTTACAACAGTAAACCCTAGAATCCCACAAGGATCAAGCTCCAACAAAGACGTTTCCTCTAGATTTCATATCTCCTCCTAGGTTTCATGATAAAACCCCATCGACTTCCTCCAAGAAGTTAAGTTAAAATAAAAGAGTACAAATGATGATGTGAATGGAAATATTCTCTCTTTCCTCTATTTTAATGAGAGGTAAGGGAGGCCAACACAAGTGAGACGTACACTCTAAGGTACATATATCATGCTCCAAGGTGATGTCATACATAATAAGGGATCCAAGGTGATGTAACAAGGCATGTCTACACCAATTCATTACAAGAATCCATGAACTCCATCACTCCTAAGCAATGCACTCCACTATGTATCCCTAAGTCGTCTACAATCCTCCAAACAAGAATCCAAGCTACCACAAGTTATGTAGGACTAGAATATCTCCTTGTGATGCAATCTCCTCATCCCAAGTAGGGATCTCTCTAAGAAAGTCATTCTTTAATGTGTCCATCATGAAAGGCATCCACCGAGCAAGGAAGAGAATGCCTAAGAAAAGAACAAATATCCAACACCATCATGAGGTCAAGCATCCACTGAGCAAGAAATATCGACTATGCATATCCATCAAATACCATCACGCATGTTGCAATCCATATCGCACCATCCAATGTCTAGTCATACACCATGTGCCCCGAATCTCATGGAGCACCCCTAAACATGGTGTAAACACTTTCGATGTAACCCAAAACTCAAAAGTTTAAAAATTTTATCATTACATTTTGTATATATTCAACAATAATTTTTACTGGTCTATCATATCTTTTTCTAATTCCTATTTGGTGTGAACACACCCAATCCCAAGTAATTAAAATCCATAAACATTGGGAAAGCCATATGTTGTAAATATGAGGATTAATTTTGACCTCATCAATAAGTCGGTAGAAGGAATGTTTGATAAAAATCGATATTGTCAAACTACTCTTAGGCTAAAAGTATAGATCGCCTTGAAAGTAGTAAGATATCCTTTTTTATATGATCGCTATTGTGCCTCATTGTTCTACAGCTATTATTTCATGATAACATTGCTCCTCTTTCAACAGTTGGTTTTCCTCCAGGTATGTCAATTTGTTTCACATATAATCATTGGAGTCTCATGTTGTAGCAAGGTTTTCACCCTTACTACGTGCAAAAGAACCTCCCTTCTGTCAATGGGACAGAAGGGTAGAGTTCATGAAGGAAAGCTATAGTAAAAACAATATTATTAAAACTAAACTGATAAGTAAATACGGCTAGACTAAATAAACGAAAAACATGGAAAGTATACCTTATTTTTTCTTGAAAATGGGCCACCATGCCCAAACTTGGAAATGGACCGCCTCTCCACAGGCTGGTTAGTACGGAGGATGCCTCAACATATCGGATGGGAGATGGTGGGGCTATGGAATGATTGGAAAAATGATGTGAGTACTTTGAGAATAATGGTTTCTCACCGTACTTACGAAATAGAATAATGGAAGAAGGAATAAGTGAATCTTGTGATGGAGACCTCCACATAATTTTTTAGGTTTTTTGTCCTTTTCTCTCTTTTAGGGTTTTGGAACCCTATTTAGGGTTTTAAGCCCTATTAAGGGTTTAAATCCCTTTTTTTTTTAATCCCTTTTTGGGTTTTTTTCCCTTTTTTGGGTTTTTACCCCTTTTTTGAGTTTTTTAGCTCTTTTGTGAGCTTTTTTGGCGTTTTGTGGGTTTTTCGGCCTTTTGTTTAGAGAGAATGAAGGTAACCCATAGTTGTGAAGTTCAAAGGTAAGGGAAAATGGTAGGGAAATGATGTATGTATGTGGTTTATACCACCTATATCTATGTGAGAAATTTTTTGCATTAACATATTTCCCCCTAATGTGTGAGGACAGGAGCTCATCGTATGGCCGACAGACATGATAAGATCATGGGGATAGTGGAGAGACTAGAGAGACCTGTGAAGAAGTGGTGCTTCCTCTATCGAACCACGGAGGCTTTTGGTTTTTGTACTAATAGTGATTCCCAACAATGGGTGATATACAAAGAATTTGTGACATGTATATGGACGAGGCGGGCATACCCATGCTCGTAACAATGTCAAAAGAATAAATAATGGGATCAAGGCTCAAAAATATGGGAGTCGATCAAGACATATACAACTGATGTTACATAATGGTGGCCTCAATGAGAGGTTGAATATCCTGCTGATATGAAGAGCTGATACATAGGAAGAATGGAATTCTCTTGGAATGAAATATCTCCATAACTGATTCTCTGCTAAATCTGGAAGTGTACACAGCTGGAGGGATTCCATGACGGGGAGTCAGAATCTCTATGGTACAATATTCCGCATGAATATTGGAACTACATAGAAGCACTTCTCTGGGGCTTCTAAACATTGTTTCCAACGCAACCTAAAAATCACAAGGGACATGAACCTATCTAGGTCCCATAATAGACTCACCAATGTGCTAGAGTTAGGTGACAACCAGGGTTTTCAATCAAATAATGCACGATCCAATATCCTGTATGAATCTTAATGGTGCGATGATGTAGATGAAGTTGAGAATGTGAGACACAACCATCCCAAGAGGCACTAATGACTCCTCTCGAGTGATCCAAGGACCTCATCAATAAGGTGAATGAAACCAGGATACAAGGACCTTTGGGTCTATCCTCTGGAATATATGTGTTGGTGTCGACAGAGGAATACCTGCAACTAATCAAGGCAATAGTGTTTCCTTGATAAGAAGCACGAGGGGGATAAGCAAGAATATCGGACAATCTGGCGACTGACACGTTGAATGGGGGAACAGGGGCAGGGGAGTATGGGGGACTCAAACTTCCTTTTTTCAGAGTATGATGGAAGGGATGACCTAGAAGCAAATGAAACGGACTCATGGGAGAGGCATCATAGCTGGAATACTGGAAATTTCACTGCAGATGGGAAATACTAAGGGAGGTAACTGGACTAGTGATATCCAGGGCATCCGAGGAAGACTCATCACATAATACTTTGAACAAACGTGACCCAAAGGGAGAAATCTACCAAATGGTGATATTTGGGGTGGCATCGAAAGACACCGTTATGACATGATCTTGTGCATTTTTAGCAAGCCCAATAAAGTAAATGCTTGATAGTCACTTTCATTTTTAGATAGTCTGAAAATAGGAAGAAGACTCCAGTGTGATCTCTTTTTCGTATGTAATCTCCTGAGTCCAAAAAAGGATAAAAATTCAAGAGAGCTCTCCCAGCCTTTAGGGAAGGAATACTTCTTTTCCGTTGGTATTCCAATCAGGTCGAAAAAGGTTAAACCTATACTAACTAGATGGTCATTCAAATACTCTTATGAGCATGAACGAAACCAAGTTTGCTCGACAATCTTTTCTCTATGAGAAGGCTGGAAAAGAGCTTAAAGACAACCCATGATGAGATTTTTTGTAAATTTCGGTCCCAATGTCCGAGAAAGCATAAAAGGATGCACATGGAAACGTTCCTGGCCTAAGTGTTCCTAGGGTGGTCCTTTTCTTATGATAGTCTACATAATCCAAAAAAGGAGGTAAACGAGGTTACATAGATTCCCTTTCAAATAATTTAACGAGCGTGAAAGGAAGAAAGCGTGCTCAATGATCTTTTCATTCTTTTAATAGTCAGAAAAGAGCTTTATGGAAACTCCATAATGGTCAATCAAGAAAGGGGGAAGTGTTCGATATATGGAAAGAGGTTATGTTGTGAACATGGTTGATGGGAATAAAATGCAAAACACTAATGGGGCCCCCTTGCGAGATGATGGATGGCGGTCAAAAATTGTTGACTGTGCAGTATGGATGGAGTGGGTGGCTCATGAACATGCCAATACGTACAAATGGGAGATTCACATGATGGCACATAAACCAAGGTGGATTCTAGGAAATGGCTCAGAAATTCCTCATGAGTATACGAGGTAAAGTTCTCATCAACATATAGAGGGAAAAAAATCAAACCCGGTGGCTTGAACGGCATCCCAAACAGACTTCGGATGACTCTGAGGTACGCGAAAGAAAAACAGACCCAATGGAGGCCTATAAACAGGGGGGCCACATGACATGTGTCATTGTTACTGTTCAGTGCTGACTTGGAGTGGAGGACCCTAGATCTATTTTTTTTATTTCTTTCATTCCGATCGGTGGTTTTCATATTCGTGACATGCAGGTAAGAGTACTCATCAAAACCGCCCTTTTCACTGGTTTCTTTTTTGTTTTAGCTCATCTAGGTGCCCCTATCGAACTGAAAGGGCTCCTTGGGGCCAGGTCACGCTTTTCAAGGGAAAATCCGAGACCCGAGTCACACTTAATGAACAGACAATTGCAACCCAGTCACACCTGGCGAAGAGAAAGGCGTGACCTGGGTCGCATCTATTCAGCCAAAAGGTACGATTGGGTCACATCTATTCAACGATAAGGTGCGACTTGGGTCACTCAGTTTCACTGAACAGGTGCGACTTTATCCTTGGATGAGGTTTTTTTGTGAGATTGATCCTGATAGGGACTTGTTTGGTGTGCAGGATGGCCCGACCTTGTCATATACGTATTTGGATATTCTCAATGACTACTCAGTTGAATAATCAACCCATGGAAAATAATTCCATATTGAAAATATAAAATAAATATTAAAGATGAATGATGATGAAAGATTACAAAGTGAGTGCCATATAAATATAAATTGGAAAGGCACTTTGGATACCATCCATGAAAGGATGCGTCATTTTAGAATAGTTTAGTAATAACCATTTATTAATTATTAATTATTAATATCAATATATATTAACATTGATATTATATATATATATATATATATATATATATATATATATATATTGATGTTATTATTTAAGTTTGTTACATTGCCTTCCGGTTCATGATGCTTTGTCCCCAAAGCATATTTTATAAAACTAGTTTATAATTTAAATATTGTAAGTTAACCATGGGCTATTTCACTTTGTTTTTTAACTTTTCCCCTTTTATTTCTTTATTGATATTTTTTTTTATTCTTTATTTTTTTCTCTTTTGTTGATATATCTTTTTGTTTTTTTTTATTCTTCATTTTCCCTCTTGTTCTTGCTTCATATTTGGAGTGGAATTAATACTACTTTAATGAAATTCAAATGGTCAAAGACCAATTTTTGGTCAAAAACCAATTTTTACCAGAGAAACTCTGAATATGGATGGCTAAAAGCCATTGTGATGTCAAAGACCTAAATTCAAGGAAAGCTTGAACATGTTTTTTAACTTTTCCTTTTAACTTATGTTTTTTAACATTTCCCCTTTTATTTCTTTTGTTGATAATTCTTTTTTTTTTGTTTTTTTTTATTCTTGATTTTTCCCTCTTGTTCTTGCTTCATATTTGGAGTGGAATTAATACTTCTTCAATGAAATTCAAATGGCCAAAGGCCAATTTTTGGTCAAAACCCAATTTTTACCAGAGAAACTCTGAATATGGATGGCTAAAAGCCATTGTGATGTCAAAGACCTAAATTCAAGGAAACCTTGATAATTTTGGACAAAAGCCAAAGATCAGCAGAATCCCTAGGAAGAGTTGGCTCTGATACCAATGTCATATACGTATCCGGATATTCTCAATGATTACTCAGTTGAATAATCAACCCATGGAAAATAATTCCATACTGAAAATATAAAATAAATATTAAAGATGAATGATGATGAAAGATTACAAAGTGAGTGCCATATAAATATAAATTAGAAAGGCACTTTGGATACCATCCATGAAAGGATGCATCATTTTAGAATAGTTTAGTAATAACCATTTATTAATTATTAATTATTAATATCAATATAAATATAATATTGATATTTAATATATATATATATATATATATATAGTGTTTGTTGTTATTATTTAAGTTTGTTACAGACCTGTATGGAGAGAGCAGGACCTTGGGTCCTTGCGAGGGAAGGCCATGAGAAGTGAGGGAGTGTGGGATATGCTTTCCCGGAGTGGGTTGCTGAAGTACTTTCAGGTTCCACATTTGCGGACCACGAGACTATTACTAGAGATAGTGGTGTGTTTCTGGGATATGGACGCATAGTGCTTCATTATCCAGGGGGAGTGGCTTGAGATCATGCTCCATGATGTTTACTTCTTGACTGGGCTCCCGATGTTGGGAGTGATAGGTGACACGACATCAAAGCTCGCATGCAAGGTGACACTGGATGATCTCTATGAGAGGCACCACTATGCCTCTACTACTATGTTTGACTCATACATCCTAGTGTGCGACATTGAGAGTCTCTCGACTCGGGCGGTTGCAGCGATGGTGTTGCAGATCTTGGGGTCATCTGGGACCCACGAGGTCTCCAAGGGGCAGCTCCAGATTATGGAGCGCATGATGGTGGGCACCTACTATGGGTGGGCCCAGATGTACTTGTCTATGGTTTGACGTTTGTTGAACCATGCCAGGACTGTGGGAGGGGATTTTTGTTTCCCCTCGTTTTTGTGTTCTTTCTTCTTCGAGAGACTGTCGACCCTTCAACCTCACATGGTAGTGCAAGATGGCGAGCCTTAGGAGCCTCGGATGCGGATATGGAGCAAGATTCTGGTCCTGGAGGGAGGTGGTGCACTAGGATTTTTGTATTGATATGTATTATCAGTTGAGAAAGCTTGTGGGACTTCTCATTTTGTATTGAACACTTATCATATGATATATATATATATATATATATATATATATATATTGTGCATGTGGATGAATTTTTTATGGTTTTTTATATGAGTCTTCTTATGATGAAAATGCCTAGATGATGTATGTGACATATGTGTGCATGATTATATGATGATGCATGATGTAGTTCTTTATTTCCTATATGCGATGATGATTAGGCCACTCTAGAACGTCATTATTCATTTGGTCTGCTACACTATTGAGGTTTTTGGGAACATGTGTGAATGTGATGGATTCAAAATTTCTAACCAACTGTTTAGTGCACAGGAAATTTACAAAGAGACAAGGATCATGTACCCGGTAGCGGTTATTCAACTGGGAGACAAGCAGTTGGGAATCTAAGAAGATAGCAAGGTGACAAATACCCAACTGGAGGGAAGTGTCCAAGAGACCAACAACATGATGATACTCAGCTTGGTTGTTGGTAGAAATGCCAACATACATTCCATAGATATGGATCAATTCATGTGACGAGGAATAGATAAACCACGCAGCAGAGGCGAGAATTGGAGACCATACTTGCTCCGTCAACAAATACAATGTAGCGATAGGAGGTAGGATCCATTTGGAGTAGTCAAGGAAACAAATTTTAAGACTCATGTTAAGAATGGTGTTAAAAAAAAAAGAAATATTATACTACAAGTGACTCATGGTAGTGAACTTAGGCATAAAACCTCTTGAGGTAGAGCCCATTGCGGGGATTATTCAAGAGGTGGCCATCTAAGTCAGCAAGAATATATGCCCACTTGCCAAGGCAGTGGTGGACAACATAAGGGTCATACCACATGGATTCAAACTTCCCTTTTCCCAACTTATCGTTGGCTTGGTCGTACACGAGGACCAAATCTCCTTCGCTAAAGTTGCGATGGTGGACATGGGAGTCAAAATGTGACTTCGACTGAGTTTTATTTGCTTCAATTGCTTGGAGGGTAGCGTGATAGTCATCATTGGTATGTTCAAGTAGAATAAGGCATTCTTCTATTGGCAATGTATCAAGAAGGAGCTCTATGGCAAGGCGGAGTGATGAAATCTAGCACTCAATGGGAAGTACCAATTCGACACCATGGACTAAGTGGAAAGGGGTGAATTTAGTGGAAGTTTTTCTTGAGGTCCGGTAGGCCCAGAGAGTGGAGAAGAGCATATGGTGCTAGTTGGTTTTATAGTTTCCTACCATCTGTTGGAGCATAGTTTTGATGATCTTGTTGACAGCTTCAACTTGTCCATTTCCCTGAGGGTAGTAAGAGGAGGAGTACTGGTGTTCGAACTTCAACATGGTTGAAAGCTCAGTCCAAACCACATTTTAAAAGTGATAATCGTGGTCTAAAACTATTTGTTGGGGACACTGAACCATGTGATGACGTGGTTGAGAAATAACCATGTCGTCGTGTTGGATTTGCAATTGAAAGTAGGCATGGTTTCGACCCATTTAGTGAAATAATCGACGACCATGATGATGTAGTTATAGTTATCAGTTGAGGTAGGATTACAAGTCATGAAGTCGATCCCCCACTTGCAGAAGGGACCAACTATGACCATGAAATGCAATGGTGTGGGGGGGGGGTCCTTGATTTTGTGGCAAAGAGTTTACAACTGTGGTAGTGTTTGACTTCCTCAATGCAATCGAAAAAGATGGTAGGCCAAAAATAACTGGCACGAAAAATGTTTTGGGCGGTAGCTAAGCTAGAGAGGTGTCCACCGTAGGCTCCATTATGAGAGTCATTAAGTACTTTTTCATCCTCATCATGGGTGAGGAAACGACATAATATAGTACCAATGCCTCAACGGTACAGAAACTCCTCGATGAGGAGATGGAAAGCAACTTGGTGTCGAATGTGTCGTCTATATTCATGCCTTAGGTGAGCCTCAAATTTTTGGGTGCGCAGGTACAGGAGGATGCCCCCATACCATAGATCGTCTATGGAAATGACAAATAGGTATTCTTCAAGAAGTTTGACCATGATCGATGGAGACATGGACAACAAAGAAAGGTATGTCATTAGTGTCGCTAACACTAAAGCTTTGGTGCTTTTGGGGGGCAAACAATTCCAAGTTGAACTCTTGAAGAATGACTGTCCACTTGGAAACGTGACCTTGTAAGAGGTGACTTCTCAAGAGGTACCTCATTGGGTTGGAATAGGGGATGACTCTACTATGTCTCAAAAGGATGTAATAGCATAGCTTTTGGACAAAAAATACGATGGCAAGGGCCATATTTTCTTCATGTGAATAACATAAAGAGGGACCGGTCAGCTTCTAACTAACGTAATAGATTACATCCTCTTTCCAAGTATCGTCCTCTTTGACTAAAACTCCAGCGATGGCATTTTTGGATGCCAACACATAAAGAATGAAATCCTTGGTGAAGTTGGGTGTAGACAATAACGAGGCGGAAGCCAGATCTTGCTTTAATGCGTCAAAAGTGTCTTGTGCATTCTTATCTCAAACAAATAGAATGTTGGTATGGAGCAGTCATAAGAAGCCATGGGATTTTTTCGCATATTCCGGTATGAAACAGTGAAGGAAATTGGCCTTTCCTTGGAGACTCTACAATTGATGCAAGGTAAGTGGTGAGGGAAGATCCAGGATGGATTGAACCTTGAGAGGGCCAACCGCAGTCCCTTTGTGAGAGACGATAAACCCAAGTAGATGACCAGCTGGGACACAAAACACACACTTGAGAGGGTTCAAGCGGATTTTGTATTTGTGACACTACAAGAAGACTTGTTGTAAGTCGTCGAGATGCTGTGAATGCTTCCATGAGCGAGTGGTGAGGTCGTCCAAGTAGAAAAATATGATGTGGACAAGGTCATCGAAGCATAACATTACAGCTTTCTAAAAGGTGGCTCCATCATTTTTAATGCCAAATGGCATGACACGATATGCAAACATGCCCCAGCGGATTGTGAATGCAATCTTGTACCGGTCTTCTTTCCAGATCTGAATTTGGCTATACTCGGAGAAACCATCCATGAAGGTAAATACCGCATGTCTGGTGTAGGCGTCAATGATTTGGTCAATGAATGGAGTAGGGAAATTGTCTTTGGGACATGTTAAATTCAAGTCATGAAAATCAGTACAGACACAGACGGTGCCCCATTTTTTATTCACGGGGACAAGATTAGAAACCCGAGTGATATACGCTATGGGGTATATGAAACCTGTTGTGCACAGTTTCTCTACCTCGGCTTTGACCGCAACAGCCTTTGAAGGGTGGATGGGTCCTTTTTTTTGGAGAACAGGCACCACATCAAGCCACATGTATATATGATGTTCAACGATAGATGGATCTAGACCCAGCATCTTGGTATAGGACCAAGCAAAGATATCGCGAAACTCCTGAAAAAGTGCTTTGTAGGAAGCGACTTCTCCAGGAGAGCGTGATGCTCTGAGTGTGGTCTCTTCAACAACATAATAATTGGTTGATATATTGACCTTAATAGTGGGAGAAATGTTGGCCATGTTTCCCTCTTCAAAGGAATCGGGAGTCGGAATGGGGTTTTTGAACCAATCCACCTTACCATGGATGAAATCCTTGGGTTCGACTAAATATTGATCCGATGTTGACAAAGGTCCCTTGGGAATAAAGAATGATCAATGGTGCATATCATCCCAAGGGTATTCAGGAACCAATAGAGATACAAGGATCTCCTCATCGTTGCTGAAACGACGGTTGAATAAATAAGAGGGATCATCTATGGTTGTGGAGATGGAAGGGTTTGCAGAGCTGGAAATCATGTAAATGGTGGAGGTGTTCGAGGAGGAAGCCGAAGTGTGAATCTCCTTGATGACAATGATCTCAGAATCACGAGAGTGTTTCCAAATATCGTGAAGGAAATACCGATACTCAGACAAGTCTGGGCAATGGTGATAATAATGGCCATACAATCCACAAATTGTGCATGTGTGGTTTGTCCTCAAAGACTTATTCTTAATTGTTGGTGGAGTTGAGAGAATGACTACTAGAGTCTCGTTGGTTGTATCCATAGTGTCTATGTGTGCACACAGGATTGGTATCTCTAGGAATTTTTGCGTTGCATCATGACCTTGGATGTCACACAAAGTGCAAGGTGGAGTTGGTTGAGGTTTGGTTGTCATTTTGGTGGAATTTCCCCTGGTCTTCTTTGGGAGAGAAGGTGCAGGCTTGGGAATGGACAGTGTATTTAAAGGGCCAGGGGGAGGGTGTGACTCTACCGCAATAGGTTGGACGGGATTGAACACAACCTGAGGCATCGGAGGTGGGGTTGGTGGTTCAAGGTACCACACAGGAATCCCTAATGTAAAGTTAGGTAAATTAATAGTAGACATTACAGGCTTTCTCACGATGCCGGATGGTGGGAATAGGAAGGTAATCATGTGGATGGGGAATGAACCCCAATAATTCCTAGGTGACAGCGGTTGGGGTTGCAGCTGAATTTGTGGTGGGGTAGTGTTGGTTATAATGGGCAGACCCGGGTTTACTATAATCAACCAACAACACCCCTAGCTCACTGGTCCTTTTGACAACAGACCGCGAAGCGGCCTGAAGTCTCACCCGAAGTGATTCTAATGGGTTGGCCAAGGACTCAAGCATCTTGGACCAGGTTCTGTGGAGATCCTACTTGCGACTCGCAGCTCTTCTAGCTACGAGGTCCCTTTCTCTGCGTGTCGCGTGAATCCTCTACTCGCGTCACGCGATCTCCTCATCTCGCATCTCTTCTAGCCGCGAGCTATCCCTTTTACTGTCGTGCGGTCCCTTTCCACGTCGTGCACTTTCACTGACTCACGATAACTCCAGCCTTATCGCATCACCGCTCACCAGGAAATACGTAACTTCCTCCCAACGCTAACCCCTTAACCTACGGTATCGATCACCGCAGCTCCTCTGCCGGTGCGGTATCGCCTTCTTGCGATAACCTACTCCCGCGGCTCAGCGCACTTAGAGTTGTTCGTGTCGACTCGCAAGGCTCAACATACCAGGCTGTTCAATACTGCAACTAGTGACTGTTTCACGCAAAGCATAAATGAACCCGCATACAACATGCCAAAGACTTCAACTTATGTTTATCCTTCTATATCGCTGTAAACTGATTAACACATTCATTCATTAAACTGTAAACAAAGTTCATGAAATAACTGGTGAATGCATAAGTAAATATAACACATAAGTCAATCACATAACACTTGATTTTAACGTGGTTCACCTCCAAGATGGAAGTTACGTCCACAGAACTGTGTTTTTATTATAGCTCAGGGGAAGGTAAAACACAGTTCTGCTGCACCGCATATGCAGCTCAAGATCTTCTCTCTCAGATCTCTTTTATTCTCTATATTGCACTCCTACAATATACTATTCCCTCTCCGTCGATCCCTTCAGATCGTTACATGCATGCTCTATAAGCCAGCTACTAGTTACAGTAAAATTGCTACCGCTAATAACAGAACCAGAGCTTGGCTTTTACAACAGTCTAATAATCTACAAAACAACTAACAACTGAATGAACCCCTTTAGATTACAAAATATATCCCTTTATAGGCGGCCCGAAGGTCTCACCATTACAACACTGTGGGCCTGTCCCAACAGTAACCCAAACCCTAATTAGTGACAGTCGGCCATATCTGTACTTGAGGTAGCCGCTTTCCATCATACCACAGCTCTCTGCAGTCTTCCATGCTTCCCGGCGCTGATCATGGGTACTATGCACCGCTTCACTTTTATGTCCTTCATCTTCAATGCTTCAGCCTCGTTGCTCCTTTTCCTTTATGAGGGTCGCTGAGCCCTCCTGTCTTCCGCCGCTCCCTTCAATGCAGTGGGTGATCTCTCTCTTCTCGGCTGCTCAGGTACCATTGTCTTTCTTGACTTCTCTGTCCCTACGATCATGGTTTCCGGCTCTGATCTCCAGCTAGAAACCTGCTACAGTGTTGTAGCTCTATCTTGTCTCCTCTCCGCCAAAACTGTCTGTCCGCTAAACTGGCAGCTTCTTCTGTAGCTGCGGGACCCTGCTCCAACAGTCCCCTAACAATTACTTGTGGCTTGCCCCCGAGCCACTACCGGTGAGATTCTCCCACTGTAGCTTCTCCTTGGCTACCTACGAAGTCCTCTGCAACCTGTCTCGAAGTCCCGCGACTTCCTTCTGCATCACTTCGACACGCTCTTTATAGTTTCTGTAACTTGGTTCGTTGAGCTCTCTTATCCTTCCTGCCCTTAGTCATGGTCTCGCTTTTGTCGCTCCTGAAACTTTTTAAGAACCTTCTAGTGTTTGAAAGGTCTTCCACAGATATCCTTTCCTCTTTATCTGGGTTAGAACTTTTATCACAAGGAAAATCTGTATCTTCCAGCCTTCTCAAACATTTCATTCAGTCTGGAGCCCTCTATATGAAAGAGATACAAACCATGAATTCCGCTCTGAGAACAAGCCTTTGTCTGCATCTTGAAGTTCTGCTTGCTCGGTTTGTTTTCCCTTTCATTTTTCTTCTCAACAACTCGCTCCAGGTATCCGCGTGACTCTGGTTCCGCATATTTTCATTCTTGAGCTCTGGAACCTCTTGTTCTGCTCTTAGCTGATGAGATAGGTCATCTTCCTTCTCCCATTGCTTTCTTTTTCTCATTTTTACTTTCCTCCTGGCGGGAGATTTCTTCTCATCATTCTTCTGCTCTGCTTTCTTATCTTCAGTGATCGACTCGACGTTCTTCTTCTCCTTAGCAGAGACTTTGGTGACAACTTCTACTTCTGGTGCTTGACTCTTCATCCTTAGCGGCTGTCTGACCTGTGATGTACCTAATTTCACAGCCCTGGGCGGCGGCGTCATAGCGGACCTACGGCCACCAAGGTCGAAGCGTCTCGGCATGTCTTCTAAAGGTTTGTCCTCGGACAGAACCGTCTTAGTGGAATCTCTTGGGCGTGCAATGGATTCAAACTCTGGGAATCACAGTACTCTGTAACAAACTTAGCTCTTCTCAAGGAATTCTGAAAAACTTACTCTATAGCTATCGGTTTTTCTGCAAACGTAACCGTCCCAATTGAATACTTTCTGCTTTTATGCCCAATACGATAATCCCGAATGCAACCGTCATCTAGACTGAACCCGTTAGTCATAATAAATGCATGGACAAGACCACACCCATCATCTGATCCTTAATAAATGCGGAAATCCGATCGAATTTCCCTCGAAACTTGTGTGTACAGGCGCCAGTCTCATCGAAGATTTGCCAAATCTGGAAAAATTGATTATACTGCTGCCAAATCTACGGTAAGATATACCGGTCATTTCCTCATTAACTGCTTGTCAGAAGGTGACTTGACTGGCCCTCTGTCGGTTGCAAAACTGAATACGTGGCATGGGGGAACATCGCACTACCGCGATGCGACTCCGCATCACCTGCGTAAAACAATACTTTTTTTTCTTTTTCTTTTTTTTTCTTTTTTTATTCACTGATGACTTGCACAAAATGAACCGACCTTATGCGATTCCTCATACTTAGAAAATACCTGCTAGTGTAGACTAGTTCTCGGTGCGATGCCTCCTTTCAACTACACTGGACATCTGCACCACCATAAACTGGCTAAGCTAGGGCTGAGAGGCGGGGTGGCTATCACTATAGAGCTTAAGCCTACTGCCATTCATCCATGTGGGAAGAAGCTCCCCATTCAGCTGGCTGAACTGAACGGCACCTCCCTCTGTGACTTGATGTATCTGATATGGCCCCAGCCAATGCGTCTTGAACTTTCCAGGAAACTTAATGAATTTGCTGTCGTAGAGGAGCACTAGGTCTCCGATCTGAAAAGTCTTACTCTTAATGTGTCTGTCATGCCAAGATTTTTCTTGTGCCTTCTTCACTTTCTGATGGAATCCGGTGATGAATCTGTCTTCTTCTAAGGCAAGCAGCTATGCTAGCCTTTCCTCCACTGTGTCTGTATCAATCATCCCGGTAATCTAAGCGATTCTTAAACTGGGAAGAATATACTCCATAGGCATAACAGCCTCCTGTCCATACACCAAGCTGAAAGGTGTGTGTCCCGTAAGTTTCTTGCATGTGGTCCTATACGCCCATAATACAGCGTTAACTCTGAGGTCCCAATCATTCCTTTGGCTATTGCAGATCTTAGTAATAGCATTTTCTAAAATCTTATTAAAGGCCTCCACCATACCATTAGCCTGTGGGTGGTAGGGAGTGCTCTTATGGTGCTGAATCTAGAATTCTTTTGTCAAGGCCTCAATAGTTCTGTTCAAGAAATGGGTACCTTGGTCACTCATCAAAATTACTGGGCATCCAAATCTACTGATGATGTTTTCAAAAAGGAACTGTGCGGTTGTAGCAGCATCACAATTTCTTACTGCTTTAGCCTCTGCCCATCTGGTGAGGTACTCTGTTCCAGTGATAATATATCTCGCACCAGTGTGCTTTCCTGGTGGGTTTATAGGACCCACAAAGTCTATATCCCATTTGTCAAATGCGCGCAGCGTGACCTGCGGTCGCACCGGCATTTCATCGTGTCGCGAGGGTTTTCCCACTCTCTGGTAGATATCACAGCATCTGCAAAAGTCCTTGGTGTCTTTGTGCAACGTAGGCCACCATAATCCTGCCTCCAAGATTTTCTGCGCAGTCGGCTTTCCTGCGAAATGACCTCCTGCGGTTCCTGAATGTGCCTCTCTGATAATAGCATCTTTTTCATGCGGCATCACACATCTGCGCAAAACTTCATCCGAACCTAACTTGTATAGGTGTCCTGCGATGAGGGTGAAGTCTGCTGCTTTAACAACCAACTGCTTCTTTTGTTGCTAGGTAAACTCATCAGGTGCTAGTCCTGTAGTGAGAAATTGAATAATATCGGCATAGTAATCGTCTGCGATATGGATAGAAAACAATGGCGCATCTGGCAGATTGTCATCTAGGTTACTTGGCTCTTCTCCTGAGTTTATCCGCGATAGATGATCAGGTCCAACATTCAGTCTTCCTGGTTTCACAATGATTTCAAAATCATACTCCTGAAAGAGGAGTAACCATCTGCAGATTCTCCCCCCTAACACTAGCTTATTGACCAGATACTTCAAGGCGAAATGGTCAGTAAACATCTTGAACGGGGCACCCAATAGGTAGTGCCTGAACTTCTACAGCGCGTACACCATAGCTAGGCCTTCTCTTTCTGTTGTGGTGTAGTTCTTTTCTGTTGTCGATAGCTTTCTACTGGAGTATGCGATAGGATGGTCAATGTCCCCTTCTCCTGGTTGCGTTAAGACAACCCCTAGTGCGATGCCTGATGCATCCACATGTACATGAAATGGCTTAGTCCAGTCTGAAAATACTAGGATGGGTGTTGTAACCATCTTCTCTTTAAGTGTGTCTAGACTCTGCTGACATTCCTCATTCCATAGGAATTTTACATCTTTCTTTAGCAATTTCTCCATTGGTGCTGTAATCTTTGCGTAGCCCTTGATGAACTTTCTGTAGTACCCAGAATGACCAAGTACTATCCTCAGTTGCTTGACTGAGTTGGGTGCCGGAATATTTACAATGATGGCGATCTTCGCGGGATCTACCATCAATCCTTGTCTGCACACAATATGACCCAACAAAATACCGAATGGTGCACAAAATATACATTTTTTCAAGTTTAGAGAAATCTGGTACTGCCTACATTTCTCTAACATCAGTCTTAAGTCTCCTATGTGCTTGTCGATTAGTCCAAATACAGTCCAATCATCAAAATATACTTCTAGGAATTTATGGATGTATTCTTTAAATACAGCAACTACTACTCTAGAAAATATAGCTGGTGCATTCTTAAGACCAAAGGGCATTACCGTATACTGGAACGAGCCCCATTCTGTTGCAAAGGTGGTCTTGGATCGATCTTTTGGATGTATTCTGATCTGATGGTAGCCTGAAAATCCATCGGTGAAGGAGTAGACCTCCTGTCCTCCCACGTTGTCTAATACCTCATCAGTGAACGGTGTCGGAAATGGATCATGAAGCGATGCATCATTGAGCTTGCACAGATCGACACAGATCCTGATGTCCCCTTTGGTTTTCTTCTCTTACACAACCATGGGGCTAACCCATTCGCTTTCTTCTACCGGCTCGATGATACCTGCTGCTAGCATATTATCGATTTCGTCCTTTACTTTTTCTTTGTAGCGTGGATTCAATCTATATGGGCACTGCCTGACTGGTCTAGCATCCTCCTTCAATGGTATCCTCATGACTCCCAGGTCGCCAACTATTCCCTTCATCTCTGTGAACTTGGTAGGAAATAGGTCTTGATAGTCATGTAACAATTCTGCAATATGTCTGACTGTTTCATCGTTCCAATAGTCTCCAATAGAGGAAAACTTAGGTTCTGCGTCTGTGCCAATATTGATCTTTTTAATCTTGATGGGCTCTGTGATTGCTAGAATCTCTAACTGTGGTCCCTCAACATCGTGAGTCCCTTCTGACTCCGGAATGTTGGTGTTGCAAGGGTCTTCATCCGCCTCCTCTGGTTCTGATGTAAAATTATAACACTCTAACGCCTCTTCTAGCTGGATAGCCCACTCAGGTTGAGCTGGCACTGGTATGGTACAGTCTTCAAATATCTTACTCTTTATTACTTGTAGGGCCTGATCAACACCTGGATACTCAGATTAAAAAGCGAAGGTGAGTAGAAATTTATCTATCATAAGTGGCCATGTTGTTGTTCCCTTGCGCAATTCAATCTCTGTATACCAGTTCCTTGGAACTGTGTCCAAAGTATGAATGAATCAGTGAACCCATTCATCCTCAGGAATGTACGACCAATTCTGTTCACATGTCTGAATGTGTGACCTAGGGTCACTCTCTCCTGTGTACTTCTGCGGGACATACTCTCTGTCGACAGAAAAGCTAATCGCCATCAATCTTTTAATATCATCCCATGATGCAATGTTCTCTTTATGCGCGTACCACCATCTTGCAGGTGTGGCTCGTACTGCAAGGTCCATAGCTGCGATCCTCTGCTCGTAAGGAATCTGTTGCTCAAACTGCTCAAGGAAGTCCTGGATATCTGTCAAACCATGATATGATGGAATCTCATTGATCTCTATGCCAATCCATCGCAATGACTTAGTCAAGTACGCGCACCTGCGTGCTGAGACTTCGTGAAGTCTGTTCTGCCAGTTCTCTAGACCAACATCTAAATTCGATGCACATGAGCTGTCGCATCGCCAACTAATGTTCCCATCTTCCATTGGATTAACATAGTCGCTCTGGTTTGTGGTCATCTGATAGAGACTCTCCATGTTACGTGCCTCCTCCTCTGCTCGGATAGGTTCAATATATCTAGTACCCTAGAAAGGATCCAACGGTGCGATGACCCAGATCTGCGCATCCTCAAAGGTCATTTGTCTTCTCTTTAGGTCGATAACAGCCATGTTTCCGATCGCCCAATCAATGCCTAGTAGTGCTGGATATGGTTTACTGTCGCCAATGATTTCTATAACTTCAAATTCCACAAAGCTGTGAACTCCGTCAATGTCAACTGGCACCTGCGGTAGCCGACCCAAAGGTGATACTCGCTGCTGGTTAGCTAATCTCAGGTGGATAGGCGATCTAACTAACTTAGGGCTACCCATATGTTCCCATGTCTTCTTAGTCAGAACATTTACGTCCGATCCTAGATCTAGGATTACCTCATCCATTTCAAATTCTCCCACCTGTGCTGTAAGTCGCATCTCTCTTCCCGTTCTTGTATGTCCTGTAATATTATGAAGAGCACGATGTGTACTGCTCATGGAAGAAGATGGCTGACACTGATCTATAATGCACTGAATTTCTATGATAGCTTGCTCATTTCTTACAAGTTTTAGACAACTCCGCAGGAAGGAATGTACACTTCCTGTCATCTTGTCCTCATCGCATCTTCCTGATGTGGTAGCCTGCAGTGTCTGTACAAGGCTATCGCCACAAGGTGCTTGTTGCGGTACGCCCCTAGACGGCGGTACCTGCGATCCTGATTGCATAGGTTCATCAAAGAAATCCTTGGCTTTGTGAAATGCCTGTTTATTCTTCTGCAGGTCGAGTGGTGTTGCTTTACTAGGAGCTCTGCGCACCCACTGCTGTCCTGTGTTCTTTTTCGTCTCCTGCGATGTCCCACTGGTAGAAACACCGCTACGAGTCACAATATTGACTCTTGGTTCTGGCTCTGCCTGCTCAGCAGCAATAAGATGGATGTTTTGGTGTACTGCTGGCTTAGGTTCTCTGATCTTAGCTATCAAGGTAGGACACTCCTCTATAGTATGATCATAAGATTTGCAGTAGTTACAAGTGGTAGTGGGGCTCTGACAGTCCCTAGCATAGTGTCCTACAACTCTGCAGTTATAACAAGTAACTGGGCCGTGACCACGGCCAAAACCTTCTCCTCTGCCGAATCCTTCTCCTCGTGTAAAGCCTCCTCCACGGCCTCGTCCTATGAATCCTCCTCCATTTCCACCGTAAGTCGGATCAGGTTGTGGTCCTGCTGCTGGACCCTGTGTCTCTGACTAGACTCTGTACAAGTCTTGCTTTGCTCCAACCATCATATCATAGGCTCTGCAATCGTGTTCATCATGGCCCACAGACTTGCAGAAGATGCAGTATAGGTTCTTAGGTGTCTGCACGTACTTCTGAAGTAAGGGGCACTGGTGAGGTAGATGTCCTCGCGTTTTTCATATTTCACACCATGGTCCATGGGTCTGTGGTAAGGGGTTAGGAGCCCCTGTTGCTATATAGTCTACAAATACCGGACAAGTGTCTTTACTATGGCCTTGTGCTTTACATTTTATGCACTATATGTCTTGCGCAAACTCTTTCCCTTTCTTAAGTTCATGCAACTGTAATGTGAGATTAGCCAATTGATTTTGTAAGGTTTCCATGCCTGTACTGCTCTCAGCTAGAGGTGAAGCCTCTAGTTTCATCGCCATCTCCAACGCATCATCCTGCGTCTGGAGTTTCTACTGCATTAACAGCAGTCCAATGTGAGGGAGAAGTGCTGCAAAAAACCATTCCTTATGCTGCTCCGGCGCGAACTCAAAACTGACTTGGTCAATAAGGGCTTTGAATTTCTGATCAAAATCCCACATCGACTCTGTAGGTAGCTGCTTGATGTCTTTGAGTTCTGTAATACACTGTGACTCGGACTTAGGTTTCTTAAACTCTTTAATCATGGCGGTCTTGACCTGGGCAAGTGTCCTGGGTACTGTGGTATACTTTATGTACCATGTTAAAGCTCGATCTTTGAGTGTGGTGACCAACTGTACAAGTTTAAGGTTATCGTCATTGATTGTTTTAATGGTCCACATGGCTTCACATAGAAACCAATGTTGCTCTGGGTCTTCTGCCCCTGTTCCCTTAAATATAGGTAGCTTCATATCATCCCCCATTCTATGTCTTCATGCTGGATGTTGATTTACTGTGTTACTACCACTCAGTGGTGTAGGTGGAGGTGATGTAGCAGTGGTAGGTACTGTCTGCGAGCTACTAGATGGAGTTCCTAAGGGATTGTTCTGAGTCCCGGTCTGTTTATGTGGGGTGTAAGGGTGGCAAGGGATACCCCCCTCTGTTCCTTCTATGGTACTATGACTCTGCTGTCTGGTACTATCTGAACTGCCCTCAAATATTGGAGATCTGAAATCTACTTTATACTTCTTTCCACTTTGTGTTCTTCCAATGTCATCAAAATCACTTTCGAACTCTTGTGACATTACTATTTCTACTTATTCATCTGAAACTATATCCATTGTTCCTTTTTCATGTAATAGCATATTAATGGACAAGTTTAAAGATCTTAGGTACTTACCATGATATCTTTTGAAGAAGTAGCGCTCAGCCTCACTGAATCTTTTCGTCTGGTCAACTGCAAACTCTGTGACGAAGCCTCCTATAACACTCGCAAGGCAGAAGTCTACTACCCTCGTGAGGGGATTATCAAGGTTCTCCACGGTCTGAATCAGCTCCGATGTCCAGACAATGTCTCTTTTCTTTTTGAATATGCCTCTATCAGTTAGCTTTGCTAACCAGTCATAAAGCTCATTTCCAAAGGTCGAAAAAAATATCGCATGGATGTCTGTAATGATATGTTTTTGTAACCAGGCCTTTGTGTTCAATTTAGGGCTCCGGTTCTCTCGTTCAGCAAACTCTTTCAGGTTAGACCAAACCCACTCATTGAGTTCGTCTCTAGTAGGGCGCCACCAGAACATCAGTGCTCAGTTTGTTCAAAACCGGCAATGGAACCATTTGTTGGTTATAATGGGCAGACCCGGGTTTACTATAATCAACCAACAACACCCCTAGCTCACTGGCCCTTTCAGCGACAGACCGCGAAGTGGCCTGAAGTCTCACCCGAAGTGATTCTAATGGGTTGGCCAAGGACTCAAGCGT
Organism: Pseudotsuga menziesii; assembly: GCA_001517045.1. Taxonomy (NCBI): domain Eukaryota; kingdom Viridiplantae; phylum Streptophyta; class Pinopsida; order Pinales; family Pinaceae; genus Pseudotsuga; species Pseudotsuga menziesii. The sequence goes on from LPNX010662401.1 coordinate 396,673, forward strand.
CTTGGACTAGGTTCTATGGCGATCCTACTTGCGAGTCGCAGCTCTTCTAGCTACGAGGTCCCTTTCTCTACGCATCGCGCGACTCCTCTGCTCGCGTCGCGCGATCTCCTCGTCTCGCAGCTCTTCTAGCCGTGAGATATCCCTTCTACTGTCATGCGGTCCCTTTCCACGTCGCACACTTTCACTGACTCGCGATAACTCCAGTCTTATCGCATCGCCGCTCACCAGGCGATACGTAACTTCCTCCCAACGCTAAGCCCTTAACCTACGGTATCGAGCACCACATCTCCTCTGCCGGTACGGTATCGCCTTCTTGCGATAACCTACTCCCGTGGCTCAGCGCACTTAGCATTGTTCGTGTCGACTCGCAAGGCTCAACATACCAGGCTGTTCAATACTGCGACTAGTGACTGTTTCACGTAAAGCATAAATGAACCCACATACAACATGCCAAAGACTTCAACTTATGTTTATCCTTCTATATCGCTGTAAACTGATTAACACATTCATTCATTAAACTGTAAACAAAGTTCATGAAATAACTGGTGAATGCATAAGTAAATATAACACATAAGTCAATCACATAACACTCAATTTTAACGTGGTTCACCTCCAGGATGGAAGTTATCCAGGATGGAAGTTACGTCCACAGAACTGTGTTTTTATTATAGCTCAGGGGAAGGTAAAACACAGTTCTGCTGCACCACATATGTAGCTCAATATATTCTCTCTCAGATCTCTTTTCTTCTCTATATTGCACTCCTACAATATACTCTTCCCTCTCCTTCGATCCCTGCGGATCATTACATGCATGCTCTATAAGCCAGCTATTGGTTACAGTAAGATTGCTACCGCTAATAACAGAACCAGAGCTTGGATTTTACAACAGTCTAATAATCTACAAAACAACTAACAACTGAACAAACCCCTTTACAATACAAAATATATCCCTTTATAGGTGGCCCAAAGGTCTCGCCATTACAACACTCAGGGGCCTGTCCCAACAGTAACCCAAACCCTAATTAGTGACAGTCGGCCATATCTGTACTTGAGGTAGCTGCTTTCCGTCATACCACAGCTCTCTGCAGTCTTCCATGCTTCCCGGCGATGATCATGGGTACTGTGCACTGCTTCGCTTTTCTGTCCTCCGTCTTCAATGCTTCAGCCTCGTTGCTCCTTTTCCTTTATGAGGGTCGTTGAGCCCTCCTGCCTTCAATGCAGTGGGTGAGCTCTCTCTTCTCGGCCGCTCAGGTACCGTTGTCTTTCTTGACTTCTCTGTCCCTACGATCACGGTTTCCGGATCTGATCTCCAGCTAGAAACCTGCTACAGTGTTGTAGCTCTATCTTGTCTCCTCTCCGCCAAAACTGTCTGTCCGCTAAACTGGCAGCTTCTTCTGTAGCTGCGGGACCCTGCTCCAACAGGTAGGGATGGTACTGGAAGAGATAGTACACAAATATGTTGTGTCAATTGGTGTGGATGGAGGCAATAAATATGAGAATGTGGTCATCATAGGCATTTTAGAAAACAATCCTGGGCCCATAGCAGATAAGGAAGGGATGGACATGTTTCCAATGGTCGTATCGATGGTAGGAATGACATGTTCCAGTGTGGTCGGCCCCCATGGATTGTAGTAATTCAATTGGTGAACTATCATGATCTTTCCATCATGAGGAAACATCAAGATTCAAAATATGGTGGAGGCCACAGCTATCATGCCATACATATAGTTACGTCCAAGGAGGAGGTTATAATCAAGTTGGCCATTAATAACCTCGATTTCAATCAAGACCATTTTACTAGCTAATGAAACAGGAACATTCAGAAGAATTCCCTCGGCCTTTGTAGAGTTCCCATCATAGGTGCAGAGTGCAGCAGTGGATGGTTGGAGGGTAGGGGACCCAAGTTTATGCCAGAAAAAAGTTGACATGACACAGGTAGATGCCCCTTCATCAACGATACATTGATGTACGACTAAATTATGAATTGAGACCAAAAGTTGGAAGGCAATGGTGGATGACATTCTGGGTTCTCCTTGATCCATATCAAATGTGATTAACCTGGAATCAGAGGGATCCACGGCACCAAGTGTAGATAACAATGCTTTTCGTTGTGTCGGGAAAGTTTTGAGCACTTCTAGAGTGGACATGGTTGTAAGTGATTGGGCCAAGTCATCAATGATGCTATAATTTAAGGAAGCTCGAGCAATTGCATTGTTGGCGATACGTTGTATGGAAAATCATGGAACTTTGGCTACCCCATATGTGGGGGGTGTAGGTAAGTGGAGGGGCATGTTGGAAGTGTGGGAGGTAGATTTAGTTGATGGGTTAGTGGTGGCTATCATGGATCCATACTAGTTGTGCTGAGTCTGTAGTTTGATAGCGTCATCAAGTGATGGACACCAGTCTCTATAGGTGGAGCAGCGGCGGGAGTTGGGGGAGTAGGTGGGACCAAGGGTGTGGTTGCAACTAATCCTTGGAGTGGTAATGGATTTTGGAGCACCATAGGAAGTGTACCTGGTGGTGTTGGGTTAGGTTGGGCCTGGGCCGCGACATGGACAACCTGTTGAGCTTCATTCTAGAGAAATTGTTTGATGTGATCCATATGAGGGAATAGATGTGTATAGTGACTTTAGGTGTTACATAGGGAACACAGATGATTGGTCTGCAACTGTGGGTTCTTTATCGATCTGTGAGGATGTTGGGGGTTCTATGCCAATGGATTGACACCATTTTTCTTGGGGGGGTTAGGTTGTTGGCTGCCACCTTTTGATTGAATTTTACCTAGTTTTCGTCCTCATTTTTCTTACCCTGCCCTTCTGGTTATAAGGGGCGGGTGGGTTGTGAAGGTTCTGTTGAGTGAAAACCTGTCCTGTGGAAATTGGAGGGGATGGGGCTGGAGTCAGATTGTGTTGCACTAGTGGCACATGATAGACCGAAGGATCTAGGAGAGTTTCAAATATGGTCTTTGGGCACGAATATGACTTTGTTAGCCAATTCGATGCATGGGCGCGCTGATTTGGCGCAGGATGTGCATGGGAGGATGAGGCTCTGAATTGAACCATCATCCATGAGTAGTCAGGGATATGGTTTGGTTGTGCAACATTATGGGTGTTTCTTGGGTGTGGTGGAATCATAGGGGTGCTGCATAGTACTAAGGATGTTTTGAGACAAAGCCAATGACATCATCCATAGCGTGGGATGCCCTCAGTGTATCGCGATGGGAGGTGTCGGCATGGGGCCTTTAAGATGGCCTCCTCCTCATTTTGGGGCCACTCAGAGGTGACATCCTTGGTTATGGGTGGGAGCAAGGTTTTTAGAAACCAATCAAGGAATATCATATCATCTAGTTGGATCTTGCACAGGTTACGTCATCGTCGCCACTCATGGATGTGGTCGGTGATATGTGTAGTTGAATTTTGATGGAAGGATAGAAGGATCTCCACTCCCTCATCGTATTGAATAGAAAGTTGAAAGTACTGGAGGAACATGAAGGAAAGTGAGAAGAATTCGGGGTAAGAGGCACTTTCACAGCAACACTCGTAAGTGTGTGTTGTAATAGCCTCAGTCTGACAAAGTCATCCACAATGTTATTTGATGAACACCATAAATGGAACAACATGATATGGTTTTGGGGGTCCTCACCCACCTTTCCCTCAAACTTTGGTATGTCTGGAGTAATTTTGGTCGGCATGGGAGGCCAATGAGGTTGATGACTGATGGGTTCATTCATTAACCTATCCAAATATAGAAAGTTAAGATGATCCATAAATGGTAGGTTAGACCCAAGGTTGGCTCGGTATGGGTCGGCAATGGCGCTGGAGTTTGCAGGAGTATGCATGGATGGGGGTATATGAGGTTGAATTCCCATAGCATGGATAGTCAAAATGGTCATGGAAGGGCACTTTCCCCAGGTATATAAGGTAGTATCATAGGTATTGTGGTATCTAGTGCAAGGCCACTACTAGTGGGTAGCATTCCTACAGCAGCATGCATAGTGGTGGTGGGACCACTGGCAAGGATACTAGTAACAATGGGTGGCAAGGGAATGGGTCCTCTACCAACTATCCCTCCATGGAAGGGATCAGGAAGCATGCCATCCATGGGGCTAGATGGAGCAGTAAACAAATTGAGCTCAGATTGGTATGAATCTGAATTGGAATCAGAGGCAGTGTGTCCTTTTGAAGGTGAGGAGGGTTGTCGAAGAGGGCCTCGACAATGGCGGTCTGAAGAGCCAAATTGAGGGGACTATCCCCTAAGTTGAGAGGAATATCATGGTGAAGCAATGGTGTCTTATTGAAGTAACTTGGAAATAAATTTTGGACCCTGTTTTAAATCAGCTTCCTATTAGCTCAAAAGGCGTCACTAGGCCACCAAGACTTCCTGAAGACAGCGCTTTGGTATTCCTCACAGGTGGGTCTCTAGTCCATCCGGTGGGGGTCATTGCCCCGTTTCTCTTGGAATGTCCTCTCGTTGGTCATCTAATTTAGGGTTCCTTTGGTACTCCTCATAATGTATTTTAGGGAAAATCCCAAGTACCTCCCACAGTTGTTGCGGATGAGACTTATGTCCCAAACCAAATGTTATTAAGTAAATTTGGTTACTTTTAAGGTTTCGCTCAGGGTCATGAACCGAGTTTGTTTGATTATTGGTTTGAGTATGTGTGAAATTGTGTATGAAATGTTTAATTTCAGATATGAAATAAACAAATAACAATGGATTTTCTGCAAGAAACAAGCAAAGGGCTATACCAAGCAGGTCTGAAAGTGAAAAGCATATCTGAACAAACTATAAGAAAGACAAGGGTCTAACAATAGGTGATTGACGATTATGTTTGCAAACCAGTAGTGTGACTACCCCAACTTCATATCCTTCAAATAAAATAGGGATTGTTGGGATCTCAACAAAGTGGAAACAACTCCACCCGTAGATCCACAGGTTAAACCCCAAGTTCCCAGTGCTCAACAAGGAGGACGCTAACGCCGTGAGACCCCCAACGGTCTACCACTCCCCGTATCCTCCAAAGTCACTTGTTTTTAATTGAAGAGAACAATAGTAAAGTGGATTCCTATTACTAAACATACTCAAACCCCCATCGTATCTTAGAAGACCCCGGAAGGTGATGACCGAATAGAGGAGAAGGGGGGAAATAGTGGGTTAGTTTCCAACTTTTTTAAATGCAATACATAATGTAAATTACAGAAACCAATTCAGAAATAGACAGGTCTCATGTAACAGGTCGACAACTACGACTGGGCCACTCAAATAGGAAAAATAGAGGTGACTGGGCTTATAAACAAACAGGCCACGCTTAATTGGTGGACAGTCATGACTGGGTCACTCAAACAGGAAAAACAAAGGTGACTAAGTTGTTCTAACTGCAAAAACATATGCGAATTTCCCTGGGATAAAATTCATGCTTTATGGGGTTAAATCCATGACCTGGGTCGCGTCTAACAAGAAAAAAAGCGTGACTAGGTCGTGGGTTTTGGCCCTAAATATGCGACTTGGGCCGGAATTGGAAAAAATAAAAAAGGAAGCTGGCAAGGGCCGAGGGGGGCAGGAACTGGTGCTGTACAGGTTCAGCTCGGCCCTTTGAAGTTACGATCAGTGACGAGTGTGAGTGAGAACAAAATAAACACCTATAAAACAAGGGATCTAAGAGGATCGACCTGGTATGGTCTCCAAAACTATAGCAAGGTTTTCACCCTTGATACGTTCAAAATCACCTCCCTTCTGTCAACGGGATAGAAGGGTAGAGTTCGTGAAGGAAAGCTACAGAAAAAATAATACTAGTAAAACTAAACCGATAAGTAAATATGTCTATACTAAATAAACGAAAAACATGACAAGTATGCCTTCTTTTTTCTTGAAAATGGGCCAACGTGCCCAAACTTGGAAATGGACTACCTCTCCATAGGCTGGTTAGTACGGATGCCTCAACATACCAGATGGGAAATGGTGGGGCTATGGAATGATTGAAAAAATGATCTGAGTGCTTTGAGAATAATGGTTTCTCACCATACTCACGGAATAGAATAATGGAAGAAGGAATAAGTGAATCTTGTGATGGATACCTCCACACCATTTTATAGGTTTTTGTCCTTTTCTCTCTTTTAGGGTTTTGGAACCCTATTTAGGGTTTTTATCCCTATTTGGGGTTTTAATCCCTATTTATCCCTATTTGGGGTTTTTATCCCTATTTGGGGTTTTTATCCGTATTTGGGGTTTTAATCCCTATGTATGTGGTTTAGACCATGTAGAGTTAGTGAGCGATTTTTTGCATTAACACGTGTCATGAATGATTATTCAAGGGTTACTTTATGTTTTAGTAATATTTTATTTAAGTTAGTAGAATTGTTGGAATAATGGTAAGTTCAAACCCTGGAATCATGACCAAGTTTCAGATTGAAAGGGAGTTGGGGTACTTTTTGGAAAGAGATTAGTACTAGGAATAATGGCAAGATCACATTGTATATCAATCACAAGATTAGGGAGGAATTTCTTTTGTGATGAAAATGGTCAACGGTAAGAAACCTATAAATCGTGTTTTCATTGTGGTGGTTGGGGGCACACTATAGACCATTATGCTTTTAGCATTTCATGTTGTTGCCTCTATGGCCTAATATATATAACACAAATTGTTATCCCATATTCAAGAACCAACCATTGAATACATGCCATATGATTCTAGTGGTTGGTAGGAGGAGCATTGGGAAACCTTCATTACCAATCCCAATTGTGTGGATATTGCGAGTCAAAATCCATCAATGTAGTAGTATAGGAAGACAGCAAATATTTTGAAGAACAAGGGAGAACATTAGAAGGGTATTTTGAATATGTTTGAAAATAGGATCAACGAGGCAAAAAACACCAAAGACTAATTCTTGGTAAGTGGAAGGTGATATCGTCGAATGCACACTCTGAGATTTCATTGATTGATTGAAGGTATTGGTTCGTGATATGAAGTGTTTTAAGAAAGATTATGAGTTTCTCATATGGTTGTCAAATGTTGATGTATATTTAGGCTCAAGCATGGAAAGGGTACAAAAAATCAATACTTTCTTGCAAAATATATATCCATGTTCTAGAAATTGTCGATAAGAATCTCAGAGTAGATGTGATGGTTGACCCAAGTGCATAAAACAACATCATTTGTTCCATTCTTATGATAATTTTCTCAAGAATCCTCCATTGTGCATAGTTCCATTTTGATATGAGTGGCCAACCATACTACTTCCAAGCCTATCGGAAGGTTGATATCAATCAAAGTTGATTTTTGTGGGATAAATATGTATGATAATTTTGAAGAGTTAAACTTCCAAGAAATGTGTATTATGTTCTTTTCGATCGTCCATGGATTTATTCTGTTGGAGGTACGTGATAAAATCTAACATTGATCACTATTATTATTTTAATTGAAAATATGTTAATGACTTATCTCAAAAATATAAACTTAATAATAATATTAATAAGATATTTCAATTCAAATTAGCATGAAAAAATACCAAATTGAGGTAATTGGAACATTCATTAAAACAATATTAATAGCATCCAAGGATGCAATCGATAACAACATATATAAATCTCTATAAAATAAAAACAAAATTTAAATATGATGAAAATATCATGTCACAAACAACATTATAAAAAACATAACAAACACATGAACACAATCATTTGACACTATCATAAAATACCATTGAATATGAGTCATATATGGACAAGTAAAATTAAATGTCTATATCATCATATATTGACACAAGCCAAAATGATGTGTATCATCAAATGTCAACACTTTATTGATCTAGCAAGTCAATATGATGTCCATGTCATCATTTGATCAACATCATCATAAGAAGTAATAATTAAAATTATCAATATCATGCATCACTAGCATATACTTCAACACCATGATCCTCATCCTCATCCCCACCTAGTAGTATCGTCATAATCATCCATATTTTCACCATCCTCCTCCCAATCATCATACTGATTTTTCTCCTTCACTTTTTCATTAGTATTATGAAATTTACACATCACTTTGGAAAACTTTAGCCCCATTTCCTCCATTTCTTTATGACCACAAAATTATGAAAAAAATCTAAGCTTAATACTAAGTTTGGCCAGTAAAGTCAATGTGTGGTATTCCCTTAAGATTCTCCACATGATGCACACTAAAATACTTGAAAATTGCATCATGATCCCAAAAATAGAAAACATTTATCTTGGTTGGATCATTAATGTTGTACGCCTCTCAAAGTGGAATTATGGCCTAAAGTGGATATCACCATTCATTATTCCTGAAAATATCCTTTGATCTGGTCTCCAATGCTTATCCTTATCCCATTAATTCATCAATGCAATGGGATTGTTTACATTGGAGCTAATTCTAAGAGATGTCTACATGTCAATTCTCATTAGCTCCCTTGGTCAAGGGACAGGTATTCATGGGATACCTACATTTAAATCCTCTTTGGGTGAGTTAGGTTGGAGGCGACACCCAAAAATCCAACACAATTGAAGGTTGGTGTGGCCCAGGCCAAGTGTAATCCTCAAGTGATTTTGATGATTTATATTCCCCTTGGTTGCAGTTACTTAAATAATGGTTTAAATTCACTAGACCCAAGTGACGGGCATTTCTAACAAAAAAAAAATATTCCTACATATTTCTGTATAAATGAATCCCTCAATGTCATCCATCAAAACCAGTCAAGAAAAACAAGGTTATGTTTCCCAATTCCCTCCAAAGAGAAAACTACCTATTATGTGCCATCTTTCTACCATATAGGACTTCATCTTACACCATATACAACTTGGAGTGGAGCATAAGAGGAGATTAAAAACTCTCCCTTTGGGTAGCTAAGGAGTCCACCTTCTTCATTAAACTATTTCCAAGGTGCATGTAACAATTTGTGTCTCCCCCTTTGATTAAATCAAATAAACATTTACATTCTTTTCTATATATATATATATATATATATATATATACATGAATGCTTACATATATATAATGATTACATGCATGCATACATACATACATACATATAAATTATAATGATTTCATTTAGATTTCTTTGTTTTGCATATATATTTTGTTGAATATTGAACTAGAATGCATAGTTAAATCCCTAAAGAACAAAGCTAGCGCAGATCTAACTTAAAGGTGTTACCCACTATCACCTCAATAACCACGTCTATACATGTTTGATTCCCTAGATAACATTTCTAAGCTATGGAAATGAGGACACAAGGTGATTTGAAGAGTTAGCTTGAGAAAAGCTTGAGGTATTCTTTATAGTATAGGTGATCGGAGGGTTATGAAGATTAGTTTCAATTGCCAGGGCATATGGATGTTGGAATATTTTATATTCCTTGGAAGGTAATAATGTCTTTGTATTATGTCAGAAGATATCCACAATCTTATGTAAAAGAGTAATACAATATATCCCATATTCATTATGGTAAAGTATACTCTTGGTATCCATCATTATATAAAGAGATGTTATTTAGGATAATTATATTATCCCACATGTAATATGTGAGAGTAATTCTTCCTCATCTATTGGTATATAATTGGGTCAAGGGAATCACTTCACAACAAACAGACTTGATCTTTCTGTATTGTATTGGGTTTTTTGGCATTGCCCTCTAGTAAGATTGATGAGATATTCTGGAGATAATAGAAGACTACCTTATGGAAGATCAAGGTAGGTGTAGAGCGAACGTAATGTAGAAAATGTATAAAATGTAATCTAGAAGATGAAAAATGAATACAATTGTTGGGGCTTAAATAATCCTATCTTGCACCTTTTCACCAAAGGACGTGACTATAATAATAAATTAATATAAATATATTTAATATTTATTTATTATTATTTTATTGTTACATTTCCTTCCCCTTAAGGGAAGCTTTGTCCTCAAAGCTTATTTGACGACAATGATTGCCGCAACATCTTTGATGTGGATATCTGTATGGTTTGCTACTGGCAGGTTTTGTCCCTGGTTCTATTTCAATTATAAGTTTGATTTTTTAGTTTGGTGGGAGATCCATAGGTAGCTCTTGAAACACCTTGCAATGTTTTTGAATCGGCTCTTGTATCTCTGGTTGTTTGTCCATATCTCCACATGTTAGAAGCTCCATTTCTTGACATTGAAGTATGCACATTGGTGTGTCTTTCCGAAGTAGTTTTTCCATCTGATGTGATGTAACAAGTTGTGTTGGAGGTGCTTGGAACCCGTATAATTTGTTTGTTTTCCCGAGCGCATGGAATTCAATAAAATGTTCTTGGTGATTTGCGGAGTATGTACCCAAGGTTTGTAACCATTGTATTCCTAATAATACATCGAATCCTCCCTGTAGTACCACAAAGAAATCTGATTCTAAGTTAGACTCATGTATTTGTAACTTGACTTGGTGACATTTTCCTACGTTGTCAATCTTCTTTCCATCTGCTACCATAACCTTCATGTTAGGTACTGGAAAAACAAATAGGTTAAATACCTTAGCAAGGTTGACATTAATGAAGTTATGGGTGCTTCTAGAGTTGATGAGAAGTGTGAAGTTATTATTTTTATATGTCCTTTAAGCTTTAATGGCTGTGGTTCAGAGATTCCAATAATAGCGGCTAATGAGATTTGTGGGGTGTCGTCCTTAATTTCTGTGTGGTAGTCTTGTTGACTATTCGCGTTGTTCTCAATTGGTTCCTTAACTTCCACCTCTGCTTCACAGGCATACATTTTCTTTTGTAATCATTTGTGCTTAGGATCCCATTCGTCTCTACATAAATTACATTTCCCTTCCTTTATTCTCTAGGTCTCTAAACTGGGCTTCGTTCCTTCCCTAAGTTGAGGCGATGTATATCTTGTATTTCCTATGTATGCTGATTGGCGGGGATTGTTTTTGGAGTTGACTTGATCAACATTTGTATGAACAAATTTTCTTTCAATAATCCTGGATTTATGTTGTGCTTCCTCCATGGTAGAGATGTTATGTAACTCTAGCTCATCACAAATGTGTTGTTTTAGACCATGTATGTAGTTTTGTAGTCATTTGTCATCGGTTAACTCTAGAGCTCGAGTTGACAACTCTTCCCATTCACAGGTTTACTCATCGACATTGTTTTTTGTTGTAACCTTGTGATTTTAGAAAAAAGATTATTTTTCTTCAACGTCCTGGAATCTTTTGATGAGGTCGTTCCTAAAGCTCACCCAGTATTCTTCCACCATGAGTAATAGTTGTAAGTGTTTCCTTCTAGATGCATGGAGGCATATTTAATTTTCTCGCCTTTGTAATGGAGGGTGTGGATGTCTAGGTATTCCTTGACTTTATTAATCCATGCTATGCACTGTCATTCATCCTCTTCGTATTTGGGTAACTCAACTTTCACCTGTATTTGATGTCCTTGTGTATATGAGGCTGAGGAAGACATGTTGAACAGAGGATCCGAATGCTACGATGTTCTGGGAGAGTTTGGTTGCAGGTCATTCGATATTTGTAATCTGTCCAAGATGGTGGTTAAAACTACCTGATTTTTCTTATGTTCTTCCTGTAGAGTGAGGAAACTATTCTCTATTCGTGAAGTGATTTGTGTCCAATTTGATGTCAAATCGTCACTAGTTTGTTTGATTTCTGCGTGGAGTTCCTCGTAGTTCTTGTTAATTTTCTCATTGATTTGATTGAATCAAGTGTTAAATTCATCCATTGATATGGTGATTGTTGGAATCTTCTCGTTGTTGAACATGGATTTATTTTTATTCGCTACAAGATGCCATGCCGCCACGATTTTTTTATTTTTATTATTATTATTATTATTATTTTATATAATTATAATAATAATAGTATTATTG